>CM062297.1:160925495-161288323 GCA_031216915.1 Pictodentalium vernedei
TAGCATTTTAATTTCAGATTCATTTTCAGACTCATAAAATGCTTGCAGTTTCGGTTGAAAGTGTAACCCACTGCCTCGAACTTATGCCATCCTGGGATAAACTTAATGAGCGCGTACATATTCAACATTACGAAAAGACTCTTTGCCACAAACGTATAACAGCGTGTTGTTCCAGCTTGAATGCTTCCTATATATATATGATTCAGATACAAACGCATAAAAGCAATGTGGTTATGTGGTTCAATAACTTTGTAATTAATCTTTTTAAGAACATTTTTTCTCGTTTCGTATATAGAAACGCATAAGGTCACTCGTAAACGCGTTTTTGACAACTCGTCCCCTGAGTTCCAATGTGTTCTATGTGCCAGTAGGCACATAGAACACATTGGAACTCAGTGGACGAACTTGTAATGTTCTGTGAGCCGCAACATAAACAAATCTTAACAAAGCTTGTCTTGTGCTGTTGCAAAAAAATACAAACTTTCAGTCAGGTGCCCCTGATATTTCATTTGGTCGAAAAAGCGATCCTTCACTTTCCGACCAACTGATATATTCCAGACGACTGAATCTTTAAAAAATGCCATAAACACTGATAAACAATCATTTTCTTTGAATCAACGCTTGAAACGTTGCTCAATCGAGACTTGATATGACCGATCTTTAGATGCCATTACCATTATCAATGAAGACTCACCACAGCCATAGTTTTATGATTACGCTGCGTTGTTCCACCGATTGTATTTTTATCTTGATGGTTTACTGGTAGCAGCAGCGCACCCTCGCTGGGCTATCATACCACTTTTGGGTCCCGGGGGGTACCACTCTCGTCCCCGGGAGGGGGGGGGGGCGAATGCACCACTTGGGACGCAGGGGGCGGCCCACCACCCTCGACGGAGCGGGGAGGCCATCATACCATTTTGGGGGCACCAGCGTAGATTAACTTTTACTCCCAACACCAAACAGCGTAGATAAAGAATGGGCAAAAAGTGAATCCACCCCAAACAGCAGCAGGAGAGCCATAAGGGGTGGCCCAGGCCTCTCATAGACAAAAGCTCCCTTCCGGTGGTGTATAATAGGTGAAGCCCTATTAGATATATCCGTGACAATGAAAAAACCCGATCAGGTGCACAATGCGGATAGGTAAAAACACATGTCAGTGGCTTACTTTGGCCTCTACGGAGCTCTGTGGCCGGCGCTGTCTGGGGGAATACTATAAGGTACATTTGGTCAAACTGCGAAATGGATCGTGTACAAAACCTTGCAGCGTTTGTGGCGTGGGGTTAACGACCAATTATCGCTCTGCCTGAGGGGTGGTTGCAAGAAAGAACAGATGAAATTACTGCACCGAGAGCAGAGGGCCACGGCAAAGGAATTTACCCGGCTGGTGGCTATCGAAAAAGCCATTTAAAGATGTGATGGCAATAGACATACTTAGTACACAACACGGCAAGTATGGACGAATGCATCAATCAACTGTTGGCTGAAATGCAAAACACCGGAGCCTCGCAAAAGATGTTGTCCAGAACATCCTGGATGAACCCATTCCAGAAGCAATAAAGAAGCGATGGCTGGGCCATCTGCTTCCAGATGCTGCACGACCCCCCCCCCCCCCCACCTTCCACCTCGAAAGGTGCGTGAGAGAAAAAGGAAGGCAATTGTTGAGGAATTTGACCCAGCCAAACAACGGCGACAATTCGACTTGGATATCGAAGTCCCTCACCCGGAGAGGCTGCCAGATGATGAACCATGGGTCGATCTTGTGAACGACACCGCCAAAGACGAGTTTGAAACTGATGGCACCGCCGCGGTCTTCTATACATGGAGGGTAGACGCAGAGGACCCCTTTGACATAGGCGACGTTGAGATCGCCGATGGTATGCATGCAAGGGCCGGCCGACTGGCCCTGGATGCCCGCATTTCGGATGAGAGAGCAGCACGACTGCTTGCAGCCCTTCCAGAGGGCGTGTTCACCCTGAAGATCAAGTTCCTGGGCGAGCATGACGAAGGAGACTGAGTCGTCGAAGATAAGTTCGACCCTGTCCGTGCCGAGAGGAAGAAGGGGCGGGGCATCGTTGAAATCTCTCAAAAAAACTAAGCCGGGCGCGCTGACCGGGATGGACCCGGTGTTCTACCAGAATGCTTACCCTGTCACCCACGACCGTTTACGGACTCTACCCTCTCAGAGACCCAGACCCAGCAAACCTAGCACCAATGAAAGTAGGTGATGTCCACTGTGTAGCACAGAGAGTGGTGGAGCACTTCGAGGGCGAGCTCAGACATGGCTTAACCCCCACCAGGCGACAGAAAATCGAGGAGTGGGAGGAGAGTCCCTGGCGCTGGTGCAACGGTCGACGATGTGGCCGAGCTCGAGAAGATCCTCAAGCGGGCTACCATCGTGAAAGATATAGCTGGATATCTACAACAGTGGCAAATATCAGTTTAGATGAAATGGTGTGAGAAGGAAAGTAGAGCTCATCATCCACAACGTCCACGCCTGGTCCAAAGACCTGCACTTTCCCCAGACCAGGCAGGTCCAGATGTTCAACTGGGGAGCCATCAGAGAGGCCACCCAAAATGAGCCAATCGCTGTCTGGCTACTCGGAGGTGGCCAGAGTAGACCGCTCAACGTCGACCAAATTGTGCACCAAGACATACAGGACACAGGAGACCCATCAAACCCTCCAAGCAGCCTGCGCCCATCTAGTCTCTTGCTGACAGGGCCTTCGGAGTGAATCACGCAGACAGCATCGTCGCAAAGGAAAGGAATGGTTGGAAGTCGTCCCCAGCCGGCCTCCTCGACGACATCCAGATGGCCTGTGTAGAACACGACCACGGCGGCCTCTGGAACTCCATGGACTACGAAACGAGAGACATTATCAGCATCGACATGAAGGCCTGCTCCCTGTCATCCCGGCCTGGTTTGGGAAGCATATCGCCGAGCAGGGCTGGACCTCTACACTCTGCTCGCCTTCCTAGTGGAGTCGGGTCTCCTCACCCGTCTAAGGGTCCGCGAAGCCATCATTGCGTCCGAGATGCAAGCCGAAGTCTGGCTTCCATAGGAAACGAAGCCAGGGCTGCAGCATCATCGGGAAGTTTACTCTGTGCGCAAATGCCGATGGTAAACGATTGACTCGTCGCCTGGTCACGGGTCAGGGCGAACTAGATTATCTTGTGAGAGACACTCGCCAAAATAGCACTCTTGTCGGAGCCCCAGAAAGGTGCCTTCTGGGCCACTTCCTCGCGTATTATGATGGTTCACAACCCCAGTACGCTCACTTAAGGGCCTCTATGCTAGCCTATGCCCATATTAACCTCCTCAGTATGTTGCCGCGTTTCGACGAAGAAGAAGCGGTTCGAGTGGCAACAGACAGCATATACGTGAAAAAGACCGAGCTGCACAAGCTCGATGGTGTCGAGGTATATGTCGCCCTTAGACTCTGTGATTGTGGTGAGCAATTGTGTGTGCCCTGCCTGACTGGGGAAGAGTATCCCAAAGGGCGACAAAGGTGAACAGTTGTACAGTTGTACATGCCTCAGGAACACTCCAAAGTACGACGACCCACTGACTCACCATCGGCTGAGCTACTTCAATGGTGGAGGTGGTTGCGGCAAGACAACGAAAGCGATCGAGCTCTTCAGGGTGCGAGACCCACTTGTCTTTACTCCAATTCACCGCCTTGCCAAAAAGATGCAAGGTAGGGGAGTTAAGGCACAGACCTACCACAGCTTCTTCCGGTGGAGTGGACAAAAAGAGTGGACGCCGGGTCGCATGGGCCAGAAGTTCATCCCCGTGTCATCATCTGGGATGAGGTCAGCACTGTGCCCCGGCCTATGGATGGACCAGCGTGGGGTCCAGGTTATCTGCTGTGGTGATCAAGGCCAGCCACAACCAATCGCAGGTGAGATGCCCCATGACTGGTTACGTCAAGCAGTGGATTATTACGAAGAGGTCAAGGTAGACCACTGGGCAAAAGGTGATGCGCTCAAGGCCCTGAAAAGACACATCCGCCTTCAAGCTGACAAGGTCCAGTGTCAGGAGATGCGGAAGGCTCTCCCCAGCTGTCTCGAATGGGAGCGCTTCATGGAGCAATGGAGACCACGTGACCTGATCCCCACTAGCCGGCAGAAGGTTCGCGACAGGGCACATGAGCTGTTGCTCCAAAGACACAATGAGTACTTTTCAGACACCCCAGCCCCACTACTTTACCACCCCAAAGACAGCCGAAATCAAAGCATCCTCGTCGCCATTCCTGGCACAGACCTTTTAGAGAAGCTCGTTCTTAACCACACCGTGGAAGTCACACTGGAGGCCGCTGAACAGGCTATCAAGAACGATGATTGGCGCCTCGGCAACGCACTCACAGTCCATTCATCCCAAGGCCTAACTATCCGCGACCCACAGAAGGTTTGGATCATAGACGACTTCCTGCAATGGTCCAACCTCGCCTACCTCGCCGTTTCACGTGTGGAGTATATGCAGCAGCTCGAACGGGTGACCTGTCTACCAGATGAGAGTACTGAGGTCAGGCAGCCCACAGAGCAGCAGCTCAGCAAAAACATCGCGAGGATGCTTGTCGCCCACAAGGGCCAGGACCAGGTGAAAGGACTCCCGGGTTCAATCTCAAGATCAACTACATTCTTCGGCTCAAGGAGGACCAACAGAACCACTGTGCGACATGCAACATCGAGATGCTGTGGGCCTATCAGACCAAAGATACACAGCAGTTTAGTTTCGACCGGCTGGACAACAGCAAGGGGCACTGCCAGGGGAACGTGCGATTGGCCTGTTTAGAGTGAAACCGAAAAAGAGTGGCTGCAGCAGTGCCAGAGGCACAATACACCTAGTGTCTAGTCCTTCGGACTACTCCATCAGGAGGCAGATGGGTGTCAGCGGGCACCACAAGGAGCTCTTCCCCTACAAGGCCACGTGACGGACCATTCAGCAGATAGTACAACACAGGCTCATCAGGCTTAGTGACTGAGCGTCCAAGCCGGTACACCAGGAGGGACCACACAGAGTCAGTCGCATGACGGCGGCCGCCTTCCATCTCACCAGGCTGGTAGAGATACCGAACACCAACACATGACGGGAGCGTCTGTTCCTTGAGGCCAACAGGGCGGCCAGAAACCATAGAGGAGGGCTTTTGGGCCGCAGCCTTTGCCTTGACGGCATCAGATGGCCTCTTTTTTGTCAAGCGAGTAAGCGAGTCACCTCACTATTCAGCGCCGCAACAACGGATGGCAGCCGACCGACCCATTCACTTGACCTCTCACCTGGCGGTAACCTCATCTCCTGGGCTTATTGGTGCCCGAACAGTCGCTCTGCCAGGGTTCGGTTGAATCGTTCCACAATTCCCTGGTCCCGGTGGACGTCCACGCGGCCACGCCGGACATCTGTCCCTTGTTTCGCCAGCAGCTGATTCACCACGCCCATGAACTCGCGCCCGGGATCGACCTGAAGGAGCTAGGGCGGTCGCGACCTCTTTGGCCTCTTTTGTGACCAGGGGCTCTGCCTCTTTATAGTGGGAGGTTACATCAACGACTGCGAGCGCATAGTTGTAGGTTTTGCGGGCCACCCGGTAGAGTGGCAGAAAGAGCAGGTCGGCCTGGTGGACCTCATTCGGTGTCCGCACATCGAACTTGGGTCGTGGTATGTGTCGCACAGCTGGAAGGTATATCTGCCAGATGGCCTGCTTCTTAAGCCATGCCCGAGCCAAATCTTCAGAGACCTTGGCCGTAGAAGCAAGGTTGTTGATGGCCGTGAGTCCCTTCCGGTACCCCATGGGGCTATAGTAGAATGAAGCCAACTTTGTTGCAAGCTTGCTGTCCATTCTTGGGTATTCCAGCATCCTTTGGACCTCTAAAAGCCATATTAGAGGAGTCTTATAATGATAATATACAATTAAGTACGTGACACTATCCGACGTTCAAATCGTGGACCAACCGAGGCGCTCCCTGCCGGAGAGTAATTTGAGTGTGCCCTTGCTGAAGTAACCTACTACCCTCTTTGGTACAATATTAGCTTGGGGCTAGGCAACAATTATTTTCGCGTCGTGGATGAGAAAAATGACTCAGTTGAGCGGAAGATAGAGATGCCAGATGGCTATTATAATGTATGCGAGCTAAATGATGAGGTGTTTAGTCAGGTTGGGGATATACTGGATCTTCACAAACCTTCGTGCGACTCAAGACAGACAAGTCTCTGAAACTGTGAGAGTTGGCACGCACCTTGGGATTTGCAGCAACCAAAATCCCCGAGGAAGGGAAGCTGATGAGGAGTGAGTTACCTGAACTTGCGACCCACCGTGAGCTCTACGTTCATCTATCAGAAGTCAGCACAATGTTTACAACGGGCTACCCAGCACTTTACTCAGAACAGTACCTGTAGCAAATGAAAAATGTGCCAGTGGCAGAACAGTAGCTTTCTCTCATTTGCAATACAAAACGCTTGTCCCAGGCCCTATAAGCAATGTTACAGCCCACGTTTTAGATAGCAGGGGTGGCCCTATTGAACTGCAGCATCTATCCGTAACATTACATATTTGAAAGATACTTTCGGAACTGCAACAGCTGCAACAAGTGTAAAGACATGGTGAATAGCGGAGGACCAGGAGCACATGGTGCATTGCCTTGCACGACCCTTCAGCTGGCTGATCTCGGGGACACGCATGGCTTTGGAGAACCAGGGATGACGGACAAATTGTATGCATTTAAGCTCTCCGAGGGGCTATACAAGAGAAAAGAGCTGTCCAATTCCGACGGAACAACCACAACAAGCTACATTTACCGAGCTGCGTGGTTTGAACCTGGAGGGCTCAGCCCCGTGGAGGAGCTACGAACTTATCCAGAATGACTCCAGTGGTCTCTGTATAGGCACCCTGTTCGCGGTGGGTGGGAACTTGACTTCAGGGTCATCCAACCTCAGATCCAACTGGGCCGCAGCTACAGGCTCCGTAAACTCTAGAACAGTGGCCGTGCGTTGGCTTCTTATATCCCGTAAGGTGCTATTTATGTTCACGAAAGTAATGCCGGGTATGTCCTGTGTGGGGCAAAAGGTGCGATGATGAAGCTCTTTTAAGAGTTTGATTGTCTTACTCCTGGCAAGGGTACTACCACAATTGTAGATAGTCCTGGGTACACCGCCCAACGACTTCGTACCAGTGCTACTTGGGCTTGCCCTTAAATGGGGTCGGCGATATAATGGCAAAGAACTTGTCATCATTATCCGTGGCAAAGATGTGTTGCTCTCGTTAAGTGGTGTCGGGTACAAGGTCACAGATGCTATGTGTCCAACCGACCCATTCAATACCCTACATCCTGGCCCAGATAAGCTCAATCGCATGTGGTTTACCAGACAGACACTGACGGTCGACGATTTAATGGTATTAGGAAATGATGTATAATACCAATAAGAATGGGCTTGTATCCAGAACTCAATATTAGCAACGCGAATACTTTCTGCAACCAGGAGATCGGTGATGTAAGAGCCCGCCTCATGGCCGAACGAGACCACTGGCGGCGTTCTCTCGGCAAGAAATACCAGCGAGGGGTCAATATTGCAGATGGTGTCGAAACATTCCTGTCCGTTGTAGGGATCGGCGTTGGTGGAATCGGGCTGTTGCCAAACGTGACATCAATTCCTGTGGTTATAGCTCTAGAAGCTGCAGCGGGGGCCTGTGGTTTAGTAGGCGCGTTAAGGAAATTTGTAAGCCGAAGGCTCACAAAGAAGGCAAAAAAACACAACACCATTGCCACCTTAGCGGAGGCCAAGCTTTCGAGCATCGCACTCTGGACTCGAAAGCTGTTGGCGATAACCTGATATCCGAGGAGGAGTTCAGTTGCGTGCTCAAAGGGGACGGGAATTCAACCAACTCCGGATTGATATCCACAAGGCATCTCGTCGGGGGAGCCTACAGGGAACAAAAAACGAGGTGTTGCTGCTGATACGCCAAGAACTCGCCCGGCAGAGACAGGGGCCTGCTGTTGTTTCTTCGAAACAGCTGAGACCAGAGCCCACCGCACCCGCCGATCTGCAGTTGCTGTGTAAGTCTCATGGGCCTTTAAGATAGGATTATTTTACAGCATACCTAGGCGAAACTTCTGTCAGCGTTTTCACCCCCCCCCCCCCCCCCACCCCGCCAAAAAAACTTTTTTTAATTGTAAAAGCCATACGCGCCATTGGCTGAGTTGGTAGCTAACAAGACCGACCACACCCAGCCCTAGTATGATGAAGGCGAGCTTACGGTCCTTTTGCCCGACTGATGGTGTGTAAAAATCTTCTAGTTGCGGTTCTGGGCCAAGACTGTTTAAACTGTTCCCAGTTACCTGTGCATACTCGCGAATCGCAGCATCGACTTCCAGGAATGTGCGCAAGGCATGGCCTTGGCGACGTAGTTCTTGGTTGATCCAATCGAGGCGTTCTGTTCGCTTTCGGAACTATGCTGCCTGGGAGGCCTGAAGCTTTTCTATGGCTTTGTCATGTCGCACACGTTCTACACCAGCATCGTTATCCCGAAACCTGGAGAAGAGGTAGTTGCTGCCAGAGAAGGCTACTGCGTTAACAAGGGCGCCCCCAACTAGCATTGTGATCGAGGCCATCTTGTTATTTCATAATATCTGCTGGAATGATTCCCTGTTTAACTAGCATGTCCTTGGATGCCGTCGCCAGCCTCACGCCAAGGACTACCATCCCGACGTCATAGTCGCGATGAAGTCAAGTTTAGGGGCGGCACCCTTCATTGCCATCTTACCTAAGCGAGCATACCCTATTGCGAGAGCAGAGACCACGGCGCTGTGATAAGCAGCATTGACCAGCATCTTTCCATCGGCTGACGTTATTTGTATATATCTATATACTACTCCATATAGAATGGGTCTGCAGATATATTAAAAGGCTTGTTCGGAGGTGCCGTGCTGCGATTGATCGGATTAACAACAGCAGCATTAGGCGATGTCATTAGATTGGTCGCCGACTTATTGTTGTTCCTTTTCCTTTGGAACGTATACAAAAAACATAATGCCAAGCTAGCCAACCCAACCGCCCCAGCAATCCATGGGGACCAGTCATCTAATGAACTGCGTTCGTGATGCATTGCATTCGAGACCCCTTGCTGCTGTCCATGTTGTTCCCGTTGTTCCTTCGGAACGAAACCAATTGGTCCATCAGCAGCTTGGGTTGCTACTGCGTTGTTTACAACCATTCTCTGGAGATTGGCCTTCTCTTCTTGCAACTGGACCAAGGAATTTTTGTTGTTTTGCATTCCAGGCGGCAGCTCCTGCCCGTCCGGTGACCACTTTTTAGGGTCTTCTGTCGCTGTTTCTGTTCCGAAGGAACAACCGACGACTCAGTGGTTGGCGCAGCTGTCACTCTCTCCACATGTTGCGCAGTAACTATCGGCAGGTTTGGCTCTGTCATCGATGACATCGTCTTGATTTGTTAAAGGGCGGGTGTGTCCAAATCGGAAATCTTCAGCAGTGGTTAGCATCGTGGATAACATGCTAAGTACATACCATAGAGATGATATAGCTCGCATGTGGCACTGCTTCGCGCGTGCCCAACAAATGGATCTGCCTCTAGATCAGCAACCAACGTTTGTTAGTTTTCCGGGGGGTATGGGAAGAAACATGCTGACCATCCATGTGTAGAGTTGTAGTGTGGCGGTCCCCCGAGTTTTCGTCATCACTGCGCCGAGCCGTGCCTCGGGCTTAGAATTTATTTATTGATTTCCTTATAGATCATGGCGTCGACCTGGTCAAGTGTGAGGGTTTTCCCAAAATACAGCTTGGCCTGCCCACCGGAAGCTAACGCAGCTAGCCTTTCCCGTTTGGTCCCATCGGTCTGTTCCGATGGAACAGCAGGATCCACTGCCATCTTGCCTTCTGTATTGCCTCCCTGCGGCGCGGCACCTTCCTCTTCGAGCAGTTGGTCAATGATATCGTCACAATTCATGATGGTCTGTATATACGTTATCCACGGATATGTTATGGCGATATGCCGTCTGAGTCTAATATACAAGTATGCCGCCCACCCCAGCACGAATAAATGTAGTGCTTGGGTAACTAGAATGGCTGCTGCCCACATAACAGAGGTTATAACAACACTTTATAAGTGGTTGGTTGATCTGTTTTTAACACTAGCCGGGCATGCTTGCTCTCCGCCAATGCCCGGCGAACTGCTACACGTTCCTCACGGCTTCCAATCACACCATTCTCTCGTAGACAGTCCTCGAAGCTGCATCTGTCCTTACAGTAGAACAGGCAAGCCCAGCGGGTCTGCTCGCGGAGATCCTTTAAGAAAGAGTTATACTTCTGAGTCAAAACCTAAACGCTCTGCTGCTCATGACGACCCGAGAAAGCTAGCTCAGACAGCATGTGTTTCTTTTGTGTCAAAGCTTTCATAGCCGAGCAATCATCGATAATGTACAAGGTTGGCTCCCCCTGAAATATTTGATAGAAGGCCCGTAGATGTGAGTGGAGGTGTTCACCAGGATTTGCTATGTACACCTCGGGGTCATCCCAAATCCATGGACGGGTCATGGTATGTTTTGTTGTATTTGCTTGTGGGACAGAGCGCCACAATGTGCTGAAACACGCCCCGGTAAGGGCCCTCCAGCAGGTCCAGAGCGAAAACTGTCTTGCCACAGCCTGTTTGACCATAAATAATGGCTGCGTGTGGCTCTGTTAGGAAAATGTCATTAAAAAAGTGTGTTGGTGAACCGGCCATTTTGTTAAGCTGCGCATCCATGAGAACGTACAGATATACCTTTAATGAACCACTCGCCTCTTCTGCCTTTGTGATCTGGATAGTGATACCTTCACTGGCGCTTTCTATACGCCGGCCACTGCCGTGTAGCCCGCCATCATCCGTGGTCCGCAGGGCAAGCCATAGTGCATACTTGTTGGTCAAGAACTCTCCCAATGTGACATCAGCCAGAGATAGCTCCTTTGCGACCAGAGCCACCTCAGAATCTCTATTACTGCTGGGGCAAGCTCCAAAGTACCGAATGGCTTCGTTCCATTTCTGGTAGGCACGCAATCCCTGGGAGTACAGCTGGTTGGGCACTCCTTCGATGATAGCCTCAACTTTGGTGATGTTGGGGTTATCAAAGACCTCGAGCTTCCTGTCGAAAGCTACACAGCCGTAGCAGGGCCCTCGAACAGCAGCAGGATCCATTTCATGCTCCTTGTGGCAACGTTGAGGTTGATGTTCCAGAAAGTCGCTCTTGTCTTTGGTCATTTTGCGGTGGCGAAGGACGCGGTTGTACATGTGAACAAGTTCAGATTGGGTTACCATTTCATATTCCAGGCTGATATTATCAATGGTGTAACTGGCAGTGGCATCGCCTGTGGCCAGAGCCACTCGACTGTAATCATTGAATGTCAACTCGTACTCAAGACGATCCCCCAAGCGCACTCTGGTAGAAAGGCATGTTAGCATCGAGGAGTTCAAAGTCCAGCGGGATACAGAACTGATTGCCATAGACATCAGCGATAGCCTTGTCTACAACAACAGTGTCAACCTTGTCTTCTACGCCGACCCGCAGCTTAGTAGCATTTCTTTTCGCGGAGGTATCAATGCCCTGGTAGTGTGCATTTTTGCGCTCGGAGGCTGTCTTCCAGAGGTCAAAGTAGCAGTGGTACACGTCTGCATCGTCGACTGACATCATCTCGTTCCCGCTGATCGTGATTGCCATTTTCTTGACGATGGCATGGACAAGATTCTGAATGACTGACCTGTTATCATCTGTTGAGTTCAGGGTGACTGCAAAGGCTAGGCGCACTGTACCCGGTACGATAAGGTCGTGGAACCCGAGGTTTGGGAACCGGATATTGAGCTGTTGGCTCGGGCCAATCGTACTAGGATTGTGCGTGATCACAACCGACTGCAAAACTCCCTTTACCCCAAGAGGCTCTCGTAGTCTGCGGTATGGGTTAAGCTTGCGTCCATATTGGTTTGAAGACATGGTGAATATACTTGGATCAGTCTTCAATACAATGGCAGACTTTAACCTCGACGAGTTCGCAAGACGACAGGACGATGATGATGCAACGGAGTTGCAAGATGAAACTAGCTTTACCCTGGCCCCTGACAGCGGAGCTCTTGTTCCTTCGGAACAAGAGACGGGCGAGAAAATACTTTCTCTGCAGCATAAGCTCTGGGGGAGGCTGTCAATGGCTACAACCAGTATCTGTCTGAGAAAGGGATGGTGCCCCTTCTACGTGACTATTCCAAGTTTGAGCTCGACAAAGGGCTGCTGAGGCCGAAGGCCCATCCAAATGTCAACATCGTCAGTAAATCAGGAACACCCTTGCTCTCTCAACCATTGCTGGAAAGCGTGACGGTGCTGAGGTCACCCGGAATGAGCTGGGGTTTGTGGACGGGAACAAGGTGCTTATGCGAAAGGCGCTTGAAGCACTGCGGGTCAATAACAATGAGTTGGGTGAAGCAGCTGATAGGATCGGATCGCATCGGATAGCACAGAACTGCAAGACTTGGGACAGGTGGCTAATGCTGCGTCAAATTCCACTCAAAACGTGGTGGAAAGTCTTACCGAGGAGGAAGAAACTGCACTTAAAACCTTACATGACCCTTCACTTGATACCGTGGCATTGGAGTACAGCATCAGAGAGCTCCGCGGACTCGACAGGGCAATGCAGACCATCCGAGGTGAGTTAACGAACAACCTGGCCAGACTGTCCGAGCTGGAAAAGCACATCGCTTTGGAAAAAAGAAAGCTCGATGAAGCTCAAGATGATTAGTTTAGTAGGCGCCGGATAGCAGAACACTTGCGCAACCTGGAAGATGAACGAGCTTCACGCCTGGAGGTGGCCGCAACGAATAGAGAGGCTCTCCGATCTCAAATCAACCGAATCAGAGACGATCAATAGGATCCTCAATGATGCCACGACGCTCGCTGAGCGCATTCGCACCCTCTTCCGGGAACAAGGGATTATGATCGCATCTATCCTCACAGCGATTGGGATGGCGATCTCGACCCTAGTACTCGCGCTGACCGGCGGTGGTGGAAGTACCCCCGCTCCCGCCTCATCGCCATCTGATAAGGGTGGCCTCAAAGAGTGGGTGAAAAAGCACCTACAGGCTCTTGGGCACATCCTGGCTAAGCTAGCTGGGAAGAAGGCGGCTGCGCTACCTGGAATTATTAGCTCCATTGTTTCGTGGCTGCTCAACCTACTCGCAAAAACTTTATGCGGGCTTGCCAAAAACCTGTGGGCCATGGTCCTTGCTGTCGGGAGGTCTGCTTCTTGTGACGGCTCGTTAGTGGCTATCATCGAAGAAACCAAAAGCGCGAATAAGCCAACTGTAAACCCACCCACAATAAGGGCAGTTTTCTCGTCACCATGCTGGCGAGCTGCCGCAGTTCCTGTCGTGCTTCCTAATGCCACCGACTCGGCATGAGAGGCAGCTCCACTATGGGTTCCCGCTTCCATAGTAGGTGCATCAATGCGATGCGGCAGATTGACCAGGCCGATCTCCCCCGTAGACACGACGGGTAGGGTTGGTGAAGTGTTTATGTTTGTATTTAGTCCCAGGGTCTGGGCGGTTGTGACAATAATGATCTCGTTGTTATACCCCACGAGGCCGTGTGAAAGGCCATCTAGTTCCATATCAGAAGGCGCCATGTAGAGGCCTCGACCGAATACAAATCTGTTTTTGACTTGGCGCGAGACAACACGCCTTGATAGCGTTTAATTCCACTCTCTCGGTCCACTGGACGGGCAATGGCATCTTCCACATTCGCCCCAAACTATCTTTTGGACGTCGAATGCTGTACCCGTTCTGAGAATCGATGAACGGGTCTGAGCCTTGGACCCGATTATTGCCAAGACGTACGTCGTAATGAATTAACTGATTCTTTCGACCCCTGCCCTTGCAAACCCGCTTGCCTCGTCAACTATAAGCGTAGTAAAATCTGCATGCTCTTGTCTGATAAAGTCTGCATGAGTATGCCCGTGCCCTGAGCGTTCAGTGAATGTGACCGTATGGTCGTATCTTCGACTCGGCGGGTGTAATGTCAGGGGATAGCTGTAGTATGGTACGACTTGGTATTAAGTGCCCATCCCGTCATTATAATCCCCCTTTTCTCTCCAATCTGTATCATGCGACACGCCGAATTCATTTGATAGTCTTTCAAAAGCGCGCCTGTCATATGGGTTATTGTATCTAGACCATGCATGGTCCTGGGGTAAGGCAACTTTCAAATCGGCTAAAATCCGCCGTGTCTGGTAGTAGAAATGAAATAGCCATAAACCTCTAGCGAACAAGTCTGTTGTTTGGTTCAGGTGGTCAGTAGCTGAGATCACGCACCATGTCGTTGCACGCCATACAGCGAAGTTCACCTGGTTTTGCCAGAAGGCCATAGGCGTGCTCCGCCATTGCTTGATGACTGCTCCAGGATTTATATCTGGGTGTTTATACTTTGAGAAGATGTCCAAGTGATTGGTTTCACAACTCTTGGTCTCTAAGCTAAGTGGTGGGGCTAAAGCAACATGAATTTCGTTGATATCACTTAGTTTTTTGTGCTTATAGAACCCGCCAGCATTGTATCTGGCACCGGCATCGTAACGGAAGGCTTTTGGGTGACCAACCTTATATTAATGCCTTACACTGAAACCTCTCGGCGAAAGTATTTGCTCTCAATAGATTGTTATACTAATTCAACAGAGTGTATCTAATACATATTCGAGTTTGACTAGGCCGATAGGTTGTGAATCATTATCAATCGCGCTGTTTGCTGTCAAGAAATGGGTCACGCTGTCAGCAACATATTTTTTAATAATTCATTTCATACCTACACATGTACATTTTTTTATCAATGAGAGAGTTGTCGCTTGAACACCACTAGAGTGTCGAATAGATTTTAAATGTCCTATATTAGCAAAATTGTTTTGAAAAGCAAATACATGGTACAGCGGGTTCCCTATGTATCTGCCGCTAGAGGGATTGGGCCATTCCGTGGTGGATGTGTTATATCTTTTAGGTGTGGTGCGGTTCAACCCATCAGCTGCCCAGCACGCAGTTCTGGACCGTACTAGCTCTGGACTAGGGCACCGAGACCGATAGGCCACACGCTTTGACCCACTTCTTGGGGTCAGCCGATACTGCTACAGTATATCAGCCGGTGCTTGCTATAATGTACCAGCGGTCACAGCTATAAGTGACACTCCATGGATGTGTGAGGGCAGTTGAACGCTGCCAGAGCTATACATCCAGCCACCGGCCTAAAAGCATGTGGAAGATTTTCCTCTTTTGCTCTAAGAAAAGTCTAGCGCTTGGGAATATGAAACCCTAGGTAGTTGACAGTTACTGCAAGAGAACCGCTGGGCCGACGAGGGTGTGGGCCGTTTCCCGAGGCTCTGTTCCTTCGGAACAACAGGGCTAATAATTGGCAATTGTTAACTACGCTACGTGAATGCCCAGCAGCCTAGATTGTCCTGGCATATTGGCATTTGTTAATCTCCGCTGTGGGGCGTCGGCGTGCCCCCCAAAGTGGTATGATGGCCTCTCGGGCCGGTGAGGGTGATGGGCCGTCCCCCGTGTCCCACGTCGTGCATTCGCCCCCCCCCTCCCGAGGGGATGTAGTGGGCCGTCCCCCGGGGCGCCAAAAGTGGTATGATAGCCCCAGGGCGGCGAGGGTGGTGGCCCCCGGTGCCCCCAAATGGTGCATCGCCCCCTTCTGCTCTGGTGGATTAAATACTTATTGATTGGCATATAACTAAAAACGAAAGAATATCTGTATATGTAAGTAAGAGGACGCCACACTCCATTTACCCTGGGACGCTGAAAGCACGGAGGCAGAAGGGCCAGCTGTCCTCCCTGCATTCGGACCACGGGGGCGAAGGGGCAGACAATGTCCTTCCCAGCTTCGTCACTCAATTTCTTTCAATGATTTATTCTTGAAGTAAAGCTGAAATAACCCCAAATGCGCTCCGGGAGCTTTCAAAATTCAATGGGAGAGTTTGGGAGGGGGTGTCCCTCCCGATGGGAGGGGGACACCTTCTCCCAAACTCTCCCATCTCTGGACTTCGAGACATGCAAGCTTCGGCATGTCATGACCGAGCTGCTAGTGGGAGGAAATGCTCTTTTCCCGGGATCTGACCCCTCTGTCCTGAAGTGCTTCCGGCGCCCCTTCACTTCCGTCGTTTGAACGCAACTCCAGGAAAAGTAGGTACATAAACAGCTCATAAGAGCGTCGAATTCCTTACAGAATTCGAATGGCGGCCGGAGAGATTCATCAAAACAGTATATTGATATACCCAATGCTCGTAGGAGGTCAATCGGGCATCAGTGTTTACTCACCGTCTGCAATTGTTAAGCGAGGAGACCATTCAGAGAGACAGAGCAGGCATAATTCTGAACACTCTCCATCACTGTTGATATTGGGATGGTAAATCTTAGTTTCGAACTTTACCTGAAAATAATAAATTCATCTTCAGCCAGGACCGTACAATATCCACAGAACTCGCCGGACACATCAGAAACGGATTGGGTTGGTTATTTATTTAATGGTGTTTAGGCCCCACAAAGTAGATCTTCTGTTTCTCAGGCCATTTTTTTGGTAAAATTGTGGGCGGGAGGTTTTTTATTTTATTTTTGTAATTATTTCTTTGCCTCAAAAGTTCATGTTCTTACTTTGTTTTATGTTTTAGGCCTAATCTACAGAATAGCATTTAAAAGCCTTGTTGCACTCAAGGAACAAATTTATCAATTTTATTAACTTGGGTAAAATACCAGACTAAACCATTGAATTTTTTTAAAAGTTAGCATTGGTTATAAAAAGAAAGCATGCGACAGCCAAAAAGGATCTTGCGGGGGATGGGGGGGGGGGGGGGGGCTGAGAAACAGATTTTTAACTTTTTTAGGCCTATTCAAGAGTTTGTACCTGTCTTGCACAGTTTAGAGGAGATCCTTCACGGGTGTTGGCCGCCGGATCCTATTTTATTACACACGTTCTACGTAATCCCCAACTACAGCAACACTAAACCATGCGGAAAATGAAAATCTGTTCGGCACATATGTGCGGAACGGAAATCGTTCACGGACTATTCTTAAATTGAAGCGAAATTTCACTGCAATTTTCTACAAATCGTGCAACGCAATTACAATTTGAATCGCTAGCCAGTAGGCACATAGAACACATTGGAACTCCGGTGACGAAAGAAATAGTAACACCGGTTCTCCTCGCAAATTTGGTTGGCGATAAAATGTGTTTTTTTTGTTGATAGTTGCCAAATGAATTGCTGAGTGTCCTTCTAATAATCGTTCTGTAGACGTGAATGCGTGTAATAAACAAAGAATGACACGCGTGTGTGAATGTGTAAATCGATATGGTACTTGTGCCATCGCGGAAGGATACTTCCGTGCTGGCACTCGTGCCATATCGATTAACCCATTCACACACGCGGGTCGTTCTGTGTCTTTACCAGGAATAGAGATTGTATTTATCACAGTAAATAATTACAGCTCCACTCCACTTCGAGGGTTTCCCACGGGGAGATAGGGGTGGTCAGCCGGTAGAAGTGGACAAATCTAGAAGGGCCGGTAATCTTGTGAAACCACAAGCAAAGGGCACAGAAAAGATGGACTACACAATTATTTTCAACTTATTCGTTTTACAGTGATTGGCTAGCAAGTTCTACAATTTGTATTTACCCCTCTCCTTGGCTTATGCATGTGGGATGACCTATACAGAGAGAGAGCAAGTATATTCCCTACACTCTTAAAATCAGTTGGGTTAGAGCTTATCCCAAATCAAGTGGGTGGGGTGAATATTAACCCAACTGATTTGGGTTGATTTTTAAGCCAACTGAGTTTAGGATGCTGACTAAAATGAATCATTAGCATGTTAACAGAAATGGCAATATGCCAACTGGTAAATTGCCACATCTTTGAAAATGCTAATGGTTCATTTTAACTCATTTAAAGTCATAACTAGAAAATAAAATTCCAGAAAATTCAATTGTAAAAGTTTTATAATATTGGCGCCGGTAATTATATTATTAACTGGTAGAGTGCTAAATTATTTTTGGTCATCAAATCCTGTACACATGTCTTTACCTTGCTACAATTTATTGGAGAGTGCCTGTAGGCACTCTCCAATAATCTGTAACAAGGCAAACTCTTACAGACTACATAATATCACTTAAAAGATAATACAAAGCACATCCACTGAATATGAGCCTTGAAGCTGTGGTACTGCACTTTAGAATTCTAAAAAATACAATTGTAAAAGTTTTATAGTATTGGCTCCTGATGGTAATTTGAATTAACAATTGCAGTGAATACTAAATGATGGAACTTGTTTAACGTGATATTCTTGTCGACTGTCATTTTGTTACATTTGTAAACAAAGGAGTGATCCCTCTGTTAGTCGTGTATTCGTCTCAACAGGCTGTTTACGGTACGTACTAGGAGCACACTGTTTATGGTACGTACTATATTTATTATTTATTTATTGATGTTTAAGGTCACATATTTATGCACGATGGCTAATCATGACCGTGACAGTTTTACGGGTGGAGGAAGCCGGAGTACCCGGAGAGAACCACCGAGCAACGACGAGCAGCTGCCAGCTCCCCAACATCGTAACTCGCGTTAGATTGGTTGGAGACAGGCGCACCATCGACGTGCAGTACGCCATAGTACACGGCGTCATCGTGCCCCCATGGTACGTACTAGGAGCGCACGTGACGTCTTACATCCATCGAAAGTTTTTTGAGGTTAGATATACTGAGGATATGGAATGAGTTTCTCATATAATATTTATGAAACGAGTCTAAGAATTTTCGGTTTGGGCGAGCCCAAACGGAAAATTCGGACGAGTTTCATAAATATTATATGAGAAAAACATTCATTTCATATTCTATTTATCATATCACATACACACGAACAAATTAGCCACTTGGTATGACTTTTTAACCCATCACCTAACTTCAGTTGCAGACGGCACTTGGAAAAAACATCCTCGTGTAACTAAAAATTTTCATTTTTTGCTTCCAAAACATACGTTATGACCCCTCATTGGGACGAGTGCGACACGCTAGTTCCAATGAGGGATCATAACCTATGTTTTGGAAGCAAAAAGTGAAAATATAAAAAAAAATGAATGGCGTTTTTCTTGTATTGCGCGAGACAGCTTTTGCCGTTACGTTAGGTAAAGATTAATACAATATAACACACCCTCAATATGACAGATAACGTAAATTATCCCTACTGAAATTATGCAAATGTGACCCAGTTGTATTTTGTTTAGCCAATCAAACTGTCCAGTTTTGAAATTGACCAATGAAAGCTCCCAACTCTAATTATGCAAATTATGAAAATGTGGCCCAGTTGTATTTTGGTCAGCCAATCAAATTGTCTAGTTTTCAAAGGACTACTGAAATTGGCGGAAGGCTTTATTTATCACTGATTAATATGAAAACAAAATATAAAATGTTTTAAAGTGAACAAAACGGACGAGTCATATGATAAATGCCGATATTATGCTCGCCCATAGGTTTTATTATATAAAAGGTAAGCAAGGTTTTAGAAATATCAATTTAAGAGCCAGCAGATCTGAAGAGCAGGCACATACAACTAGTTATCACAGGGATGTTAGACAGTCGCAGTTATTGTAACTAATTCCTGTTTTGTAGTTAGATGTTGATTTTGTATTTCTTCTTTGTATCTGGCACACTAAAAACAAAGAAGAAACATATCGATAGATATGAACGCGGAAAAGTATTACGATTCAGAAACGTACTGTCACGAAACAGTGGACAGAAGCTATTATGTTCACTACGGTAGTTCTGCGATAAAAATATAACAGAAAACCAGTTTCACTATTGAGGGCTTGTGTTCTTGAACGGTTGCAACACTCACGATATACACTTTTAATTTGTTTTTTTTTTGTCGGTGTCTGTTTATGATGATGAATGTGAAGAACGGGCAACAACATTTTGATACATTTTTAACCCTTTGAAACTAAGTGGTCGCTTTTCCGACCCGGGAACATGATATGTCTTAATTTCATTAAGTAGGATGACTGCTGAGTGAATGTATGGGGTAGACCAATTAATATTTTCAACGTGCAGCCCCATGGCTGCACGTTCAAAATATTAATTGGTGTACCCCGAAATGGATGGATATGGACTTTTCCAATTGCGGCCGTTGAACTTACTTGGAAGGTATCACTAGTGGTCAAAGGGTTAAAGACCTGAATGCAGAGAATATATTACCCACTGATTTATTTATTGGGGTTTAAGGTCACATACTTATGCACAATGGCTAATCGTGACCGTGACAGTTTTACGGGTGGAGGAAGTCGGAGTACCCGGAGAGAACCACCGAGCATCGACGAGCAACCGTCCGGTCCTCAACATTCTAACTCTGTTCAAGCTCCGCTCAAGCAGGGTTACAGCGGTTGAAAACAAGTGCACCTTCGACGTGCAGTTCGCCTTAGTACACGGCGTCATCGTGCCCCCCCCCCCACCCCCCATGTAGTCAACCGGGATAAAGTACCTTGTCAAGGACACAACGCGCGCGTCCCGGACGGGGATCGAACTCGGGACCTCTAGCATAGAGGTCCAACAGTCTACCACTGAGCCACCGCGCTCCCTACCCACTGATCCAATGGTGTATGATAGTTTGCTGAGTGTCACGGAAGTTTTTTCTTCTTTTGAAATTGACTGCAAACGGCCAGGGGCGTTGCTACAGGGCAACCATTCATCAAAGTTACAAAAACTGGAAATTGGAAGCCCTAAATTGGAGACAGTTTCAGACAGGGCACTTGTGGAATTTTTCCAAACATGTCTAGAATTTGGCCAAAATATGGAGGTTTTAGATTGAAAACTAGTGCAAGTCCTCCAGACATTCATTGAAAAGAGGGGGGTTCAAGTGGAAATCTAGATGTGGACACACCCCATCTGAGACCCATGAACAGCTTCTCTACAAACGGTTTTCAGTCGACTAAAACTAAACTGTGTTATTTCGAAATAACATATTATATTTGAATACAGTTCAGGTTAAAGAATGCCTTACGCACTTTACCTTGGGAGGTTTGAACGGATAATCAGCTGGAAACGTTATGCTTAGTACGAACACACCATCAAGGTATGGGCTTTCTGGCTAGAAAGACAAACAAAAATCAAAAAAGTGTTTTCAAGTTTTCAAAGTATAATATTTTTGCTTATTTTGGTTTCAGTGAAGAATATTACTGGTTTAAACTTTGCATTGTAAAAAAATCGTGACCCCCAACATAGAAAACAAAAGAGGATAAAACGCCCAGGTGGGGATTTTTTTGCAAATTTCATACCTGTTCAAAACGTTATCTGTGGAGGACAAGTAAGTATAGGTATAGAGATCTCCATGTCAGTACACTTTTGCAGAAGGATGCTAAAGGTGTTAATTAGATATCAAAGTCTTGAACAACTATATACAGATTACTACAATAGTCTATTGATCTGTGTTATTGTATTCCGTCTAGCTGACGAGATGAAATCGGCCAGATCAAACAACGAGACACCGCAGGCTTCGAGTTTGATCTGGCCGATCTCATCTTGAAAACGAGACTGAATACAATAACACAGCTCAATTGACTGTGTTAATAATTTGTTTATTATAGGACAATTAGTATTTTAAACTGATCACAAGACCTGTAAAATCAAATACAACAAGAATTATATTAGCCAAACAACCATTAACAATTTATGGAGTTGGGGAATTCCAAACGCGTAGTAATATCGAACGTTCGTGTCGAACATGAAACTCAAAACAATGGAGGCAAGACTTGAATTTCAATCGGAATCGCTTTCGATAACACAGATTCTCTTACGTTTTGTTGGATTCGCGTCTTGAAAATAGTTGTTAATTGTTATTTTGCAATTGTTCAGCACGGCATTTTCAAACAGAGCTCGACTGAAATGTTTGTCAAAGGAGTTTAATGAATAGACACTCGGGTTTATGTTCTGTGCTTATGTTCTATATTTATTTATAGGTCACTGGTAGAAATAGTCTGTTCATGTGTGCCTCGTTTGAGACAGGCATGAAAACGATCTGAAAAACTTGAAACTCTTGTTTTCCGGAGAGCTGAATTTGATGGGCAAACTGCAATGGTATTGAGGGGCTATTTGTGGTAGTCATATAATAAATTGTTGTATCAAGCAATATTGTGGGGATATGAGGGAATATATACAGGTCAGTGGGTTGAACAAGCAGCTACGGACTTTTAAACCAAAGGTGGTAAATCGACTTCAAAGTTATTAAAGCTGCCCTTGCTGCTAGTGAAGAAGGCGTGACACTTAGAAATGCTGAAGAAGAGTTTAAAGTACCAACGTAAATCAGAAGTGTCACAAGTGTCTTGAATAGGTATAAAAACCGAAACAGTGAGTCAAGGTGGATAAACTGAATTAAGTAAAGAAATTGAAAATCATTAAGTGAAAGGACTGATTACTTCACCGGAATGGAAATACATCCTTAAACAGCTTGATCTGAGAATACTTGTAAAAGAGTATTTAGATAGAAGAGGAGAAAAGGTTTGTAAACAATATACCAAGCAATGATTGGGTCCAGTCCTTTATTGGGAGGCATAAAAGGAAATGTACACAGACATTCTATTAAAATTAAAAAAATACCGAAACACTGAACCGAAATCGATCATGGGATACCGAAAAAACCGAACCACTCATTGAATACTGATACCATCTGCATTTTTAAAATTTTCCTACATTTGCTATTTATATGACCTTGTTGAAGCCTGATAGAAGATGAAGAGATCATTTGCATGAAAGAAGTGTCTGATTTTCTTTTTAGTTCTGTTAACCGTTAAGAGCCTGGGCAATTGTTCTGAATTCCCACTAGACTACAACCTGTACATGTCCGGTTGCTTAGCAGTGATTTCTAGTCAAGTCTTGGCTGCCTTTTAAGGTGCTTTGGTGATTTGTCTGTTGTAATCAGGACATCTAATGATGGCATATTAAGGGATGTGAGATTGCTGTGAGATTGCAAAGGCCTAGGCCATTAAAGGTTAAGGTGTGTTTGGAACTAGTCATAAAATTACTGTAGATATGATTTGTGTTGGCAAAAGAATGCCAATGTTGAGCTCATTGCAGGCCCGTCGGAACGAAATTTATATTGGGGGGGCTGATATTGCTAATTTGGGTGAACTGGCTGATACTGAATGGGTATGGGGTATCCAGATGCCGAAGGCATCTGGTGCGAGTGCTGAAGGCACAAGCTTTTTTTTGGGGGGGGGGGGGGGGGTTACTCCCCCAGAAATTTTTTTTGAAAAGGGCAATCAAAGGAAGCATTCTGGTAGCTTTTGAAGCAAAAACCTCTTGATTTTTTTAAACGGCAAAAGTTGTTTTTTTAACAAAATGTTTCAAAAATCCCAATAGAACCCCATAACATTTGGGGACGGTTCTCACACCGGGCTCACCTGCAGGCCGTGGCCGTATTCCGTCATGCTAAAAAACAGTCAGGCCTTATGGTGGATTCATTAGTTTTATCATTACGCCAACGGTTGTCGTGGTCTTCTAAGCTGCCAAAGGAATTGCTCAAAACGTTTGCACATCAACATATGCAGGTGCATGTTATACATTCAGTGATACGTTCATAATTCTAATCCAGGGGCGTAGTAAGCTAATTTTATTTGGGGGGAGGGGGGTAGGACCTATATTCCGATGATGCGACGCGTCATCCGAGCGGCGAGTGGGGGTGAACTCGAGAGGGGGTATCCTCCGTCTCGTTGGTGGGGGAAATTTTCGAATTTAAGATGTAAAAACATGCATTCTGGTTGATTCTGAGCAAATAAATCGTATATTCCTATGACGCGAAGCGTCATCCGAACCGCGAAGAGGCGAGTGGGGGTGAGCACGAGTGGGGGTACCTCCCCGTTTCGTTGGTGGGGGTCCGGGAATTTTTTTTAATTTAAGATGTACAAATATACATTCTGAGTGATTCTGAGCAAATACATCGTCAATAAGGAAATACGTCAGCTCTCTGATCAATTCAGCATGATTTCCGAGCAGAATGACAGGAATAGTGAACATGCAATGAATTACCCTGTGGTTGGTTGGGGTTTAACATCGCTTTCCACAATTAGGCGAAAACACGACTGTCAGTTTTATTGGTGGCAGAAAGCCCACATGGAACCCACTCAATCCAGTAATCATTAACAGCAATGTCGGAATATGGTAACCAGTGGGCATCCCGTGTGGAGAAACCACCAACCCAGCCCAGTAAAGCCTACTTTTGACAAATTTGTGGGGGTGGGTGTGTGTGTGCCACTGTTCTAATCTGAGTTAAATAGTGAAATGTCCAGTTTTATTCAGATTACATCGGTTGCTCCCATCATGGATAAACTAACGTCGAAATATGAGAAAATTATTGGGGGGGCTGCAGCCCCCCCAGCCCCCCCCCCCCCCCGGTTCTGACGGGCCTGCATTGGCAGTGGCATTTATGGCGCTCTGGTAGAATGATACAAGAACACCTTTTTCTGTATTTTCCTGGTGTAAATGACATTTTCATTCTATTTTCATCTTATTGCTCCAAACACACATCAGTGAATACATATCCAAACTGTAAGCATCACACACTTCCGGTTCCAGTATTACCATAAATATGCCCACGTTTCAAAATAAAACACAGAGCAGAATTCTTGTAGTTATGCTCAATTCCTAGTCGCTTTCCAGTGCGTAGTTCTCGGTGGTCTGATCCCAGTACCCCACTACCAGTGCGCGCACACTCAAACCAATAAGATTATTGGCCCTCGCTTCCGGTTCTCGTGGATTCATAAGCAAGTAAAGTTATTTGGGTCTCAAGGGATTTCAATCCCATTCCCACATCCTCCCTGTGCGCCTTGCGCGATGAAACTTTTCATTCGTCACACACTTTGTCGCCACTGTAAGATGAAGTGATCATTATCTTATATCCAGGCGTTAGAAATATATTCTTGTTGTTAAAATGCTTTAAATTCTTAACAGTATTGATCTAAGGGAGGTAAATCTACGTTTCAGTTCAAACTCTTTTCTTTCTTCATCTGACCACATTCTTCAACCGCTGAACCATGTGTTTGCAATAGAAAGTATCGTTTTTTCTCCATTTTAAGTGACAAAGTCGATTATTTATTAAGAGCATGGTATAAATAAAACATATAGGTACTAGGGCCGGTAATCAGATTTAAACCACTCCTAGAATAAGAATTTTAACAACTCTGCAAGCCGAGTGGTCAAAACCCTTATCTTACTCGTGGTTTAAATCTAATTACCGGTCCTAGTACCTATTTATTCTATATTGATAAGCATATTTGCCACTCGATGTGATTATTTTAGCCCCCAGTTCCCCTGAAAGTTTAGAATATGTACCGAAAAGGGGTGGGGTTGATCTACTTTGTTTCTTCGAAACACCACTGTGCATCAGACGAACACACAAACAGAGCCGAATTATGTGTGTATATACTTAACGGTGAGCGCGGTGGCTCAGTGCTAGATTGACGGACTTCTATGTTAGAGGTCCCGAGTTCGATCCCCGTCCGAGACGAACCGCGTTGTGTCCTTGGGCAAGGCTCTTTATCCCGGTTGCCTACATGGAGGCACAATGGCGCCGTGCACTAAGACGTACTGCACGTCGATGGTACACATGTCTTCAACCGCTATAACCCTGCTTGAGCGGAGCTTGAACAGAGTTAGGATGTTGAGGAGCAGACAGTTGCTGGTCGATGCTCGGTGGTTCTCTCCGGGTACTTCGGCTTCCTCCACCCGTAAAACTGTCACGGCCACGATTAGCCATTACTTATGTGACGTTAAACACCAATAAATAATAAATAATAATAAAATACTTACCGGACCTTTGATGTGTGCTTTCCAATTAAATACTGAAAAATAAAGTAACGCAACCAATCATGCACAGATTCAAACACATTTTGAAATTTTAAAGGTTTGGCGCCCCGACTGATATAATAAACACTGCTACAAACAGCGTGATGGGAGAGTCTGTCTTACATTTGTCAGGAGGTCTAGTAATAATTATTAGATAATATAGCGGACACTGAATGGAAAGAAATTTTCAAAAGTAAAATTGAAAACATGGTTGGGAATAATACCATAATAGGTACCACAATAGTTCAATAGTTTAATGGATTACTCCAAATGACCTCTATGTCGCGAAAGATACAAATTATTCATTTGAGAGACATAAATGTGCAATTTCATCGACTTAACCCTTAACCCTTTACCTAACATGAAAAGCAGACGACTCTTGCAAACGCAATCCTTGAATAACTAATTTTTTTCATTTTTTGACTCAGAAACATAGGTTATGACCCCTCATTAGAACGAGCTCATCGAGCTCGTCCCAAAGAGGGGTCATAACCTATGTTTTTGAGACAAAAAGACTTAAATTGACAGCAACAAAAACTTTTCTTCACGTTGTTTTATCCAGGGGGTGATGTTTACGTCAGACCTTTAGATCAGTCTAATTTGGGCGCAACGGCGAATATGGATGTAGCCTGCATGGTTGGAGAAAAAGCACCGGTATTTTCAACTTCAGATTTTAGGTCCCCGTCTTCAAATGATAGTTTACAACCCCTTGTTATAGGTCTTCACCATTATCACTGGTTCCCACCACCATTTGACGTAAGTTTACTCGACTAACTCGAGAAGGCTTCTCAGTATCATAGTGTCGAGACAAAGTCCTATCTGAATGTAAATTACGCATGGCGTTTACTAAGAAATGCCACAAACAAGAATATAATAGATCTCAAGCTTTAAATGCATGCTCAAATAGAATTCGCCACAGAAAGGCAATGGCCGTCGACAGTGTCGTATACGACACTGTAGACGCCGATTGCTTTTCTATGGCGAACTCTGGGTTTTTTTTAAAAAAAATGATTGATCTGTTGCATAGTTTGCTTCCAAGGTAAGCTCTAAGCTATATTGCGAGCATCAGGGAAAACTGGCCAAACGAAATATTGTCGAAACACTGCAAAACTTTGGGCGCAATTATTTTATTTGGGCACAATATTTACCATCGTTAGTTGGGAAGAATTTAAAGGCCTGGTGTACGTGTATGAAAAAAACATCTGTCGGCAAAGACTATAACATAAGCAATGTCATTTCTGCGGTTCGCTATCGCCTCCGAGCAGCTACGCGCACCTTATTAGTACACTTTTTCTCACCCTCCTATATTATCAACAGTGAGATTTACCTTCGGGAGACCGTAGGTAGACCCGAGGTGTGACAAAGAATATGTGTTTCTATAGTGTTATAGAGATAATTTGTAAAACTAAAGGCTCAAATGAGCCTAAAACGCTCAACTGGCTCAAGTTGTCAAAAGAGATGAGTGTGTCAGTAAGTAATTGATGTACAGCAAGAACAATCTTTTGATTTGCCGCGACACAACCAAAGGCAATTTTTTTTCCCATTCGTTTCTGCTGGTCCTAGGAAAGCTTCTTAGGCAAAAAGAAAGCTTTGTCCCGTGAAGTCTCAAAAAAGTGTCAGTTCGAATTTTTGTTTGTTTTTAACTTCTGTGGTTCTCTCTAACCCGCCCCAACACTTTTCGGGCATAAATCAAGTACTTGTGACACAGTTATACTACATAACAAATTTGGTTCAAATCAGTCCATTGGTTCTGAAAATAGAAATTTTGAGTGCAGCCCAAAATGTGCATTCTCCTACAGGGAGCCCAAAGTTTGACCTACTGAGTTCCTTTAGAAAAACTTGAATCTGCATCACTAAAGTAAGTCCAGTACCAGAAATCTAAGCATTATTGCGAGTGGCTTATGAGAAGATGATTTTTAGGCATTTTAGGCTTATGGGGCATTAACCACCACCCCAAGGGGCAAGGTAACTTTTTGGGGTAAAAATCAAAACTCCACCAAGATGTTTTGCACCAAATTAGTTTAGACTGGCCCAAAGGTTCTGAAGAAGAATACTTTGTTGATGGACCACAAGAACGATAATGACTCCGCATTTTCCCATTGCCAACAGTGTTAAATGCGCATCCCTATACGGTACCCATGACAAAATCTAAGGAAGCTTCATACCAAAAAAAAAAAAAAAAAATATTCTGGTCCATGCAGTTTTTTGAAATATGGGTGTTTGAATTTTTTTTCTATTTTTAGCTCCTGGTGTTCCCATAAGGCTGTGATTTTTTTTCGGGCATCAATCAAGTACTTATGACCCAATTATACTACATACAATATTTGTTTCAAATCAGCCCATCGGTTCATGAAATAGAAATTTAGGGTGGAGCCCAAAATGGGCATGCTACCAGAGAGAGCCCAAATATTAACCTGCCAACTTTTCTTGAACAAATTTCAATCTCCACCACCAAAAGAAGTTTCAAACCAAATATCAAAGCATTCTCTGTGGTAGTTCGTGAAAAGGAGATTTTAAAATATTTTTAGGCTTTTTGAGCATTTACCTGATTCCACGGGTCCCAGGGAAGCTGCATACCAAAAACACGATATTCAGGTCCATGCAGTTTTTGAAATATGGGCATTTCAGTTTTTTTTCTACTTTTAGCCCGTGGGCTTCCCACGTGGCTGCAAAATTTGTTCTGGGCACCAATCAAGTACTCAAGACCCAATTAAATTAATATGCAAAATTTGGTTCAAATCAGCCCATCGGTTCTTGAAATACAAATTTTGGATGGAGCCCCAAAAATGGGCATGCTCCCACAGGAGCCCAAATAGTGACCTACCAACATACCTTGAGCAAACTTTAATCTTCACCGGCAAAGGAAGTTCCATACCAAATATCAAAGCATTCTCTGTGGTGGTTCATGAGAAGATTTTTAATGATTTTTAGGCCTTTGGGGCATTAACCTCAGCCCGTAGATGGCAGCAGCTAATTTGAACCAAGTAGAAAGGGTATACTCCAAAGATGGTCTGTGCCATATATGTGTGAATTTGGCCCAGTGGTTTTGAAGAAGAAGACAAGTTTCAAATTAATTGATGGAGTACAAGAAAAATGATGACTCAGAGTTTTCCCATTGTCAACAGTGTTAAAATGGGCATCCCCATACAACACAACATGACAAGACCGCATGACAAGACGGATAGCAATTTTTTAGTCCATCTGATTCCACTGGTCCTAAGGAAGTTGCATACCAAAAAAACCCCAACATTCTAGTCGATGTAGTTTTTAAAATATGGGCGTTTGATTTTTTTTTCTATTTTTAGCTCCCGGAGTTCCCACCGGGCTGTGAAAAAAATTTGTCGGGCATCAATCAAAAGTTTATGCCCCAATTATGCTGCATGCCAAATTTGGTTCAAATCAGCCCATCGGTTCTTGAAATACAAATTTTGGGTGGAGCCCAAAATAGGCATGCCCCCACAGAGACCTACAAACTTCCTTTGAACAAACTTTAATCTTCACCACCAAAGGAAGTTCCATACCAAATCTCCGGTGGTTCATGAGGAGAAGTTTAAAAAAAATTTTTTTTCGCTTTTGGGGGCGTTAGCAGCAACTAGGGGGCGCGGTGGCGTCGCGGTAACCGGTTCTCGTCAGATCACCGAAGTTAAGCAACGTCGAGCGCGGTTAGTAGTTGGATGGGTGACCATTTCAGCGACTGATTCGCACGATGACGCTGTGTACTAAGGCGTACTGCACGTCGATGGTGCGCATGTCTTCAACCAATCTAACCCTGTCTGTGCTGCGGTGCAGAGTTCAGAGTTACGATGTTGGCGAGCTGACAGCTGCTCGTCGTTGCTCGGTGGTTCTCTCCGGGTACTCCGGCTTCCTCCACCTGTAAAACTGGCACGGTCATGATTAGCCATTGAGCATAAGTATGTGACCTTAAACACCAATAAATAAATAACTAAATAAATAAATAACCACAGCCCGAAGATGGAAGAAGACAAGTTAGTTTCAAAAGTTAACGGACGACGGACGCGGAACTTAAGGGGTCGTCCAACATAACTTAGGGCATTTTTTAGAAAATTTTCACAATGCACTAAATACGAATTAAAAGGGTGAATACCGACATATTATATACCAAAATAGTGACAAACGTGTACAAAACCCGAATTTATCCACTTTTTCAAAAATATTTTTTTTTTTTTTTTTGCTTTTGATGACAAAGAAATTGCCAGCCGCATAAGTAAAGTCAGGATTAACAAAGAACAGATCGGTAATTCGAACGTCTGAGTTGTAAATAAAAAGACTCCACACACCATACTCGGAGAAAGCATATTCATCATTTCATCACCAACGTGGTGAGAGCGCTCAGGAGAAAATGGATGATTGTGTTCGGATGACATGTTTCTTATCACGTGGATTTCGGGCAAAGTTGGGAAATGATTTGATTTCCCAAGATCTTAAATCTTCAAACATTTCACTGCTGTTTTTGAATCAGGGAGGCGATGTAATGAACAACTCACGATACATTCATAGGAAAATATTCAACTGACAATGTCCTTATTGCGAGACACAGTCCCCGGTATCGCTGTTGAGTTCAGAAACTGTACAATGTGACGCAAGTGTCAGCAAGGGATTAATACACCACCGATTCGAACTACTATTATTTGGTTGGTGACGATAATCAAAACATAAAAGTGGAAAATTATATTTGAAACCAAAAATATATTCACATCAACATACACTCCCCACAATTGTATATTTATGACAAAATAATTTTTACTGTCGCCGAACTATGTTAGTGACGTAAAGAAGGCTTGATGAAGTCTGCTACGAAAAAAGAAGACCAATGCCAAGGAGAATTATCAGAAAGGTTTCTTCCTGTTCACCAAATATAGGACTTCTTATCTCATCATTAGGAGATATTATCTCATCATTAGGACTTTTTATCTCATCATTAGGAGATAATATCTCATCATTACGAGATATTATCTCATCATTAGGAGATAATATCTCATCATTACGACTTTTTATCTCATCATTAGGAGATATTATCTCATCATTAGGACTTATTATCTCATCATTAGGACATATTACCTCATCATTACGATATATTATCTCATCATTAGGACTTTTTATCTCATCATTACGAGATATTATCTCATCATTAGGACTTATTATCTCATCATTAGGAGATATTTTCTCATCATTACGATATATTATCTCATCATTAGGACTTTTTATCTCATCATTACGAGATATTATCTCATCATTAGGACTTATTATCTCATCATTAGGAGATAATATCTCATCATTACGAGATATTATCTCATCATTAGGACTTTTTATCTCATCATTAGGAGATATTATCTCATCATTACGAGATATTATCTCATCATTAGGACTTTTTATCTCATCATTAGGATATAATATCTCATCATTAGGACTTATTATCTCATCATTACGAGATCTGCTCATCCTATTCAGTGAAGAGTTAAAAATGTCTTCACATTCTCCTCGTAATGACTAGAAGGTTGTGGATGGGCATAGTAGGCCAAAATGAAGTGCGGAAGGGAAAATATTTTATAGCAGCAGATAAATGATTTATTCTCCCATCCCCACTTTCTGGGTTAACCCTTTACCTAACATAATGAACAAAACCTACCAGTGCTATTCGCAAAACAACCATTCAATATGCATTATTTTTTTCATTTTTTGTCTCAAAAACATAGCTTATGACCCATCAGGGGAAGAGCTCGTTCATAGGCTATGTTTGTGACGCAAAAATTGAAAGAAAATATTTAGTTAAGAATTTTGTTTACAAGTGTCATCAGCCTTTCGTGTTAGGTTAAAGGGTTAAGATTGTCTATTCCCCATAGATGAACGTCTAGGGGAACGATAGTAACTTTCCCTGCCAACTTGAGAACCTGGGTACTTTTTGAAGGCTAGAGAGTGTAAGAGTAAGCATAGAAAGATAACCCGACAAATATCAGAGTGAAAGTACATGAACCAGTTCTAGGGGGTTTCAGGTTGAATAGTGTTCCAATTTTTTTCAGGAAGGTGGGGTGTTGAGGTGATTCCCCCTCAACAACGCCACAGAGTGGTGGAAATTTAACTGTTCACCGAACAGGACTAGCAGACATTTTAGCTGAACTTTGAATCCAGTTGTCCACCAAACTCCCTCGTAACTCCTTTCCAGTGACTGGAATGAAACTGAACCAGCACTACAAAATTTAACTGGGCCTCATTTCAAGAAACACCAACTGTTAAATATCTCAATTAGGCCTGTGAGTCGTGATGCGCATGATTGAACGCACGTAGTGGCGAGCTGAGACCGATCACGAGAGGGGGTATCCCATTTTCGTTGGTGGGTCCAGTTTTCCTGGGGAAAATTTTGGAAAATGGAAAGTCAGTGAGGCTCTCCGATGGCTTCCTTGTACAAGAGCTCAATTTTTCCCATCAAAATACTCCTTGTATTTGACCTGTACGGAAGCGTATTAGGGACATGATAAAAAAAAAATTTCCAGACCCAAAAAAGCGAAATTTCGACTTTTTATCTCGAAATTTCGACTTTATATCTCGAAATTTCGACTTAAAATCTCGAAATTTTGACTTTTTATCTCGAAATTTTGACTTAAATCTCGAAATTTTGACATAAAATCTCGAAATATCGACTTTTTATCTCGAACTTTCGACTTTTTATCTCTAAATTTCGACTTTTTGTTGTACACTTATCAGCTGCAACAGTGTTGCGTATTTACTGTTTATGCACACTACGACGCTTCACTTTGCTTTTGAGGGATGTGCTCCATTTTGATCTTCGTCTATTATGGGTGTTGGTGCGCCAGGATTTGAAATGGGGAAATGCTAGGTGGGGTGGAAATTGAATTAGAGGTGGAAGGCTATTATTTCCACGATTTTTTTTTATTTTCTGCTGTAATTTTGGGGCACTGAACTGGGTGAAAGTCGCATATCTTCGTAAGGTTGAGCCACTCCAGTGATATTTACCGGCAGCACTTTTCGAGTAGAATGTGTGGGGATATGGGGAGGCAACTTCTACAGAATTGATCATCGGCGGGTGGGAGAAACATGCGTGCACTGATATCATTTGGGTGTATCGCTCGTTTTGTGGATTATAATGGCGGGATGGGGAAGGCATCCAAAGTGGTGGGACGTCTTCACGGAGCCTCATGTATATATTATAGACGCGTTCTGTGGACTTTTATTGCAACGTGATTTAACGGTACTTGTCAATAACGTGTGTTGTTTGGTATTTTATGAGAATGTTTATTGGACGAACATAACTCTGTGTGTGTGGAGGGGTGGGGGGGGGGGGGGGATTGGTAAATTTCACGCGGAACAGCATTTGTTAAGCTGCATCCCCGTTTTTGTAAATACGATTTGGAATAGAACGTCAGTTTATTTGACCATCAACTTTAGGATGCTGGGTGGGGTTGGACTAAATTCTTATTTACAGTTAGGTAACGGATGGCGAAGTCGATGGACAAAATTGGGCATTTGTATGGGTGAGGTCTGTTGTACTCGTCCGGAAAACAATATTCCACTTGGAGTGGTCGTTCATGTTAATGAATGAAAAGGAGGCCTACCCCAAGCTGGCAGAAATGTCAAGGTTCGGGTGTGTGTGTATGTGAGTGTGTGTGTGTGCGTGTGGGGTGTTATTCGTGTCCAGTCGGTAGGGCGAGAGTTTGTTAGAAATCAGAAGCCAGTGTAATGTACATCATAATGCATTGGAAAATTATTTTATTCGTCTTAGGGATAACATTGTGGTGATGGTGGGGGTGGAGGTGGGGGACTCACCTATATTCAGTTCTGGATAAGACAGGTATAGGGTAGGTATATAGAGATAACTGAGATAATTGCTGATTGTTTCAGCAGAGTTTCGGTCACTATGACTGACACAGCTGCATGCTGACCATCACTTGTGTTGGTGACACCATTACTCCTCCACAGTTTATTTACACTGCCGTCCAAGGTTTTAATGAAACTAACGCTGGAATGGTATGCCCTTCAGCTAAAATGGTGGAGAGAGGGGGTGCGACCCATGACCCTGTCCGTGTTGGAATTTTTCAAGTTGTCTGTCGGAAAACTTATGGCCGCCCTCACGACAACGATACCACATTTTTCTTTGTGCAAAACTATCTTCAGGTTTCATATATCCTCTGTGTGTAAACGCTTGTTCGTTTATTATTATTATAATAAAGGATTACTTTTGTGAAACGAAAGTAATTCCTGAAAATAATAATAATAATAAACGAACATTTAGGGTTTCGTTAATTATTGTTTTACGAACAAATATTGAGTTAGGATTCAAGTTTGTATCGACGGTCAGCTATCCAGGAACACTGTAGGAATATTTACTTCTCGACCCACCATGTCTGGAGGGAGGGGGGGGGGGGGGAGGGGATTTTGAGATCCTATCGGTCTGTGCCTGGTTTTGGGGAATAACTGCAAGCTTGAATTTTGTATTGCGGTTTACCTTTATTTACGATCTTTTATTTACCTTTATTTACGATCAGCCAGGGTCACCTCGCGTCTGGCAGATTTACGGGTGATGGAAGCCGGAGAAAACCACCGAGCAGCGGCGAACAATTGTCTGACTCCAGAACGTACTAACTCTACAGAGAGTCATCATTGGTTGAAGAAGGCAAGTGCTCCATGGACGTAAACACAGTGCGCCTTAGTACACAGCGACTCCGTGCCACCATGTGAGCAATCGGGATTAAGTGCCTTACCCAAGGGCACAATTCCGTTACCGCTAGTCATGATCAATCGGTGAACATCTCGGTTTAAAGTTCAAAATCGGTGAACATCTCGGTTTAAAGTTCAAAGCTCCAACCACTGGCAATCTTGAATGGACCGCTCGGTTCGTCCATAAGACGACCCTTATCAGGGCCATCGAAATGTTTGAAAAGAACACTTGTTCACTTAACACATTGCCATCAACATTAACCCCATTTCTCACCCCACCTTGCACATTAAACCCAGAAATAAAGTTATTTCCACTCGATACGAGTAAAATTCCATTTGCCGAGATTAAAATAAATGTAATATATATTTGGAAGAGTAAAAAATCCATTATCTTAATCCCTTACAACATGTAATATAACAGGCCATCCAGATGCCACCCCTCCCCGATGAGGAGAGCGGTGACGAAGTGTTTAGAGCATTGCACTTTAAACCGAAAGATCGGCAGTTCGATCCTGATCAGAGGTGACTGCTTTGGGTAAAAACTCTTCATCCTATCATGCGGGGCACGAAGACGTTGTGTACAAAGGCGTGTGGCACATCGATGATTCACTTGCTTTCAACCGCAGCTAACTCTGCTTGTGCAGAGTTAGTAAGTTCGACAGTATGTCAGTTGCTCGCCGCTGCATGATTGTTCTCTCTGGCTTCCGCCCACCGTTAAACTGCCCAACAACACGATGTCACCCTGGCTGTTGAAAATGTGGTTAAATACAAACAAACTTCCCCCTTACACAAACATCGATATCCAACCGGATATGCCAGGGGCACCCAGGGGGCAATACTCATAATTTTGAAAACTGTAACCTCCTTACCAATACATCTACCCTTTCAAGTATGTCAATTTTTGACTATATACCTTCCCTATGCCTGTCTTGTCCAGAAATGAATACATGTGCCCCCCCCCCCCCCCCCCCCCCCCGCAGACACACGTGCAGCCACCACCACAATGTGTTGACTCACATGGCCCTCCACGAGGTACATCGTTTTTTTCCGGAAGAGTACAACAGTCCACCCCCATAAAATGTCCAGTTTTATCCATCGAATTTGCTAGTCAGTTCGCTAACGGTAAATAAGAATGTAATACACCCGACTACACAGCTTCCTAAAGTTTGCGGCAAAATACATCCAAATGATCTCAGTGCGCACATGTTTCTCCCACAGTGCTGCCCAATAAATATCAGTTTTACCCAGTGCGCTGCTCAAAAACCTACAGCATACACTTCTGGCAGTGCATCCCCTATAATTTAACTTGTTGGTGGTGGTTCGGGAGGAGGGGGGGGGGGGGCGTATTTGCTGTTTATCCACACAATGACGCTTCACTTGGGTGACTTGTGTCTCGCTTTGATTCTCGTTTTTTATTTTTTCTTCTGTAACATTTCGGTAGTGTCCTGGGTAAAAAGTAGCACATCTTCGTAAGGGAAAATACCCCTGTGATATTTACTGGGCAGTAAGGGTAGACTACTACTCCTGTGATTTACCGTGGGTACCCCGGGATGTGAAGTGGTGCTTAGTGCTCGTTTACTGTTGTAAACAAGCTCTGTTTTACTTTTAAAATATAGGAGCCATTCATCATTTGCTTGGGTGGAAGTTCTCTAAAATGTGTATAAACGACTGACTAAACTTGACTTTATCTCCATGTTGTGGTCACGATTACCCATTGTGTAAAAATATGTGACCCTAAACACCAATAAATAAATACTCCGGTGATATTTACTGGACAGCACTTCAGGGACTGGGGTTGGTAGGGGGGGGGGGGGGGCGTATTTGCTGTTTATCCACACAATGACGCTTCACTTGGGTGACTTGTGTCTCGCTGCTTGAGTCTTGTTAGTAAGTTAGGGAGTCTGATAGTTACTCGCCGCTGCTTGGTGATTCTCTCCGAGTATCCCCCCCCCCCCCCGTAAAACTGTCCGACATGGTGTGACCGTGGCTACTGGAAGTGTCGTTAAAACCACAATAAACAAACAGCTATAGCCCTCCAACGCCATTTACAAAATCTCCAAATTGTTTTATTTTTTCCCCACTTTTTGCACTGAAAACACAGCTTATGGCCCGTCATTGGAACGAACTGGTTGAGCTCATTCCAAGGAGAGCTCATAAGCTATGTATTCAAGGCAAAAATGACGTCTCTTTGTTATTCCAAGACATTTTTTTGCAGTGTGGTGGTTAAGGAATAATTGATCCACGCTTTTTTCATGACCATGAATCGATTCACGGATCTTCCATACCTTTTTAATCCTCTTCTGCGCCATTGTCTGTAAGCCGTTCTCTAAATTTGTTCAGCTGATTCCTTAAAAGAAAAATGATAAACAAGTAGCAACGACACACTCGGCTTTGTAAGCCTAATATAATCAACTAGCGGACAGATCCCACCCAGGATAGATAGCACTGCCTGTACGACAGAAAATTTCTAGTTACATTGCATACCAATTTTTAGGACACGGGCGGAATCACAGAATCACACACTCCCCGTTAATATAATAGATGAATCATTCAGGAGCCAGGGCATTGAACTATGAAAATAATTTCCTGGGGAGATCCCCCCCCCCCCCCACTCCCACATGCGGGAGGGGGATCCCCTCCTCCCTAGTTCAGCGATCCTTACAGGGGGTAGCCACTACGTTCAGATCGCCAAACTACCTCCTCCCCTATCCTCCTCAAGCTCAGGCCTGCGGCGTTCGGGAGATGCCTTGGACCCCCCTCTCCCCCCCCCATATCTTACTTATGCACCCCCCCCCCCCCCCCCAAATTGAAATCCTGGCGCCGCCACTGTTCTACACTCGAAACTGGGGATAGAAACCGTTCACGCCCGGACAATATACGCTGCTCATTCATACCATTTCTCTTCAAGGTAATGACCTCACATGGTTTCTTAAACTCTCGGGTGTACTATCATGATAACCGACATGACACCCATCATTCATTGCCATAATTATGTCGTCATTCCATACACACATGAGAGCCAGAAATGAGATCCTGCGAGAGCGAAGGCGCACGATTCGTCCCGGATATTTTATTTTGTTACAAGAAAAGTTTGAAACACAATGTTCGATAATCTCCTCTCCACGCCATCTCCTCCAAGCAAATCAACGAGGGTCTGGTTTGAAGGTTTTGCGCCTTGACGGAGCCATGAAGATACGGATAGAGCACTTGCCCCTCACCTCTAAATATCCCGAGGTGGTAACTTTTATGTGCACACAGCGCTTAAGAGGGCAACAGTGCACAGTCGGTTGTAGTCGCCTTGTCCCATCCTAGAACACCACGAAAAAGTGTTCATGTCTAATTGTCTTCACAGGTGTTGATCAACAAAGGCGATGTAATTGGCAAACTAGCTCGTTGATTTAACTCTTAACCTGCTGAGTATTTTAAAATTTATTTTTAACCAAATCTAGTCATGGCTTCTGTTAAGCAGCCATCACTAGATTTGACGAAAGATCCATGTAAATTTAACTGTAGAAATCAGTAGTCTCACGCGCTGTGTCCTTGGGCAAGGCACTTAACCCCCATTGTCCACATGGGGGCACGATGACGTCGTGTACTAAGGCGTACTGTACGTCGATGGTGCGCATTTCTTCAGCCAATCTAACCCTGTCTGTTCTGCAGTGCGGAGTTACGATGTTGGGGAGCTGACAGCTGCTCGTCGTTGCTCGGTGGTTCTCTCCGGGTACTTCGGCTTCCTCTACCCGCAAAACTGTCACGGTCATGATTAGCCATTGTGCATAAACATCAATAAATAAATAAATAATAAATATAATAGTCAAAAAGTCCATTCAATTTACCAGTGGAAATTTCATTTACCCGTTACCTAACATGAAAAGCAGACTACTTGCAATACAAATTCTTGAATAACTAGTTTTTTTTCATTTTTTGTCTCAAAAACATAGGTTATGACTCCTCGTTGGAACGAGCTCGACGAGCTCGTTCCAACGAGGGGTCATAACCTATATTTTTGAGACAAAAAATGAAAAAAATAATGAAAATTAATTGACGAATTTTGAGAATAGCGCTGGTCGGATTTGACCGTTACGTTGGGTAAAGGGTTAAACGTGCCAAAATTTCAGTGGCAAGAGATTTTATGTCATGGGCAGAAATATACGCCAGCAGCATGCAAGGAGTTAATGTTGAATTGAGGCTGATGGATGAAATCTTGACTTGTTTGGAGATATTGTACGCTCTGTCAAGTGATACTAGGCCTTTCTCAATGTCATGTCTTAATTTCTTAAAAAGTCATGCTCTGTCCTTCCTGTTTTTCCCTGTCACTGTCAGTGGTGGCGCCACGGTGGTGTTGGCGGTGGTTGTGGGGGAGGGAGTTAGCTCCGGGAAATGTCCATTTCCGAAAACAGGCTTTGCTCCCATAACTAGTGGATATGGCAAAGAATGGTTAAGTCGGGATTCAAGGTTCAGACATATCCGTTTTGTTGCGGTAATTAGTAAAAGCTGTGTTAGTGGAGATTTCGTTCACTTGCAATTTCGAAGAATTAGAATAATATTCTAAAATTGATAACTGACTAGTAAAGTGATCAGCCGACAGAAATTAACGATGTAAGACGGCGGCGCCTACCACACTCTGCGTTGGTAATTTCAGTTAAATTTTACCAAATGTCTAAAAGGTGTGACCCCTTAATACCATAACTAATTGACTATTATTGTGAAACATTGACCTCCGAAAGGGCTCAAAGTTTCATTGAGAGGATGGTCATTCGTCCCTTGTATCTCTCTCCTCCACTGCTGCAAACGTCCAGTTCATCACCTGGCGCACACAGCTAAACGAAAAAATTTCTTCTGAATGTCATCCGTATTTAGAGGTTAAAGCGTCAAGACGCCTTAGAAAACACACCTACCGTACTGAATTGCGCCAATGTACCGAAATAAAGCAGTTTCGAAACAATCATTTTTCATTCGACGCAATATAGCCTACTTTGTGTTGGTCTTAGATAGTTTAAAACTTGTCAATCCCAAAGTACTATTGTGGTGTTTGTTATCTATTTTTAGAAATGACTAAGTTGTGTTTCAGTGTCAGTACTTCATGGCCCGATTCATTCATTCTTCAGTGCAGATTTAAAAATGTTAATATATATATATAAGTGAATATTGGTGCAGATTTCGTACTCAGGTGTAGTTGTTATTTGTGTAACTATTTATTTTGGACGCTAATCAAAAATCATGTACATATAATCCAGTACAGATCGCATTTATAAACTCTGTGTTAGTAAAATTCAATATAGCCTGGATAATAAATGTCGAAGTCTTAAACCCTTCCAAACACGAATAGCAGACGACACTTGCAAAAAGATGTGAGCTCGTCTGGTTGAGCTGCAGGCTGCACCTGGCAAATGTGCGAAGTGGCCAAACGAAGGTGCAGGGTTCAGCAAGCTTGATGGAACGAAAGAGAATGTGCGGATTTGTTGCTATTCAACCCCACTGAAGAAATACTTTTTGTAGTACTGTAACGTGCTCTCTCTTGTTTGTACAATAGGTCTTGACGGTAATGGAATATCCTGACCCCAGGGTATCTTGTTCGAAGATTCCTCCCACGGTCTGGTACGATTTCCGACCCAAGTAACACCTATGCCCCATGGCAGCGTCGGGCGGATATACCAGTGCACAACCCCGTAACAAAGAACCACTGATTAATTGGTAGAGTGGATCTGGTCCAACGTGGAGTCAGGGCTCGAGTCAGCCAAAAGGTGGCGGAATAACAGCATCAATCAGACTCAATATTTATTGAAACAATTAACAAAAAGAATGGTTACTCACATCTATGAATGAAATGATCTTCCGATTGCAAGAATCATTGCCGTCATAATTATCCGCTGAACTTTCTCCAAATATCGTGAGTTCTAGTTATACTGTCATTCAATGCCGAAGTCTGCCAGTCGAATTCCCGAATTTCCGGTCGACCTAACTTATATACAAGTGGTAACGTCACCGGTGCCTGTAATCGGAATTTCCCAAATGAACACGAAACGACACCATTGTCGCGCAAGACAGAACTGCATGATCGGAGGGCGGGTACACCACAACCGTATTTATTTCTAAAATTACATCACATAACCCACGCCTCCGACAAATGCGTCCCGCATTGCCCGACCAGGGTAAAAAAACCAACAAGGCAAAAGTTATGTTTAATTTCTGAAACCTTCACCGCGGAAGAAAGAGTCAATAACACAGTACTCTCCCGCTTATAACACAACTTCGTCTGTCACCTCCCTCTTTATACGTCTCTCTAATCCCTGCGTCTCTTCTGTAATCACCACCTTCTGTACTGGGAGTAGACTACATTGCAACCCGATATCTCTTCTTCCCAACACTGACTGTGCAGCTGGTTCCGGCAAAACTTCGCAGTGATGAGCCACGGATAAACTTTCTGCTTCTAGCGCATCCCCTTCCTTACCACTCAAGTGAACAGACAGTTGTGGCCCTGAACCAGTACTAGGCGTCATTACAGGAGTCGACACGGAAGTCTGCGTAGAGCAATCATCTCTACTCGTTGACGTCGAACTGCTATAACTCATGCAACATCTGAGTCAACGACAGCGGCTTACCCGTCATCTCACTCCCAGCCTGGCTGATGCGAATGGACCTCACTCTGTTCAATGTCCTTCCGTGCCTCGACGTTTCTAAATGCCTCTTCCAATTAGAGGTCTTGGCAGTAGCATAGGGGCATACCCAACATAAACGCATTTTCACGCCGCTGCTGCTCCTTCTGTCCGTGTCACTCTTCTTATTCGCCGACTCTTCCTTTCTACCTCCGCTCTCTGCTCTATAATCATGTAGTCTCTTCGGCTCTTTATCTGTTGGCTCTTGGTCTCTAGTAGGAGTACTGAGCTCAGCTCTTTCCCACTTCTTCTGCTTCAACTTCTTCACTTCTTTCTCTACACCGCGAGGGCTCACATCAGCTTTCATGACTACTCTTCTGTCTTCATGCCTACGATGCTCACTACCTCCCTTCTCTCTACTGATTGTCAGCTCATCACAACTCCTTTTATCTCTCTGTCGCTCTTCTGTCTCTGCACTTTTTCTGCTCACTGAACTTATCACGCTCGTCGGCCGACTCTCTGCTCGCTATCTCCTCTGCCTTTCTCTCGACGATGACCTACTCCTTCCAGCATTCCATCTACTTTGATGCCTAGCATCCCTTTGCTCGCCATGTCGATCCCTTCTTCTCCCATAATTGTCGCTTCTTCTAGCCCTTCCCAGGCTTGGCTTCTGACCGTCACGCAATCTGTCAAAAACGTCCTTAGATATAATTGTCACCTTCGTCCCCGTGTCGATCAATCTGAAAGTTGACAGGTTATTTATCTCTGTTGCTATGTACATAGAGTTCCGACTCTTGTGACCTTCCTATCATCACCCCAGTTCGGCGTTTATTGCATTTTCGTTGTCTGTAATTCTGCCTCCTACGTCTCGTCCAAACTGCTCTTGTTCCACCGTTCTGTGTGGGGCATTCCTTAGCTATGTGGCTTCTGCCCCCACAACGGTAGCACTTTATCTGCTTTCACTTTTCATCTGTTTTTCTATCTTCCGATCTTACATCACTATCTGGCTTTGGGAAGTTGAAACTTTTGCAGTCTCGTGCCCTTTTCTCTTTAGAAAAAACACACTCTTTGTTTTTAGCAGACTGTAAATCATCAACGATCTTCGTTAGTCGTTCTAATTGTTCTGCCATCTTCTCAATCTCACTGTTCGGTGCTATTACTCTGTGAAAGCTCTTTTCGTCTAGTGACTTGTCGGCATAACGAAAAGCCTCGAGCTCGACCGCGATGTGCACTGCTGCTTCCAAGTTCGCCGGTCTGGACTGTTGCATCTTCCACACCATATCTGTATCTCGTTGTAATGCATCGCAAAAAGCGTCACGGGCTAAGATATCTTGCAGCTCTAACGTAGCTGTTGGGTAAGCTAAGCTTACTTTCCTTCTAATCGACTGACCCAGTTCTGGCAAAGCTTCATTTCATCACCGACGACGCGATCGAAGCTCGGCTTTATATAGCTGCGTCTGGTTGGGTGGTATAAAACGATTTCTTAACCCTTTATCCAACATAACGGCCAAAACCGGCCAGCGCTATTCTCAAAAATCGCCTATTAATTTTAATTATTTTTTCATTTTTTGTCTCAAAAATATAGGTTATGACCCCTCATTGGAACGAGCTCGTCGAGCTCGTTCCAATGAGGGGTCATAACCTATGTTTTTGAGACAAAAAATGAAAAAAAATAGTTATTAAAGAATTTTTTTTGCAAGTGTCGTCTGCTTTTCATGTTACCAGCTAGATAAAGAGATTTCTCTGACTCGTCCCATCGATTTATTTCGGCGCAAGTTTCAAAATGAAGTTGATAATCCATGATGGAAGTCGTTCCATCGTAGGTCTGAGGAGTAAGCAGAGGTCTCTTCCGTTGTGCCTCTCCCCCCTGGGCTCGATCCGTATTGATTTCTACATCTGTCAGTTCTTTCCTGTCTACTTGTGTCACGCATGTAATCTGGAACTGCAATGAGCTCGCCATCCCTACAATCTACCCCAGTCTGTTGTAGCAGCTCGTTTTTACTGTTGTACTGGCTCGTTCAAGGGAGCCCAGGTTGACGAAATTCAGCTCTGTCCCACCATCGATGGCTCTCAAAAGAGAGCTCTTGTCCACGACGCTCTTTTTCTTGTAACCTAACGTCAGCTGTATTCAGTGGGCTCGGTTTACCATACCGGCTGCGGCTTGACTCATAGCCTGAGCTTTGATCTCTCTCAACACCTGGAAACGTGACTGGCTCATTTAGTTCAGCATTAGCACCCCAAGGATCGTCAGTTCCACGTTCCTCTAATAAAGGATCTGCTTCTGTTGATGCAAGCTGTGACACACTCAAGCCGCCACCAACATTTACGGCTCGTTTTCGCGTCAACGACTCTTTCTGTAGCTCCGTCAGTCTTACGCCGCTCCTTTCTGGGAGTTCTGTGTATATTGCTCGGCTCCTTGCTAAAAATTCCGGCTCGTTTTCCAATGATGGTCCTTCGAGCTCCGTGTCTGTAACCTTGTATGTATCTTCATTAATTTTTTATGGTAACAGTTGATTACTGTTATTCAATCCCGGCTCTGCCGCCAACGTAACGTGATCTTTCTCGTCAATATAATAGGTCTTGACGGTAATGGAATATCCTGCCCCCAGGGTATCTTGTTCGAAGATTCCGCCCACGGTCTGGTGCGATTTCCGATCCAAGTAACATCTATGTCCCCTGGCAACGTCGGACGGATATACCAGTGCACAACCCCGTCACAGTGAATTAATTGGTAGAGTGGATCTGGTCCGACGTGGAGTCTGCGCTCGAGTCAGCCAAAAGGTGACGGAATAACAGTATCAATCAGATTCAATATTTATTGAAACAATTGACAAAAAGGATGGTTACTCTCACCTATGAATGAAATGATCTTCCGATTGCAAGAATCAATGCCGTCACAATTATCCGCTGAACTTTCTCCAAATATCGTGAGTTCTAGGCTTCTAGCTATACTGTCATTCAACGCCGAAGTCTGCCAGTCGAATTCCCGAATTTCCGGTCGACCTAACTTATATACAAGCGGTGACGTCACCGGTGCCTGTAATCGGAATATCCCAAATGAACTCGAAACGACACCGTTGTCGCGCAAGACAGAACTGTTTGATCGGAGGGCGGGTACACCACAACCGTATTTATTTCTAAAATTACATCACAGTACTGACCGCCTGAAATGCCATTCTTAGCTCATTTGGGCTTTAATAGTGTCTCAGAATATCTATTAAGCCTCAAGGCCCCAATTCCAACTTTCTTCACTCCTTGCTGCAACATGTGCCTCAGCATAAGTCTCCGGAAAAATTCGAGATTGCATTAAAAGTACAATGGGGGGGGGGGGGGGGGGGGGGTGGGGATATTCCTGGGAAAGCCTCGGTTGCTTATACACACTAAAAACTAAAGTGTTAAAACTGACACTTTCAAGGTGTTAAACCCATTCTAACTCTTAGGGTTTGATTTTAACACTCAAAGTTAAATGCTTTAAGCACTTAGGCATTACAATCGTCAGACATCTGAAACTTGAATGGATGGCACTTCCCATGTGTCTAGCATTGGTGGTTCTTCCAGAATCGTCCATAATTTGATTTGCGCTTGGTGGGTACATGATTAAAAGGAAGCAACGCATATGACGCGGAACAGGCTCGAGAGTTCGAGTCTGATCCGCGTCATCTGCGTTGTTTCCTTTTAAGTGTCGCGACATTACACTTGTCAAGTGGTATTATTGTAACACCTGTCAAGTTCTGGGATATCTACACTAGTTCAGCACTTAGTAAGTGTTAAATACAGCCCTTCAAGTGTAGTTTTTAACACTTTAGTTTTTAGCGTGTATGAACAACTACAAACGCCACAGGATGTAGAGCGTCAGTGTTTAGCAAAATTAGGGGGCCTGCGAATCTCAAATTTCGAATCGAATCCCAAATCGAATCAGACGGCAAATTTCGAATCGAACCTAATCCCGAATCGAATCTCACCGTTCCTGAAACTGAAGATGCTACACGGGCCATTCTTACAACAGTAAATATTGTCAGTCTCCACTCAAGTATTGCGTTTAACCCTTTACCCAACGAATCGCCCGCATCCGCCCGCGTAATATGCAAATTCAGTAGTTGAAAAAATATTATTTTTCAAAAAAGTTCAACAAAACCATATCATGTGACCCCTCGATGGAACGAGCTCGTTCCAACGAGGGGTCACATGATATGGTTTTGTTGAATTTTTTTGAAAAATTTCAAAAATTGTTTTTAAAATAATAAATTTTGATATCGTCTGCGTTGGGTAATGGGTTAACTGCAACCCGTCTGTTTTGGTCAAATCATCCAAAAAGGCAGTATAGACCAGAGCGGGTTCGAAGTAGCTTCGGACACGGAGCCTCTTTGGACTCTTCTTCTATCATCGGGTCTCCTGTACAGGACAACCCACCCCTCCCCTCCTGTAGACCCGATGATGGAAGAAGACGTCCAGGGGAGACACTTGATATGATTTTGAGAACTTCTCCGCGATTCGAATTTTCCGAATCAGCGTAATTCGAATCGAATCGAATCATAGTGACATTTTCGAATAGAATCGAATTTCGAAGCTTCGCGAGACCCTAAGAAAAATGTATAAAAATTTCCAGGCGGTCAAGGATTAAATAATTTATGTAAATGGACGAAAACCCTAATAAAACAAAGCAAACTGTTTCCTGTGCCCTCTAATTCAGGAATATTCCTGTAGTTTGGGGATATTGGTTACCAAAGTGAGTTTGGTGTAATGTACAAATTTGTTACGCAGCAACAGACATACACATTCCATCATCACATTTGTGGTGTACATGTACACCAGGGGCGTCGCTACTGACGTCTCCCTCGACAATAATATTTCCAGTCTGGAAGATTTGTCAGGAATGGAGTGTAAAATATAAATTATCTTTTGGCAGGGGCGACGGAAGCTCGGTAAAAGTGGTGGGGCACAAATTTTCAATGCTACCATGGTGCTACCATGGTTCGACCCAGTGTGAGAAAGGTTACATAGAGGATATCTAGTGTTTTTGAGTGGATACCGAAAATTATCTCACGAGTGACCGAAACAAATGTTTATTTTTCGCGAGTGCTTGCGCGAGCGAAAATAACCATTTGTCTCGGTCACAAGTGAGATAATTTTCGGTATTCACTCAAAAACACTAGATTTTCTTTTTATTATACGCATTTTTATAACAATCTGATAATTCCACTCGTTTCAACCATGAATTGATGAAGGAAAGTAAACACCACATTGAATCATTGATACGCGGAAGTGATTTGATCGATACTCGGAACAGATAGCGTCAGTTGGCGGGTTTCTAGTCCAAATATCTCATGAAAGTCCGTAATATAAGTTTTTGGTTTGGAACGTCCTTTGAAAGGATGTTCCAAACCAAAAACTTATATTCCGGATTTTCAGGCTATGTTTGGACTAGCGGGTTTCATGAATCAATTCAAGGTGAATACGTGTTGAATTATTGCTGGAGATGATCGGTATCCACTCAAAAACACTAAGTTTACTTTTCATTATACGTTTTTAGAACAAATTGACCATTTCCAGTGATTACTTGACTCGTATTCACCTTGAAGTGATGCTTTGAAAACCGCCATTTTGATTGATACCGTGAAAGCGAAAATTTTTATATCTTCACAGTGAGGGATACGATTTCTATCTTTCCGAAATGTCTTCTATGATCTATCGTTTAGCGTATAATAAAAAAATATCTTTTGGCAGAGGCGGCGGAAGCTCGGTAAAAATGGAGGGGCGCAAATTTACAATGCTACCATGGTTCGACCCAGTGTGAGAAAGGTTACAAGCGTATATCTTTAATTGTATCATTACTCGCTACATTCTCTCGTTTAGATGAATATGCCGCTGTGTGGTCACTGTCTTGTCCGTTTCTTCTACTTCAACCATCTTCCAACCCGAAAGCTGGCCTTCGGGTTGGAAGGTGGTTGAAGTAGAAGAAACGGGCCGAAGCCAGCGAAAGTGGGATTCTTTGGCTAAATATTGTTTGGATTTGCAAATAATGTTGTTACATGAATGCCTGTATATTGATGCGTTTACATACGCCCATTTTAACTCATTCTGTAACTGCAAAACATATCTGTGGAAAAAACGTGGAGGGGCACGTGCCCCCTGTGCCACTTGGCTCCTCCGCCGTGTCTTTTGGTTGTAATCTTATACTGTCTTAACCCTTTACCAAACGTAACGACCAAAACCGGCCAGCGCTATTCACAAAAATCACCATTCAATTTCATTATTTTTTTCATTTTTTTTTTTTGATCTCAAAAACATAGCTCAACGAGCTCGATCCAGTGAAGGGTCAAAGCTATGTTTTTGACGCAAAAAATGAAAAAGATTTTAGTAACTCAATAATTTTGTTTGAAAGTGTTGCCTCCTTTCGTGTCAAGTAAAGGGTTAATGGACCAAATTTGTTATTTCGGGTTGTAAGTGTGGGGGAGGGAGGGGGGCGTGGGAGTCATGACCAATTGGGAATAGGGGTAAAGTACGTGTTAATTAAATAAGAAGTTGCGTTACTGCCACTTATTTATTAGCTATCAAATTTCCCAGAAGTCCCAATTTATTTATTTATTGGGGTTTAACGACACTTTCGACAGCCAGTGTCACCTCGTGTCGGACAGTTTTACGGGCGGAGGAAACCAAAGTACCTTGAGAGAACCACCGAACAACGGCGAGCAAGTGTCAAATTTAAATCTTTATAAATTTATTTGATTTGAAATAAATACTGTTTAAACAGAACTGGTTCCATCTCAGGGACAAGATTAGAACCAGTTTTGGTTCTAAAGAGAACCTACATTTTTTGCAGTGCATGGGTAAGGCACTTCGTCCCGATTGCCCACTTGGAGGCACGGTGGCGTTGTGTATTAAGGCGTGCTGCATGTCGATGATGCACTTGTCTTTTACCAATGCTAATCTTGCTTGTGGGGAGTCAGTACGTTGGGAAGTTTGACAGTTGCTCGCCGTTGCCTAGGTGGTTCTCTCCAGGTACTTCGGTTTCCTCCACCCGTAAAACTGTCCGACAAGATGTGACCCTGGCTGTCGGAAGTGTCGTTAAACCCAAATAAATAAATAAATTAAGACTTCTGGAAAATTGAATAGCTAATAAATAAGTGGCTGTAACGCAACTTCTTATTTAATTAACACGTACTGTACCTCTACTCCCAAATGGTCAGAACTCCCGCGCGGAGTTAGTACATTGGGGAGTCTGACAGTTGTTCGCCGTTGTTTGATGGTTCTCTCCGGGTACTCCGGCTTCTTCTACCCGTAAAACTGTCCGACACAAGGCGACCTTGTCTGTCCAAAGTGTCGTTAAACATCGATAAATAAATCCTACAGGTAGTACAGTCGTGGCGATTGTCAATCTGCAACGACCCAAGTGGTATTCAACGTAACGTCGATTTGTTTATTTATTTTTTGGTGTTTAAGGTCACATATTCCTGCGCAATAGCTAATCATAACCACGGCAGTTTTACGGGTGGAGGAAGCCGGAGTAACCGGAGAGAACCACCGAGCAACGGCGAGCAACTTTCAGCTCCCCACCATACTAACTCCACACAAGCAGGGTTAGCATTGGTTGAAGACAGGTGCACCATCGATGTGCAGTACGCCTTAGTACACAGCGTCATCGTGCCCCCACATGGGCAATGGGGGTGGAGTGTCTTGCCCAAGGACACAACGCGGTTGCAGCGGGTGGGATTCGAAACGAGGTCCCCTCGGCGTGCAGACTGCACCTATACCTACTGAGCCACCGCCCCTCCCCCCCAATTTGTTTTATTACAAATTATTGGAGAGTGGTAACGTCGATCAAATTGTTCTCGATATGAATGTACAACAATCATTCAATAAAAAGTTTTGGTTTAACGATTCATGCTTGGTGTGAGAAGTGTTACGTGTTGGCGTTAAATTGTTTTTATCAATAACACACAAATAGTTCCGGGATTCCGCTTACTGATGGCTATTTTTAGCGAGCTACAGTTAAAACTAAAAGTCCTGTCATGAAATGCGCACAAATAGCACGTCGATCTGCGCGTTAACCTGCGCGTTATGACCATAGTAAGGCTATCGAATTCTGTACTGCTCGAATGACTCGAATCCCATCGAGCAAATGAGCTAACGAGCAATAGCTCGTTCTAGTGGCCCCTCGAACGACTCTTTTCAGAAAATGGGGTGCCGAAGGCCATATGTTTTTCAAAAAAGGGGTGCCGAAATTGGGGTGCCTGGGGATATGGCCATTGAATATAGAGGTAACGAGAATCATTGTAATAAGGGGAGATAACTCTGTACGATTAAGTACAGGTTATGGGAAATCAAGCAATCTGATTGGTTGGTTATAATCTATATAAAGGATCTAGAGAAATGAAACAACAAAAGTACTTGGAATAGGGTCAGAACTAACAAGAATAGACCAGAAATTGCCAAATATAGTAATAATAAGGTAAACTGTTCCAATTAATAGGCTCTTCTACGCTACTGGAGTATACTCTAGAACAAAGGAACATGGCCAGATAGACGAAAACTATTGCATATATAGACAGAAGCAGAGAATTCTGAAAGAATTCGAAATAGTAAAAGTTGGGATAGATTTCGGTGATTTGGAAGGATTGTCGGGTTGTTTGTGGTAATTAGATTTACTCTTCTACAATCGAACACACCCTCCGAACATACCCCGTCTTATTGCAGAAAAATTGGGTAACATAGCAATCACGTGCTACCGTAGAAACCAAGATGGCGGCCTCCAGTATACAAAATGGACGACGGAAACACGTATCACCCTAACAACACGCGCTGCGCATGCGCACTCACACCACGTATCACTATGGAGATGACGTCACAAGATGGCCGCTCACGCGGGTTACCATGACAACACAACATGGCGCCACTACGTCACGTGACATGACGTCACTTCCGAGGTCATCCACCGAGGTCATCCAAATGTTCCCTGAAAAGCCCGAGACATACTACTTGCATATTTTAAAGGTTACAATCATCATAATGTTGAATTTAGAACGTTGGCTTCTCATCCCCCGCCGGGAAATGAACCCGGAACGACACCACCTGATAATCAGGTGTTCAACACCTAAGTAATGGCATTTATAAATTAAATGTGATATGAGCGTTTCTATAAAGTGATAAATCGGGGTCGCGGAGCTGGCTGGAGGAGTGCTTGGGGGAGCTTCAGTCCCTCACTTTTTGGGCGTCCAAGCGGGCCAACCATGTTCACAATACTTGAAAATATTAAACAAATTGAGTTTCGACAACGATCATATTATTATCCCTTGTCTGTTTCTAATTCATACTCTTATTGCTTGTCTTTCTTCTTGTCACCCTTAATGTCAAAAAACTTACTTTTCAAGTCGGGAATTATATTATGTTGTCTGCTATTTGTATTATGTAAACAGTTAACCCTTTACCTAACATGAAAAGCAGACGACACTTGCAAAAATAATTCTTGAATAACTAATTTTTTTCATTTTTTGTCTCAAAAACATAGGTTATGACCCCTCGTTGGAATGAGCTCGACGAGCTCGTTCCAACGAGGGGTCATAACCTATGTTTTTGAGACAAAAAATGAAAAAAATAATGAAAATTAATTGGCGATTTTTGAGAATAGCGCTGGCCGGTTTTGGCCGTTACGTTAGGTAAAGGGTTAATGAAATATGAAAGTGTCAATGACACTGCAACTCAACTTGTCCAAGAAGGATCTGAACTAAATAGAAAGATCCAGTAATGCCAAGTCATTCACTCAAGTTTCTACAGTAAAGACATCACACCAAAGGTGCATATGAAATCTGGTAGGGATTGGGTGAGAGATGCGGCCTGTTGGGTGTACTAATTGAATTGTTGACAATTTATCTGCCAAATCCAAGATGGTCGCTGCGGCCATGTTTTGCAACGAAATTCAGAAAAATCCGATAACTCCCATATAGACATCATACCAAAGCTACATATAAAATTTGAAAAGGGTCGGTTGAGAGGTGTAGGGTGTGGTAATGGAATTGTTGCTAATTCATATGCCAAATCCAAGATGGCCACTGACGGCCATGTTTTTTAACGAAATTCAGAAAAAATCGATAGCTTCCATCTCGACATCAACCCAAAGCTATATATGAAATTTGAAAAAGATCGGGTGAGAGATACAGCCTGTATAGGGTGTGCTAATGGAATTGTTAACAATTTATATGCCAAGTCTAAGATGGCCGCCGACGGCCATGTTTTTCAACGAAATTCTGAAAAATTCAATACTCCGATCTAGCCATTGCCACAAAATCACGTATGAAATTTGGAACTGATCGGGTGAGAGCTGCTGCCTGTAGGGTGTGCTAAAGGAATGTGGGTTGACCGATATCAGGGTGACATGATCAGTCTGGGCGTCCGCTTTATCGTCCACTCTTGCATCTGAGTAATAATAGAACCCGTCCACTTCAACGTCTACTGTGAAGTGTCGCTCTGACACTTGTCCATACACGCTTCGGTGCATTCATGCAAGCGACTTAATCGCTTGTATGAGTGCATTTTGGAGTGGATGGACCAGTGACTGATCGACGCGAACGATCTTGATCGTTCGTGCAGCTACTTGTATATTGCCACCCACTTATGCGTCTGGTCTAAATTAATAACCATTCCGTACGCATCCTCCCCAATATTCATAGTATTGCTCTGATGCCTGCCCACCCACTCTTTATCTAATTGTTTAGCGTATTCATTAAAATAAATTAATAACCATTCCGTACGCATCCACCCCAATATCCATAGTGTTGCTCTGATACCTGTCCACCCACTCTTTATCAAATTTGTTTAACGTATTCATGCAAATAATTCATTCCACATCTCTGACATTTCCTTTTACGTACCCTTTTACCCATGCACTCCAGCCACCACCACTCGTGAGTTTATCCTCATCCACAAACTCACACAAACTGAAACCTATTGCTTTCCTTTTAGTTATATTCTCCCTTCTTTTATTACTAGTTTCATCACCCTCCTTACATAAAGTAAATACTTGGAATCGGGCTGTCGAATACAATCTTAATAGCTCATTGCAATTCTTTAATGCACACGTTCAAGCTGGTGGAATAAGAGCAACAAATCGATATGGCGGGTAACATAACCTTAGACGAGGTCCAGACCAACTCAGAATATGACTTTGTAGCCCAATATGATAATACTTCCGAAGAAGTTGAGGATTCTCCTTTCCACGGTCATAACCTTAAATGTGAATACTATTTGCCTGTAAATTTTCAATCGTCCATCGAAAACGAATCACAATCCTTCACGCTCTTCCATATTAATTGTCAGAGCATCAATGCCCACTGGGAGTCCCTACACGATCTCTTATTTACCTTACAAGGACCCCAAAATACCTTTGATATCATTGGCCTAACAGAAATTTTCAATATCCCTGCAAATATATCATATTGCCTTGATGGTTACCATAATCTAATAAGAAACAACCGCTCAGACGGCGATGACGGCAGAGGTGGGGTGGGACTTTTCATCAAAGAGAGCATTGATTTCGAAATTCGTCATGATTTGTCAGTTTTTCTCCCGCACATTGTTGAATCTCTTTTTATCGAAATCACTGTCAATAAATCAAGGAGAGTCATTGGGGTGATCTACAGACCAAATACGCCACCGAAAGCGGACATTGATATCTTTCTAAACAAACTTAATGAAATAACCGACAAGCTAAACCAGGAAAATGTATCTTCCTATATAGCTGGTGACATTAATATTGATCTGCTTAAATATGATTCCCATGTCAAAACAGATAACTACATAAACCTCATGTTCAGCCAAGGCTTTTTACCTGTGATCACCAAACCCACCCGACTAACTTCACACTCGGCTACACTTATTGATCACATTTTTTCTAACAATATTCAATCCACCTCATTGTCTGGGATAATAATAACTGACGTTTCAGACCACTTCGGTACTTTTCATATTGAAACCGTGCCCCACAAAACATACAGAGAATCATATACATGGGTACGTAAAGTAAATGACGAAACCATTGCACACTTCAACCAACTTCTATCAGAATGTGATTTTTCTCTAGTTATGGGTTCCGATAACCCCAACACGGCTTATAATAATTTCCTACACATATATCTAGGATTATTTGACCTGGCTTTCCCCCGGATCCGTGTCCGCACCAACGGTAAATTCATCAAAGGGCAACCCTGGATGACAAGAGGACTAATAGTTTCATCAAATAATAAAAGTAAATTTTACAACAAGAAGATAAAAAACCCGTGTGAATCTAACATAAGAAACTACAAAAACTACTGTAGAATATTCAATAAAGTCAAAAAGCAATGCAAAGCAAATTATTTTAAAAGTATCTTGAGCGTACACAAGCATAACCTTCGTAAAACATGGCAAATACTAAATGTCACCATGAAAACACCAAACATAGCAACAAACTTTCCTCAATATTTTGTCCATAATGATAAAGAAGTCAATGACCCAACAGAAATAGCTAAAAAACTCAATATGTACTTTGCAAATATAGGAAAACGCACGAGTGACAAAATACCTAAGACCAACAAGTCGCCCTATGACCTCATGGAACAAAACTTCACAAATAGCTTTCACGTGAGTCCTACATGTGAGTTTGAAGTGAAGAGTATCGCAAAGTCCCTAAAATCTAAAGGGAGCAAGGACTATAACGAAATAAGCTCGGATCTTCTCAAACGAACTATCGATCCCATAGTTAACCCTCTAACACACATTTTAAATTGCTCCTTTGCATGTGGCATTGTTCCCGATAAAATGAAAATTGCAAAAGTTATTCCTATTTTTAAAACAGGCGACCAACATAACTTCACAAATTATAGACCTATTAGCATACTTCCCACATTCTCTAAACTCTTAGAAAAACTTATGTCAGCAAGACTTCTAAAGTACTTAAATCGTTTTGGCATCCTACATCAGAATCAGTACGGTTTTAGGGAAAATCATAGTACGGTGCATCTAGTTATGCAACTACTGAAAACCATAGCCGAAGAAAACAACAAGAAAAGTAAAAACAGCATATTGGTGTTATTTTTGGACCTGTCAAAGGCGTTCGATACAATTAACCACGACATTTTGATTAATAAATTAGACAAATATGGTATTAGGGGACTTGGCAATGAATGGTTTAGAAGTTATCTTTCTGACAGGTCGCAATACGTTGCATACGGAAACTATATATCTGACAGGGTTACAATATCGCACCGGAGTTCCTCAAGGTTCGATACTTGGTCCGACCCTATTTCTGATATATGTCAATGATATCTATCACGCTACCTCCCTCAATTTATTGTCTTTTGCTGACGATACCACGGGGCATTCTTCAGGACCAGACCCAAACCAGCTAGCCCTACTCATAAATGATGAGTTAGGTAAAATCTTTGAATGGTGCTGTACGAATCAACTTGTCGTAAACGCCACCAAGTCCAAATATATTCTAATAAACCCATCGGCCAAAAAAACAACAGAAAGTCGTCATAATATTCTAATCAACGGCCAAAACATAAGAAGAGTAGGTTCAAATAATACTGAGAAATCCTTAAAATTCTTAGGTATACATATTGACGATAGTCTATCCTACAAGCACCATATATCTCAACTCTCCTCCAAGATCGCCCGTGCTAATTTCGCACTGAATAAAGTGAAGACAACACTCCCTCGTGAAGCCCTGAAAACGCTCTATTATGCCCTGAGGCACATACACTTAGTGTATGGGATAAACGTATGGGGAAGTTCTAGAACGATTAAAAAGATACTTCTTCTCCAGAAACTCTCCATCCGCATAATAAACAATAAAAAATACGATGCTCACACCGATCCCCTCTTTCGAGAAAACAAGATTCTCAAAGTGAACGACCTCTTTAAACTGCACGCATGTTTGTTCGTATTCGATTGGTATCACGATAACCTGCCGTCATCTTTTCGAAATCATTTTCAGTCGGTTGTCAACACTACGGGTCGAGCTAGCAGAAGAAGAGATTCGCTTGAATATACTAGAATAAGGACAAGGTCTCTGGAGAACTTTCCTATACACAATTACCCCAAACTTTGCAATGATCTAGATCTTGACTTACGTAATATAAACAACAGAAACATTTTTAAAAAACAACTAACTTCAAAATTACTGTCTCAATATCCCGATTACATCGACTGTGACAATCCTTACTGTAATGAGTGTGCTTCTAGCAGGTGATTTCACAGAATAACTTCCGTAATATAAACAACAGAAACATTTAAAAAAAAAAACAAAAAAAAACAAACAAAAAAAAACAACAACTAACTTCAAAATTGCTGTCTCGGTATACCGACTACATTGAATGCTATAATCCTTACTGTGATGGGTGTGCCTCTAGTAGGTAAGATTTTGCAGAATAAACTCCAGTGCATGCATTTTGTAGATACACTAGCCTAGCGTCCCTTAAGAACTGTGCCAATTAACGCGGGTCCTTGAGCTCTAAATTTCATTAAGTTTCATTAGGTAGACTGAGTATTTACCCTTCCCTTCTTGAGAGCCCAACACCTGGCACCAGTCAGCCGAAAGCTGCCTTCGGGAGCTCTCAGCGGACTACACCAGGATTTGGAGTTTTCAACGGAAGTGAAGTTTTTGGTCATCTAGCGAGACGCTTCCACCTGTACTGTAGGCAAATGGGTCTGGATATTTCAATTCTCGTCTATTACCATAGTTCTGCTTACCTCACCAGCCACCAGCTTCAAGTGTAAATATTAAACAGCTCGATTCCAACGTCCGCGCTATATTTTCTGGGAGATGACAGGTAGACAGCCAATCTGGCTATGTCATCTCCCTGTGGTATACATGCTTAACTGTCTCCTCTTGATATTTATGTACATTGTATATTGTTTGTATACTGCTAAATAAAGATTAGTAGGTATAAAAGGCGGATTCAGTATCACTTGTACACGATTTCGTTCATGTACACGTACATCGATGTACACCTCCATAGGATTTAGTGTTAAAATCGTGTACAGGTACACGATTTGTCGTTTTTTATGGTGATACAGAATCCGCAAACCCACTGCCACGTTTTCTCAGATCACACATTTAACGTTGAAATACCCGTTGGCGAACGTGTACATTCTACACGTCGCTCAAGAGTGAAAAAAATGTATGAAATTTTAAGAAAAATGAGGTGGATTGTCTGATACAGAATCCGCAAATGGGTTTCCCCCATAGGATTCAGTGTTAAATCGCGAGCAAGAAAACGTGTTGCGGTTTCTGTATCATCATCAAAAAGTGGTTTGCGGATTCTGTATCATCCGTATCTGTACACGATTTTAACACTGAATCCCCATGGAGGCGTACACGGAAACCCATTTGCGGATTCTACATCAGAAAATCGACTTATGTACGGTACATGGAAAAGAGGTGATACCGAACCCGCAAACCACTTTTTGATGCCCAAAAGCTCGAAGAGCTTGAAATAAGTAATCAGCCAATCATTTCACGTTCCTAACGCTAATTAACCAATCAGATTGCTTGATTCTCATAAACTTAATCATACAAAGTTATCTCCCCTCGTCGTGGGGGTGGGGGTCACGCCCGTCATAAAAGGTGAATCGCGTTTAATAACGTGGATATAATGGCTAGAGCAATGTATACCAAAAAACAAAAGCTCGAAGAGCTTGAAATAAGTAATCACCCAATCACTTCACGTTTCTAACGCTAATTAACCAATCAGATTGCTTGATTCTCATAACTTAATCATACAAAGTTATCTCCCCTCGTCGTGGGAGTGGGGGTCACGCCCATCAGAAAAATCGAAGTTTCGAGAAGGTGGTCACGTGACCTATCAAATTGAAGGTCTCGACGAGTGGATTAAGAAGATCGTAATTTTAACCCTCGTCGTGGGGTGGGGTCACGATCAGGGCCGAAAAACGACTTCCTTTTTACATATCCAGGCATGTGAGGTATTAATATGAAGGGCTCGATGAATACATTACAAAAATAACGTTTTTCATTTTATGTGGGGGTGGGGGTCACGCCCATCATAAAAATCGAAGTTTCGAGAAGGTGGTCACGTGACCTATCAAATTGAAGGTCTCGACGAGTGGATTAAGAAGATCGTAATTTTAACCCTCGTCGTGGGGTGGGGTCACGACCAGAAAGGAAAAACGACTTCCTTTTTACATATCCAGGCATGTGAGGTATTAATATGAAGGGCTCGATGAATACATTACAAAAATGACGTTTTTCATTTTATGTGGGGGTGGGGGTCACGCCCATCATAAAAATCGAAAGTTTCGAGAAGGTGGTCACGTGACCTATCAAATTGAAGGTCTCGACGAGTGGATTAAGAAGATCGTAATTTTAACCCTCGTCGTGGGGTGGGGGTCAAGACCAGAGCCGAAAACGTCGTTCTTTATACAAAGCCAGGCATGTGAGGTACTGATATGAAGGCTCGATGAATACATTACGAAAATGACATTTTTCATTTTATGTGGGGGTGGGGTCACGACCAGAGACGAAAAACGTCTTCCCTTTTTACAAATCCAAGCATGTGAGGTACTGATACACTCTAAAATCAGTTGGGTTAAAAATCAACCCAAATCGACTGGGTTGAGTGAATATGAACCCAATTGGGTTCATATTCACTCAACCCAGTCGATTTGGGTTGATTTTTAACCCAACTGATTTTAGAGTGTATGAAGGGCTTGATGAATACATTACAAAAATGACATTTTCCACCATCGCCGTGGGAATGGGGTTAACACCGATCAGAAAATCAAAAGTTTCGAGAAGATAGTTGTGTGACCTATCAAATTAAAGCTATCGACAAGGATATTATGAAAATCATAATCTTTCCCTTCTTATAATGGTGGAGTTGAGACCATCTTGAAATCGAAAGTATTAAGAAAAGGTAGTTATGGAACATATTAAATTGAAAACACAACAAGTTGAATCTGAAGCATCATTCATTTTTGATATCTGTGTTAAAAACGTGAAGTATGTTTTCAATATATGATTGTTATGCAAATTAGAGATGCACTCGCTTATTAACAAGTCACGCCTTAAGATGTTTCCTTCAATAATAACTCTGTTTACTGAACCATAGATTTGTCAATAAAAAAATTATAAGTTGATCTTCTAACATTTCTACATATTGAGGATAGCCTATTTCACCATTTCCGAAAAAAGTGTCAATCCAAACTATATTTTTTGGACAAAATGTCCACGTTGAGAAGACATTACAAAACTAAACTAGTATTAATCTTGACTAAATTCAAATAAAAACCATTTGTCACATGTTAGAAAAGATTTGTAAACAGTCTAAACGCACGTGTGGAAAAGTTGTTTTGTTTTGTTTTTTACAACAGGAGTTAAAATATTTTAAGATAGGTTGCGTTATATAAATACAGCAACAAAAAAAAACCAGTGTTTACAATGTGTCAGCGTATGACTGAATGAAAATGAGAAAAGGGCATTTTTTAACAGCTTAGAACAGTTTATTGCATTTTTGGCCACATTTTCCTTACGTTTAATTAGTTTAACCTACGGAGACGGATGGAATCATGTGTAGAAAGTTTTTTAACAGCTTAGAATAGTTTATTGCATTAAATGTCGTTGTTTACACATATTGTACCCTTTCTACCATATTTATGGTCGTTTAGTACATTTATTAAAACAATTTTCCTTACATTTGCTCCAGTTGAAGTGAAGTCTCCGAAAATAAATTTACATAGTACGGAGATGAATGGAATGATGTTAAGGGCGTTTTTTAACAGCTTAGAACAGGTTATTGCATGAGATGTCGTTTTTTTACACTTATGATACCTTTTCTATCACATTTATGTTCGTTTAGTACATTTATTACCACATTTTCCTTGAACTGAATTAAAAAAGAAGTCTTCACGCAAAAGGTCTCGGGTGAGGGAATGGAATAGAGCTGTCCACCTTGATGTACTCGTAATAAAACCCCAATCTATCAGTCATAACAACAACACTACTATCAGTTCAAAACTGATTTTTTTTTTTTAAATATTGATGTATTATCAATTACATTAGACGAGAAAAAAGAACCTCTATATTTTTTCAGGCCCGCGCGCATGGTTATTTTTGCTGCGCATGCAACCTTTTTATGTCATCAAAAAATCTTTAAAAAAAAAACATGAGATATTGTGCTCACTTCGGTAAATCGATGACGTTTAGAATACGGCGACAATCGTAGTTAGAAAATGAGTCGTTTTGAACGACCCTCCAGTCAACTTTCCACCAACAACTGTGTCTGATCAAGAAAAAAGGGAGTCGTTACCGAGATGTATTTCACCCGTTTTAGCGTTAAAAGAGAATTGTTTTGGACAAGTGGTATGTCGACGTAAAAAGCTTAATGTCTTGGCTGCTGTTGGATGACATCAATATCGCGACAACTGATGTAATGCTTCGCTATCAAGTGGTTAGAAAAAGAGCTTTTTCTCATTTTCATTCAGTCATACGCTGACACATTGTAAACACTGTTTTTTTGTTGTTGCTGTATTTATATACCGCCACCTATCTTAACATATTTTAACTCCTGTTGTAAAAAACAAAACAAAACAACTTTTCCACACGTGCGTTTAGACTGTTTACAAATCTTTTCTAACACGTGACAAATGTTTTTTTTATTTCAATTTAGTCAAGATTATACTGGTTTGTCTTCTCGACGTGGGCATTGTTTCCTAAAAAACAAATAGTTTGGATTGACACGTTTTTCGGAAATGGTGAAATAGGCTGTGTCTGATCAAGAAAAAAAAGGGAGTCATTACCGAGATGTATTTCACCCATTTAGGGTTAAAAGAGAATTGTTTTGGACAAGTGGTATGTCAACGTAAAAAGCTTAATGTCTTGGCTGCTGTTGGATGACATCAAATATCGCAACAACTGATGTAATGCTTCGCTATCAAGTGGTTAGAAAAAGAGCTTTTTCTCATTTTCATTCAGTCATATGCTGACACATTGTAAACACTGTTTTTTTGTTGTTGCTGTATTTATATAACGCCACCTATCTTAAAATATTTTAACTCCTGTTGTAAAAAACAAAACAAAACAACTTTTCCACACGCGCGTTTAGACTGTTTACAAATCTTTTCTAACACGTGACAAATGGTTTTTATTTGAATTTAGTCAAGATTAATACTAGTTTAGTTGTGTAATGTCTTCTCAACGTGGGCATTTTGTCCTAAAAAATAGTTTGGATTGACACTTTTTTTCGGAAATGGTGAAATAGGCTATCCTCAATATGTAGAAACGTTAGAAGATCAACTTATAATTTTTTATTGACAAATCTATGGTTCAGTAAACAGAGTTATTATTGAAGGAAACATCTTAAGGCGTGACTTGTTAATAAGCGAGTCCATCTCTAATTTGCATAACAATCATATATTGAAAACATACTTCACGTTTTCAACACAGATATCAAAAATGAATGATGCATCAGATTCAACTTGTTGTGTTTTCAATTTAATATGTTCCATAACTACCTTTTCTTAATACTTTCGATTTCAAGATGGTCTCAACTCCACCGTTATAAGAAGGGAAAGATTATGATTTTCATAATATCCTTGTCGATAGCTTTAATTTGATAGGTCACACGACTATCTTCTCGAAACTTTTGATTTTCTGATCGGTATTAATCCCATCCCCACGGCGATGGTGGAAAATGTCATTTTTGTAATGTATTCATCAAGCCCTTCATATCAGTACCTCACATGCTTGGATTTGTAAAACAGGAAAACGTTTTTCGTCTCTGGTCGTAACTCCACCCCCACATAAAATGGAAAATGTCATTTTCGTAATGTATTCATCGAGCCTTCATATCAGTACCTCACATGCCCCGGCTTTGTATAAAGAACGACGTTTTCGGCTCTGGTCGAGACCCCCACCCCACGACGAGGGTTAAAATTACGATCTTCTTAATCCACTCGTCGAGACCTTCAATTTGATAGGTCACGTGACCACCTTCTCGAAACTTTCGATTTTTATGATGGGCGTGACCCCCACCCACACATAAAATGAAAAACGTCATTTTTGTAATGTATTCATCGAGCCCTTCATATTAATACCTCACATGCCTGGATTTGTAAAAAGGAAGACGTTTTTCGGCTCTGGTCGTGACCCCACCCCACGCCGAGGGTTAAAATTACGATCTTCTTAATCCACTCGTCGAGACCTTCAATTTGATAGGTCACGTGACCACCTTCTCGAAACTTCGATTTTTCTGATGGGCGTGACCCCCACCCCCACATAAAATGAAAAAAACGTCATTTTTGTAATGTATTCATCGAGCCCTTCATATTAATACCTCACATGCCTGGATATGTAAAAAGGAAGACGTTTTTTCGGCTCTGGTCGTGAGCCCACCCCACGACGAGGGTTAAAATTACGATCTTCTTAATCAACTCATCGAGACCTTCAATTTGATAGGTCACGTGACCACCTTCTCGAAACTTCGATTTTTCTGATGGGCGTGACCCCCACCCCCACATAAAATAAAAAAACGTCATTTTTGTAATGTATTCATCGAGCTCTTCATATTAATACCTCACATGCCTGGATTTGTAAAAAGGAAGACGTTTTTCGGCTCTGGTCGTGACCTCACCCCACGACGAGGGTTAAAATTACGATCTTCTTAATCCACTCGTCGAGACCTTCAATTTGATAGGTCACGTGACCACCTTCTCGAAACTTCGATTTTTCTGATGGGCGTGACCCCCACCCCACATAAAATGAAAAAAAAACGCCATTTTTGTAATGTATTGATCGAGCCCTTCATATTAATACCTCACATGCCTGGATTTGTAAAAAGGAAGACGTTTTTCGGCTCTGGTCGTGAGCCCACCCCACGACGAGGGTTAAAATTACGATCTTCTTAATCCACTCGTCGAGACCTTCAATTTGATAGGTCACGTGACCACCTTCTCGAAACTTCGATTTTTCTGATGGGCGTGACCTCCACCCCCACGACGAGGGGAGATAACTTTGTATGATTAAGTTTATGAGAATCAAGCAATCTGATTGGTTAATTAGCGTTAGGAACGTGAAGTGATTGGGTGATTACTTATTTCAAGCTCTTCGAGCTTTTGGTTTTTGATATACATTGCTCTAGCCATTATATCCACGTTATTAAACGCGATTCACCTTTTTATGACGGGCGTGACCCCCACCCCCACGACGAGGGGAGATAACTTTGTATGATTAAGTTTATGAGAAACAAACAATCTGATTGGTTGATTAGCGTTAGGAACGTGAAATGATTGGGTGATTACTTATTTCAAGCTCTTCGAGCTTTTGGGCATCAAAAAGTGGTTTGCGGGTTCGGTATCACCTCTTTTCCATGTACCGTACATAAGTCGATTTTCTGATGTAGAATCCGCAAATGGGTTTCCGTGTACGCCTCCATAGGGATTCAGTGTTAAAATCGTGTACAGATACGGATGATACAGAATCCGCAAACCACTTTTTGATGATGATACAGAAACCGCAACACGTTTTTTGCTCGCGATTTTAACACTGAATCCTATGGGGGAAACCCATTTGCGGATTCTGTATTAGACAATCCACCTCATTTTTCTTAAAATTTCATACATTTTTTTCACTCTTGAGCGACGTGTAGAATGTACACGTTCGCCAACGGGTATTTCAACGTTAAATGTGTGATCTGAGAAAACGTGGCAGTGGGTTTGCGGATTCTGTATCACCATAAAAAACGACAAATCGTGTACCTGTACACGATTTTAACACTGAATCCTATGGAGGTGTACATCGATGTACGTGTACATGTACGAAATCGTGTACAAGTGATACTGAATCCGCCTTTTATACCTACTAAGATTCATTCATTCATTCAAGGAATTATGGACGGACAGAGGAACGTACGTACGGACGGACGATGAATCGCAACCCATCCCAATAGCTCATACTTGACGTTGTCAAGTTGAGCTTATAAGAGAAGATTAATTCAATTCCACTTCCAAAATCAGCGCACAGTATTACGACGTGAACGTTGAATCGTGCCCACAGGGACGGATGCTGCTGCACTCTAAAATCAGTTGGGTTAAAAATTAACCCAAATCGACTGGGTTGAGTGAATATGAACCCAATTCCCAATTGGGTTCATATTCACTCAACCCAGTCGATTTGGGTTAATTTTTAACCCAACTGATTTTAGAGTGTGCCCTCTCTGCCTTCGGACGGACCACGGGGGCGAGAGGGGGGCAGACAGTGCCCTTCCCAGGGTCGTCACTCAATTTTTTCAATGATTTATTCTCGGAGTAAAGGTCAAATACACCCCAAATCCGTTCTGGGAGCTTTCAAAATTCAATGGGGGAGTTGGGGGAGTTATGGAGGGGGTACCCCTCCCCCCGATGGGAGGAGGAAACCTCTCAAACTACCATATCTCATCTCGGACCTTCGTCCTTCGAGACATGCATGCTTCGGCAGGTCATAGCAGAGCTGCTAGTGCGAAACAATGCCCTTTTCCCGGGGTATGCCCCCCCCCCCCCGCCCTGAAGTACTTTCGACGTCCCAGAACACCCATATCAGACGTGTTATGAATGACATTTCCGTAATGAGCTATTTGGTGGTGATTATGTGATAAAAGTCGATATTTGTTAATTTGTCGCAACGCCCGGAACGCTAGCACCGCATCTACGGTGCGTAAAGGCCTTTACACCGCCACATAACGTCAAAAAATTACTAGGTCGAACATGGGTCTAAGTAGCAAAGACAATATGATTATTAGCAAGAGCGATTCGATATCTGGGACCCCACAGTCACGGCTCTGGTCGAAACAAACTTGCCATACAATCTAAGATACCTCAATTTTGGTTTGGCGGCATATGTGTTACCCTTTGACGTTAAATAGTTATTGTATGAACAAATGGTAAAAATAGATCCGGGATTTCGCTTACTAATGGCTATATTTAGCGAGCAAGTGACAAAGTAAGTAATAAACCGCTAACATTGTATGTATGTATAAATTCGTATATGTATATTGAAACTCAGCAGGTCGCATTTTAACCCCTATATCAGGTGACCCCTCAAGGGAACGAGCTCATTCTAATGAAGGAGTCCCATGCAGAGGCGGACTGGCCATACAGTCCACCGTGAACATTCCCGATGGACCCCCCCCCCCTCTTGGGGGTCTCCTTGTGAAAATGACCAACATGCGAAGTGGATCTCATTGCATAGACTGTCGGTTACCGAAATCCTCTCTGCGTGGACTGCTAATGGCAGTCTACAAAGAGACATTCCGATATACCAGCAGTCGTCTCACCTGCATTTGATTGCTCAGATGTTAGGGAACAGCATTCTGTCAGTTTGCAAAATCAAAATTTCTCTCATTGGGTCGAACAATGGTCGGTTCGATGAGTCTACCCCCGACGAAGATGATATAAATTGTACCATTGAAATATCCTCTGTGTGAACGGTAGTTGATCGCTCAGATGCAGGGAAGCAGCTTTCTTTCAATTCGAAAAATCAAAAGTTTCTCTGGGTCAGGGACCCGCCCCTCCCCCCCCCCCCCCCCCAATACATTTCCTGGTAACCTTTCTTAGTTCAGTCCTACCCTGGTCACATATGGTTTTGTTAAATTTTTTGAAAAATTGCGCGGGAGAATACGGCAGATTCGTTATGTAAAGGGTTCAAGAAGTATATTCATTTCGGTTTCAAGCTCGACGGATTCTGGCCTTGTAAGTTGATAGGAACACCGATATTACACCTTCAAAACAGCTGACGATGTCTTTTCGTGTCACGCCACATATTATAATCCAAAACCAGTAAATGTACGAATACCATCTAACAGGGGCATCGCAAGGAGTGGGATAGGATGGTGACACCCCCTATTTAAGTCGTTTTTCCAGTCGGGACATTTTCGTCCGAATCGGAGTTTTCAGTATCAATTCACTCTTGGTAGTAGTAATCATGTACTTTAATTACTTGACTACATTTGATACTTGGAGTTATGTCGCACACACTGTCGGTCGTACAAATGGAGGTCCGAAGTACCCGACTCGAGATATTGGAGTACCAGTACGGTGCGCATTAACTCTTTGCATGCTGCTGGCGGATACTCCTGCCCAGGACAGGATTTTGCTTGCCACTGAAATAAGTATAAAATGGGCATATTTAATCAGGGCAATATTATTCATACGACTGACTAGACAGAAGCCTAGGGGCCCGCAGATACAGGGGGCCCGCCAATTTATTTTATTTTACTGAGGCACTGTTGCAAGCGCCTTAGGGCTTCAATGGTTAAAGGCACTTTGCGTTCTGCGCCGTGGCGACACATGTACATATGTACTTATCCATATATATATACTCTCATAAGTATACTATATATATATTTATATACAGTACACTATTTTAATGCTTATTTAAATAATATGTCAAGTTGTGAGTAGAATTCTTCAGGAGACTCGCAAAATGGATATTGGGCTATGTACTGCGGCATAGTCCCTACTGTGTCAGGGTCAGGCTGTCAGCTGTAGTGGGGTGAAAGACTGAAGTGCCGGAGGGGGGCCCGAAGTAGCTAAAAGCCGAGGGACCCGGCCATGGGTTAATACGACATTGTATTTAATCCAATATTCCCCAGTGATCTCTTGAGTTAAATTTAGATGAATTTTTCATCAAATCTAGTCATGGCTGCTTCACAGCAGCCATGAGTAGATTTGATGAAAATTATCTTGAAAATACTCATCGGGTTAAGATTTAAATAAGAAGTTGTACCAGTCACGACTACCACGTGTGTATTTTATATATCCACAAATACATTTCCAAACAGTCTAGTATTTTTGAACAGCAATCCCGACTGACAATATTATTCGACGAAGATATGCCTCGGTGATGTAGTTGGAATACTTTATCAGTTGGGACGCCAGTCATCACAGGTGAGACAAGCCTGGTTTGCACAGTGGTGGTGCCAGAATTTCCCCGACTAGGAAAGGGGACATTTGTGAGTAGTATAGCATGTACACGATCGACCCTGATTACCCGGATTTTTGCCGGTGTAGCTATATAGTGTTAAATTCCCATAGGAACCGGATTTTTGCCGGTGCAAAATGTTGGCACCAAACATCTAGATCCGGTAAATGGTGTACGTACTGCATATATAGTATGCTATGGTATGTACAGTGATATATGTACACCAGGGCTATGGGTATATATTATAGGTAAGTCGCGGAAAGATGATGGGAAAGTTGGGTTTTATTGAAAGTTTTCCCCGCGAAACGGTTGACGTTGCTATTGACGTCGTGACGTCATGATGCACACGCGACGTCATAGAGACGTTGACCACTGTTGTTATCCACTATACAATCTGACATAATATTATGGCTGTTATATGCCGTGCTGAGGCTAAGAGGGATAGTAAATTAGACCTCATTAAGGGATTTTCTCGTGGCCCTCATGGCCTCATTTCAAAAAAGTGGTGCCGAAGACAAGTCGTGATGATTAAGTGACCTGATTGGATTATCTCGATAGACGAAACAAGAACAAGTGCTCTCGGAATAGGGTAGGAACTACTGGGATTACGTATTACGTATATACCACCTTATCCGTAACAGGATGATACAAAGCATTCGATAGGTTAATATACTCGCCCAAAAAAGAAAGTGTGCATTGCAGAAATTGATCAAACTCACAAAAAATAATTTCGTAGGTGTAAAGAGTGTTAACCTGTTCATGAATAAGTTATACTGAACACAAAAACAGCTTTCCCCGTTAAAATTGCATTAACGTTAAATGACGTGCTGCACGTTTGTGAAAAGGCATGTTTTGCATGTGGAGAGTCTGAAAATTCATGCAGCAGTGTGAATCCTTGGGTATTTAAACACTAAAGTAAGGCCTTCCTATCGTTCACATTCAAACTTGCGCTGCTGTTAAAACGACTCCACATTAGCATGCCACGATTGACAATGAATCAACGTCTCCTTGCCCTGGGTATGATTTGAGCTGGCAGAACATACAGAGAGGTTGCCCAGCATTTGAACTGCCACCGTAACACTGTAGACAGGCTAGTCCATCGACATGCACAACATGATGACGTTCGAGACCGACCCCGCTTCGGGAGACCCCGAGTTACCACCCCTGCACAAGATCGGTGTATCCGTGTCGTCCATCTCCGGAACCGGCAACAAACGGCAACGACGACAGCCAGGAACATCCCTAACCTGAGACGGATACATCCTCAAACAGTAATCAACCGGCTGAGAGAATACGGTTTACGTCCTCGAAGACCTGCAATTCGTCCGATTTTGACGTTACGTCATCGTCGTGCTCGACTGCACTGGTGTAGAGTAGGGTTAGGGTTAGGGTTAGCCTAACCTAACCCTAACCCTAACCTAACCTAACCCTACCTAACCTAACCCTAACCCTACCTAACCCTACGCTAACCCACTTCCATGCTGACTTGTTCGCTTCCATGAGGCGTAGATGCACAGCAGTAGTCGATGCAGACGGAGGTCATACCAGATATTGAGTGTGTGACTTTTGTGTTGGACCCTTAGTGTTTTTGACTCTCCATGGCACCAAGAGTATTCGTCGTAGCGTAATGAAATTTCTCGTGTTGATCACAAATTGATTCATCTGTGATTGAATAAAATTTCCATGAATGAAAATGATAAATATCTTTTTTTTTAGTGTTATTTTTTAGCATGCACGCTTTCTTTTTTGGGAGAGTATACTATCAACGGTTAAGATGGGACCTTCAGGGGCATATACCAACCATACTCTGCTGCCGTTCTGTAATACCAGGCATTAACCCCCATACCACAGCACCGCTTGACAATATGAAGCATCTGGTGGATTAGTAGTACCAAGTGCTAACAAGAGGTATAAACAGCCTATGCTATTTTACTGCTCTAAACTACCAAGCATTATCCCCACCCTCACAATACCACCTGCCCTACCATAACGTACTACTTATACCAGTCTTATAACAAAACAAAGCAATCGGCTGGTTAATAGTACCAAGAACTAACAGGGAGTCTACAGAGGTATATACCGCCCATACTATACTACCGTTCTAAACTACCAGGCATTACCCCTACCCACAGTACCTCTTGGTCTAGCATTACATACTACCTATACAAGACATAGGATAACATGAAGCATTAGGTGGATTAATAGTACTAAGGGCTAACATGGGACCTGTGGGGGAGAACGCGTACAACCTGTACTTCCACACTTGGCGACCATGCATTACACCCACCCGCCCCACAATAACGTCTGGCCCCGCATTACATACTACCTATATTAGTCATGGGATGACATAAAGCATTAAGTCGATTAGCAGTACCAATGGCTTTCGGAGGGGGGGGGGGGGGGCACGAGGTATATACTGCCCATACTATACTGCTGTTCTATACTACCAGGCATTACCCCCACCTCACAATACCACTTGACCTGTCATAACGTACTACCTATACCAGTCATAGGATAACATGAAGAATTAGGTGGATTAATAGTACTAAGGACTAACATGGAACATATAGGGGTACAGCGCGTACATCCTATACAACCAAACTAGGCGACCATGTATTACACCCACCCACCCCACAATAACGTCTGGCCCCGCATTACATACTATCTATATTAGTCATGGGATGACATAAAGCATTAAGTCGATTACCAGTACCAATGGCTTTCGGGGGGGGGGGGGGGGGGGCACCGAGGTATATATCGCCCATACTATACTGCCGTTCTATACTAACCAGGCATTACCCCCGCCCCACCCCACCCCACCCCACAATACCACTTTACCTGCCATAACGTACTACCTATACCAGTCAGTGAATAATACAAAACAATCGGTTATTTAATAATACCGAGGACTAACAGGGGACCTACAGGGGTATATACCATGCATCCTAAGCTCCCGTTCTAAACAATTATAATACTGCCTGACCTAGCATTACGAACTACCAATACAAGCCATAAGATAATACAAAGGATTCGGTAGGTTAATAGAACTGAGGGGATAATACACCAACAGACCATTCATCCTACACCACCAAGGACAACCTCCCACTAGGTGATCATGCATTACCCCCCCCCCCCCCCTCCCATACTGCTTGACCTAGTCCTAGCTATAGCAGACATAGGATAATATGAAGGCCCAAGGCTAATATTATACCAACATTGATATATACCAGTACTACCAGATCACCCCAACCCCCCATAAGAGAAGCCAGACACCCCCTGACCCAAATAACGTTATGTCAGATTGTATAGTGGATAACAACAGTGGTCAACGTCTCTATGACGTCGCGTGCGCATCATGACGTCAATAGCAACGTCAACCGTTTCGCGGGGAAAACTTTCAATAAAACCCAACTTTCCCATTATCTTTCCACGACTTACCTACAATATGTACCCATAGCCCTGGTGTACATATGTCACTGTACATGCCATAGCATACTATATATGCAGTACGTACACCATTTACCAGATCTAGATTATAGTGCCGACATTTTTGCACCGGCAAAAGTTGCACCGGCAAAAATCCGGTTCCTATGGGAATTTGACACTAGCTGCACCGGCAAAAATCCGGGTAATCAGGGTCGATCGGGTACACGCTGTACTCGTTTTGTGCTCCCCGACACAGTGACTGTGGTATTCCCCGGCAAGCACACAATAAAGGAAGCTGTTTCCCTGACTAACCTTCCCCGACGGGGGCTGCAGTCACCCACTCCGATCCCTGGCACCACCCCAGAGATTACATCCCCAGTCATTTGTTTGAGATCTTTCGGATAATAGCAACCGTGTGAGACAATGGAAATTCAAAATGACGGCATCCTCAGTCAAAATGTACCAAGATAAAACATGTTACCCTGACAACACGCACACGCCGTAACGCCATGAGTGATTAGCAATTACGTGCGTTATCACGACAACTCACGTGGAACCACTGATCAGGTGACATATAGCATCACATGAGATCAACCATGAGACCAACCAAATCAGGTAAGATCTCAACGGAAATGCTACATTCTACTCCCCACTGGTTGTGCGAATCAGAAGTTTACAGTTGCGTTTTCAACTTGGTGAATGTTGGAGGATCTTGTCTGTAAGCAGTATCACCAAGAAAACAAGTGCATGGCCTTCAGATGACGGGAGGGAAGGGGTACGGATGTGACATCCCGCCAATACTTCCCTGTTGGTACATTTTCTTCTGATTTGGAGTACTGGGTATCGATTCGCTGTTGCCAGTAATACTTTCTTTCCAGACGAGATTTGTTACTTGGCCTGTATCAAATTATTCACATACAGGGATTGACAGGAGCGTAACTCGGTGTGGGGGGTCACCTCCAATAATTTTCCATTCGGGACATTTTCATCTGGATTGGAGTCCAAAATATGGATTCGATCTTGCTGGTAATCATGTAGTTTCTTACTTGACTAGATTTGCTTCACAGACTTAATGTGGCACACGGTCAGTGTCATACAAATGGATGTCTGTGGCTGGTGTGTGAAAATAAGGCATCTGACATTTACAGAATGAGGTCCCCAGAGGGTGAATTTGATAATGCTATCCCGTACAGTGGGCCAATTTATCCTCTGGGTACCTTGTTCTGTTTAGTTTTGAGACCCTGATTCAGACTGAGACTCACAGAGGGTAAATTTAGTGACGCTACCCTGCTGTGCAGGGTAGCATCACAAAATTCACCCTCTGGAGACCTCATTTTGCAGATGTCAGTCTGTCAGGGCAAAGCCAGCCTAAATATAGGGGCAAGGGGCCTCATATTTAAAGATATTGTAAGTTCAAAATATATTCCGCATCAAGGCGAAAAACCTACATGAATTTCACTTCTCTGTAAAGCTGGAAAAACACACGTGGTGTATATCCAGCTTTAGCGCAGGGACCCAGGGGAGAAACGGTATGTTAGATAAGGTCTAATCTCATTTATCGTCACGGTCAATTAAGAAACGAGATTTGAAAACGATAGAAATGTCTATCGTATCGTCACCTGATCATTAGGTAACAACAAATGGCAAGAACGAATCGGTTAAGTCACGCGCGAGATGACTTGTATTGATTCTGTCTCGATATATGTCATCTCCCACCGTTTTGACAGGTGGACAGATGAGCGTCGGTCCACCTGACAGTTTAGGGTAAAAAGTATATATACCTGGAAGAGCAGAGCATTAGACACACACTTGGGGTCACACACACGTTGGTGAAGTCCAGGACAGGCGGACTCTGTTTCCTGGCATAAGGGTACCTTCGATCACAGGACCCTGAAACGGCTGGAATCGCCAGAGAGGGCATTCCATGATTGATTTAGCTTAACGTTGATAGGCGGCTACGGGGCCGAATTCGTGAGAAGGAACACCCCAGGTGGAACGTTAAAGTTTAGATTGTCGAGTAGCAGGTATCGGCCTGCAATAGTCAGAAGTGCAGGTTAATTGTATTGTGCGTATTAACCCTTTGAAGCGTCAGACTGATTGCGTTCCGAGTAGTTTGTTTTGCTGTCGAAGCATCGTAATACCGACTGGAGATCGGTGTGAGTGACAATTTCGCCCTAGCACAAAAGGGGCATTTGTGAATCGTGAATTCAACCAGTGAATATTTCAATAGGACTTTCACGGAGGACTTTCAAAGGCACATAAGGTATGAATAGACAATATCTGACCCAAATCAGAAGTACGTGTCCTTATAGATGACGAACATTGCTGGTCGGAACCCTCCGACAGCTAGAGGTACAGTTACGCGCAGACGTTGACATTTGAGCCTAAGCGGGTGAAGCTCTTATGGCGAGCTCACAGTAGTAACATTTCCAGTGTGTAGACTATAGTGCCAGTACAGGGCTATAGAATGACTATATGATTGTTTAGAATTATTTAACCATAGCGACCCATTTTCTGTGAAAAGAATCGAATTGTTGATTGTTGAAATATTGAAACGGATTTATTTTTATGTGTAAATAAAAGAATCGTTGTTACTTTAAATCATTCTTTCCATTATACAGCCTAAAGTGATTAGGAATCACACCTAACGGAAATCGAACCTATTTCAGGCCAATCTGGCAGAGAAGGAATCACGGCGTCGGTCTAACTCAGCTCTCTGCGCCGAGTTCGCGACACTTGGATTCCGACCCTCCACGTTGGTCTAATTTTCCCGCAACTTCATCAGCGGGACTAAATAACCCCACGTCAGCCCAGGCCTTACGGGGCCTCAGGTGTCCCTGACATTGATTGGCGAGCGCTACCAGGATATTTCTAAAAGGTAAAAAATGGCTATATGGAAATTTTGTTTTATTTTAACGGCGGTTCTGTTTATGTTTTGACGCGTTCGGTCAGCTGATGCCGTTCAAGGGTTTAATATCGCAATACAGTAGTCCCCAAAAGGATACTTAATAGCCACTATAACTGCGGTAGGTTTCAGAATATTTGGTGCGTTTAATTACAGAGGTAAATTAGGATCAATTGCCATATTTTTTTTTTCTTTCTTTCTTTTCCTTCTTCATTCTTTCTGACGAGTGTTGAAGATAGAAAGAAAAAATCAAAATGGATGTTGTTACACACCTCGCCCAACTGGTATCATTAGGCAAGGAAATGGGCCTTGAGGGAGCTGAACTTCAGAAGTTCGTTAAAGATGAGCAGAAACGTGAGGCCAAGGAGATTGCCTTACGCAATGACGCAAGGGAGAGAGAGGCCCAAGCAGTAAGGGAGGCAAAAGAGCGAGAGATTCAATTAGAACGAGAGCGTGAGAAAGACGCAAGAGAGGCGAAAGAGAGAGAGAGATTCAATTAACAAACGAGGCGAGGGAGAGAGAAGCCCAATTAGAACGAGAGCGTGAGAAAGACGCAAGAGAGGCGAAAGAGAGAGAGATTCAATTAGCAAATGAGGCGAGAGAGAGGGAAGCCCAATTAGCAAGGGAGGCAAGGGAGGCAGAACGGGAGCTCGAACAACAGAGGCACGAGAGAGAATTAGAGCTCCTCAGAGCAAGGGCCGATGTGGAGAATTAAAGTCGGCGCTCAGGGGATGGGAGTGCAGGGGTAGCAATTCATGCCCCACGCCCCCATCTCGCTCATTTCAATGAAAACACAGATGACTTGGATTCGTACTTGGAGAGGTTCGAGCGTTTTGCCTCCAGTCAAATGTGGCCAGAAGGCACATGGGCTATGTGCCTGAGCCCTTTGTTGTCAGGTAAAGCCCTCGAGGCTTATACCAGTATGCCTCCTGCACTTCTTAACGACTACAGTGAGCTGAAGAATGCCATCCTTCGGAGATACCAGCTCACTGAAGAAGGATTCCGGACCAAGTTCCGAGAAATTAAGCAGGAGAAGGGAGAAACAGTACCTCAGTATTTTGCCCGAGCTAGGCGGTACTTTGACCGCTGGACTGATCTCGCAGAAGTGAATGAGTCATATGGAGCCCTGCGAGATCTATTTCTCCGGGAGCAGTTTTTAACTACATGCTCCAAGGAGTTGGGCCTGTTCATCAAGGAAAGGGGTCCGCCCACCTATGATGAGATGGCAATTGTGGCAGAACGCTACATCGAGGCCCACGGTGGGAGTGTGAACGCAACCAAATCGGCTAGGGGTGGGGCAAACGGGTTGGCAATGGCACCCGTAAGGCAACACCACCCCGATCCTCCTGCGTCGCAGACCAGCCGGAAGGGGAGCGCTCCCAAGGACACCACTTGTTTTATCTGCAACAAGCGGGGTCATATTGCCAGGGACTGCTGGCAGAAGCAGGTAAGGACCACTGGGAACATTAGACCACCTCAGCAGGGGGCCGGGAACGCAGCGCCAAGGGGTTGGAAGCAAGGTGACCGCGTAGATCCAGGGCCCAGTAGGCAGACGGCAGCGTTCTGTCAAACTATCGGTCCAGAACATAGTCCCCTCCGGGAATGTATACAAGAGGGAGAATTAAGGCTGGAAGGCGGGAAGGTTGTCCCGGTAATAAGTGGCATGTGTGAGAGGCTCACAACTTCGCAGGAGAAGGTTGATATGCCAGTGTACCCAGGGTATGTGGGACAAAGGGAGATCCGTCTGCTCCGGGATTCTGGGTGCTCCTCTGCAGCGGTTAGAAAGCAACTGGTTGACGACAAGCAATTGTTGGGGCGCGACCATTTGTGTATTTTGATAGATGGGACCGTTAGAAGGTTCCCCATCGCGAGGATAACTGTGGATACCCCATTTTATTGTGGCGAAGTGGAAGCCATGTGCATTGAATCACCTGTGTATGACCTGGTCATAGGTAATGTCCCAGGGGTGAGGGCAAGCCCTGATGAGTTATGGTCCAGGGGTAGGGGGCCAAGTTATGGCCCAACGAGGGAAAAGGAAGTTCAAGTCGGTGGGCAAGGACCCCCGGCGGTTGCACTCGGTAACGTACCGAGTAAGGAAGGGAAGGTTCCCAGGGGGAACCAGTCCGATGGTCCAGGGGATGGCCCCTACACGACGAAATGTCGCAAAGTTTCAAGAGAGACGACTCCTGTCCAATTAGGGAGAAGGGGCCGCAGGCGGTCCAGGCTAAACGCCAAACGGCGAGGGAACCCAATGGGGTCATTGGGGAAAGACCCTCAAGCAAATTTATGTGGGGGAGTTGAGCTCCCCCAGAAGTCGGTGTCACCTGTGTGGAGAGGGGAGGCCAGACCCACGCAAATGGCTGGGCAAACTCCTCCAGAATTGAGAGGACACGGGTCAACACAAGTTGAGTGTGTCAAAGTGGATGGGACCGCTAAGGTGGGCGCCCAGGTGACCGAGAAAAGGGTCCACAAATCAAAGGAGAAGCAATAGATGGGTGGCTGTGGGCCTGGTGTCTGGGACGGGGGCTCCAGTCGCAAATATTTTTGTGGATGAGGTGATGAGTTTCGTAAACCTGGTGTTAAGGCCCGGAAGGAATTTTCTTATTTTAGTATTATTATTGCTCTAACTGCTGACTAGAGTTGGTTGTGAGTGCGAATGTGAGATACACTGCCCTGTCTGTCGCGTGTGCGTGGACGGGGAGCCTGTGTGTCGAGTTTTGTAAGTATGGGATGCACAAACCCGGTGTTAAGGCCCGGGGAAACCGCACTTGTTTTTATTGACGAGAGTTTGTTGTGAGTGTGAGGCACACTAACCCAGTCTGTCGCAAAGGCGCGGTCGGGAAATCTGTGTGTTGAATGTGTGAGTGTGTGAGGCACAATTTTAACCCCCTGGTTGAGCTTTGCGAGGATGAGGCTCAACATAATGCAGGGGTCGTTTGCCCCTTCACAAGACATAGGGGAACGGGAGGCGAAGTTACACTCCGTTGGAATTAACCCATCTGACGCAAAGGCGCGGACGGTGTTACTCGTCGGAGTGAGTGCCAAGTGAACGGTTTGCAAAATGGGCGAATGTGTGTAAAAATGTGTATGTTTAGATGTAAATATCTAGTATTACAGAGAGAGAGGGTGCTGCAAATCTAAAAATAAGGCTACTCTCCATATGTAAACCCGCAAGACGGGAGCATGTGTGTCGTGGGAATCGGTATGGCCGACGCATGAGCCCGGTCATGAACCCCACGACCACTAGGGTACAGTTTTGTAGTCTTGAACATGATGGTAGATCGTAAAAAGGTGTGAGAGACGAGCGTGCGTGGCTTTGCCCCTTGTGTTTTAAGAGATACACAGGGTGTTTCTCTCGGGAAGGGAGTTGTCAGGGCAAAGCCAGCCTAAATATAGGGGCAAGGGGCCTCATATTTAAAGATATTGTAAGTTCAAAATATATTCCGCATCAAGGCGAAAAACCTACATGAATTTCACTTCTCTGTAAAGCTGGAAAAACACACGTGGTGTATATCCAGCTTTAGCGCAGGGACCCAGGGGAGAAACGGTATGTTAGATAAGGTCTAATCTCATTTATCGTCACGGTCAATTAAGAAACGAGATTTGAAAACGATAGAAATGTCTATCGTATCGTCACCTGATCATTAGGTAACAACAAATGGCAAGAACGAATCGGTTAAGTCACGCGCGAGATGACTTGTATTGATTCTGTCTCGATATATGTCATCTCCCACCGTTTTGACAGGTGGACAGATGAGCGTCGGTCCACCTGACAGTTTAGGGTAAAAAGTATATATACCTGGAAGAGCAGAGCATTAGACACACACTTGGGGTCACACACACGTTGGTGAAGTCCAGGACAGGCGGACTCTGTTTCCTGGCATAAGGGTACCTTCGATCACAGGACCCTGAAACGGCTGGAATCGCCAGAGAGGGCATTCCATGATTGATTTAGCTTAACGTTGATAGGCGGCTACGGGGCCGAATTCGTGAGAAGGAACACCCCAGGTGGAACGTTAAAGTTTAGATTGTCGAGTAGCAGGTATCGGCCTGCAATAGTCAGAAGTGTAGGTTAATTGTATTGTGCGTATTAACCCTTTGAAGCGTCAGACTGATTGCGTTCTGAGTAGTTTGTTTTGCTGTCGAAGCATCGTAATACCGACTGGAGATCGGTGTGAGTGACAATTTCGCCCTAGCACAAAAGGGGCATTTGTGAATCGTGAATTCAACCAGTGAATATTTCAATAGGACTTTCACGGAGGACTTTCAAAGGCACATAAGGTATGAATAGACAATATCTGACCCAAATCAGAAGTACGTGTCCTTATAGATGACGAACATTGCTGGTCGGAACCCTCCGACAGCTAGAGGTACAGTTACGCGCAGACGTTGACATTTGAGCCTAAGCGGGTGAAGCTCTTATGGCGAGCTCACAGTAGTAACATTTCCAGTGTGTAGACTATAGTGCCAGTACAGGGCTATAGAATGACTATATGATTGTTTAGAATTATTTAACCATAGCGACCCATTTTCTGTGAAAAGAATCGAATTGTTGATTGTTGAAATATTGAAACGGATTTATTTTTATGTGTAAATAAAAGAATCGTTGTTACTTTAAATCATTCTTTCCATTATACAGCCTAAAGTGATTAAGAATCACACCTAACGGAAATCGAACCTATTTCAGGCCAATTTGGCAGAGAAGGAATCACGGCGTCGGTCTAACTCAGCTCTCTGCGCCGAGTTCGCGACACTTGGATTCCGACCCTCTACGTTGGTCTAATTTTCCCGCAACTTCATCAGCGGGACTAAATAACCCCACGTCAGCCCAGGCCTTACGGGGCCTCAGGTGTCCCTGACACAGTCTGCTTATTTTCTGGCTTGGTTGTGGATGATGGGGATCCAGCATGATAAATGAAGTAATGTACTATCACTTGAAGGTGCATGTCGGGAGATTTTCATCAGATTCGCAATTCTGTCGTCAAGCAGTATCAGGGCCTTCGCGAGGATGACCGATTTGGGGACACGGGTTCTGTAAACCTGATTTGTCTCGGCTGTGATGGCTCAAATTCCGACTGATAAAATATTCCAATCGCATCATCCCGCTACGACTTCGTCGAAGACCTACTTTGATTATGGAACTGGAATATTTGACAGCCGGGATTACAAAGTGGCGTAGCTACGAGAGCCCCCTCCACCCCCCCCCCCTAAAATTTCCGCTGGCCATCCCAAAACATTGAGCCAATGCAACTTTCACACAACAAAGATCCCCGAAATAGTCTCCAATACAGGGGCTACATACGCTACAAATGCCTCAGATTCACATTTATAGAGCACTACATTTGCAAACTTTTCTTGGGGGTGCGGGCTAGTCCTAACTAGGATCCTTTGGTCCCTGCCCCTCCTCTCACTTCTCTTCCCCTCCAAATAAATAAATAACTGCCTTTGATTCCCATGCATATTAACTGTTTAACCCTTTACCCAACGAATCGGTCACATCCGCACGCGTAATATGTAAATTCAGCAGCTGAAAAAAAAAAAAAATTTTTTTTAAATTTCGACAAAACCATATCATGTCACCTCTCTTTGGAACGAGCTCGTTCCAATGAGGGGTCACATGATATTGTGTTGTTGAAATTTTTGAACAATTTAAAAAGATAAATTTTGATATCGTCTACGTTGTATATAACACGTCAATATTTTAGTGAAATCGATGAATCTGTAACACATTATTGTTGACAAATATTCTGGAAGAATCACATAACCATTTTTACATAGTGGAGTATTTATTTATTTTACTGTAGAGGCCCAATAAAACACTGAATAATTTAAATACAGATATAACAGAAAAAAGGAAACACATGAACTATACAATCGAAAATTGTTGAACAAAAACTTTTTGTTATCTCTTTTCTTAACCCTTTAAATCAGAAAAAAAACCCTTTTTCGTCCAAGATCGTGATACGACCTGAATTCAATGAGTAGATAGTTGTATGACGTTCGAACAGGATCATAAATCAGTGAATTAAGCATGATGCTTGAATAATTAGGTACAGTGGAGCCCACTTAATTGGATATCTCTTAACTGAATAAGCCTGTTAATTGAATATAATTTCCCAACACAAAACCATTTACCATACATCCAGTACAAATTTGACCTGTTAATTGAATATAGGTTATAGAGTAAACTCCTGTTAATTGAATAAAAAATCTTGCAACCTGTCAAGAAATTACCCTGACTCTCCCTAGTTTTCGTTTGTTTATAGACCAATTTGGTCTCAGTACACCCAATACAGACATTTAATCTATTAAAGCTTGTTTGACAGAGCTCATAGAGCTCTGTCAAATAAGATATAATAGAATAAATGCTAAGTTTATCTCTAGAATACAGGAAAGTGGCACAGTCCCTGTTAATTGAATACTCCTCTTCACTGAATAATTTCCATTGGCAAAGTGGCTATTCAGTTAACAGGGTCCCACTGTATCACGCTAAACTAATATAGCATGATGCCTCTTCCTGCTTATTCCCTTTAAGAGTGCAATGAAGCTCCCTACCCCCCCCCCCCGGCCCCTCCCACACACACACTCGAATCGCTGGTGGTTGAGGTGCACTGTTGTAAAATTACATTGGTAAAGATACTGTTGTCCTAATCTATATATCTTTGGCTGTCTCGCTGTCGGTCTCTGTTTCTCTCACGCACAATTTTTTCCAGGACAAAAGTAGGGGTGGGGGTTGACCCCGTGCTTTTCTTTAGCGGCTCCTTCGTTCCTGTCATGCCGTGTCGAGCTCGGAATAAAATAAAAACCATACCGTCCTTATTCATTCTAAATATATATTATTACCACTCAATCTATAAGTTACTAGTCGATTAACATAAGTTTGGAGGCCCGTTAAAACTCCATAATTTCATTGACGTCATTCGACGGAACCGGGCCGCGGGTGATAATGGTATAAATAGCCATTAGCGGCCCGGCTAGTTTTAGATTCAAGTTAGCTGTAACAGGGAGTGTAACAATAGTAATAACATGATTGTTGTCAGGCATCATGATTCATTAGCGGCCCTGCAGCAATGATGAACAGCCCTTGGGCTTATTAATTAAATAAACCCTCGGGCTGTTCATCATTGCTGCAGGGCCGCTAATGAACCATAATGCCCTCCAAAATCATGTTATTGTTATATTATTACCACTTTGCAGGGCGTTCCCTAGTGTATTAACGCTGTTATGCCGAGCGTTCAAAGTAAATAATGCATGGCAATCTCCTAAGTTCCGGGCCGCGGGCCGATAATGAAAATAATCGCCCTCTGGCATCATTGTTACATCACGTGATCACCGCTTGTTCTCGATCGGCAAGGAGCTGAATCGAAACGACGATACCAGGGAAATGATTCATAAACGACCGAACTTTTCTTACCAATGGCTAGATTGTTGTTATTAGGTAAGTAATCCAGATTATTTTTATTATGAAGCAATTGTAAGAAGCCGTCATTGCCGAAAAATTACATCACTTTCCTAATTTCGACGTTCATGCACTCAATTTGTGACACGGGAATTCCCCCAAATTGTCGCCCCTGATCTCTCCGATGCGCATTTGTAAACAAACAAATGGTAATAATAGTAATAACATTATTTTTGCGAGCATTATGGTATATTAGCGGCCCTGCAGAAATTATTAACAGCCCTCGGGCCAATTAGCGGCCCTCGACTTCGTCTCGGGCCGCTAATAAGCCCTTGGGCTGTTAATAATTTCTGCAGGGCCGCTAATATACCATAATGCCCTCAAAAATCATGTTATTGTTATATTAATCGTATCGCATACCGCCTACGTCAAGCAGGACTTCCACCAGACATTGCGCTTGGTCCGAGCGACAGAACAGAAAACTCTGGACTTGGACACCTCGAGAGTCCATTCCAGATCTACGACACCCAATCGCCTAGCCAGAAATACCCGACCACCACTTCAGCTGAGCTAACGGCAACTTTAGAGTTTTGGGTTCAGTGGCTCGGACCAAGCACAATACCGGGTGGAATTCCTGCTTGACATATATTCAAGCAGTTGCATCACCACAGATCTCCCAGTAATTAAGACTCCTGTGTTTAAAAGCTGGGGGCTCTATAAATAATCCTGTTATATGTATATCACTCTTTTAACAATGTGTCTTCATTGTTTCTAGCCCATCTCTCATATTTAGTTAAGTAAAAATTAATATTTGTTAACATATCTGCATAAATTATAGAACGCAGTCATCAGTTATTCTGACGATATCAAAATTCAGATCGCCCAACTATTTGGAACATGACAAACTGTTATTATTAACCCTTTACCCAACGTAACGGCCAAAACCGGCCAGCGCTATTCTAAAAAATCGCCAATTAATTTTCAAAATATTTTCTTTTTTTGTCTCAAAAAATAGGTTATGACCCCTCGTTGGAACGAGCTCGGCGAGCTCGTTCCAACGAGGGGTCATAACCTATGTTTTTGAGACAAAAAATGAAAGAAATTAGTTATTCAAGAATTTTTTTTGCAAGTGTCGTCTGCTTTTCATGTTAGGTAAAGGGTTAAAGACTTATACGCTATAAATATACTTTCCATTGATAAAATACTGACATGATAGGGAATTTATTAGAGGAATTTGCATACTGACGCAAAAAGAAACGCAAGTTCAGTTTTGGTAATATACTAAAAGGAAAAAGAAACGCATAACAGTTACATTTATGTAATTTCACAAGTAATGATCATAAAAGAGTAAAACTGCAGATGATGATTGATGACACGAATGCCAATCTTGCCAGAAACCCGAACGTATTGACCCGTGACCACGCCACGCGTTAATCCAAGATTAGCACAATTCGCATAATTCCCGTGCAGTTCACGCGTTGTGGACTTCACGTCTACGATCACTCGATGCAGGGAGCCTGGATGACCGACCTCGGAGTGGACGATCACGTGAAACCATGCACAGAACGTCAAGATCGTGCGATACGTTTGGCACCCCTGCGTGCCCGTTTCAGAACAGCAGTCGAGACAGCAGCCAACACACCAGGACGCCACAGCAACAGAAATTACCCTAAAACTGTGCGAAATCGTCTGAAAGAAGCAGGGATGCGCGCCAGATTGTATGAAAGCCACGGGTTGAAGGTGTGCTAAAGGAATTGTTGGACAATTTATATCCAAATCCAAGATGGCCACTGGCGGCTATGTTTTTCAACGAAATTCGAAAAAAAATCGACAGCTCCCATTTAGACATTGCCCCAAAACCACATATGAAATTTGGAGCTGATCGGATGAGAGCCACAGCCTGTAGATGTACTAAAGGAATTGTTGGACAATTTATATTCAAATCCAAGATGGCTGATGGCAGCCATGTTTTTCATCAAACTTCAATAGCTCCCATCTAGACATCACACCAAAGCTACATATGAAATTTGAAAAAGGCTGGGTGAGAGATGCGGCCTCTAGGGTGTGCTAATAGAATTGTTGACAATTTATATGCCAAACCTAAGATGTTTTCAAACGAAATTCGAAAAACATTGCCCCAAAGGCACATATAAAATTTGGAACTGATCGGGTGAGAGCTGTGGCCCGCAGGGTGTGCTAAAGGAATTGTGGACGGACAGACGTACGTACAGACGTACGTACGTACGGACGGTCGACAGATCACAACCCATCCCAATAGCTCATACTTGACGTTGTCAAGTTGAGCTAATAATGATTTGTTATTACTCGCACTCTCTCTAGATGTGGAATTCCACCGATATACTGAGTCGGGCATTTATTACTCTTTCTAATCTGTGTATATTTTTGTCGGACAAGCAAGGAATTTTGCCCAACCGAGTACTCCAAAGCGTGTGTATAGTTTCGTCGGGCAGCAAGTACGTCTGCCCAATTTGGTATTTTATAATTTCTTACCCAAACTCTGCCCGATGAAACCCATGGTCGGGTGATTTTCGGGAGGTGCTCCCCCCCTCCCAGAAGTTACGTTTGTCGTTTTGTTGAAATTTGTTGAATTTGTTTTCAACTGCTTAATTTGTAAATTACGCGGGCGGGTGTTGCCGATTCGTTAAGTAAAGGGCTAACAAATACTGCTGTAACCAGCTAAATAATCGTTCATAATCTCCGAAATGTTGTGGCCATATCCGCTAAGCACAACATGTGAGCATTCAATTTTTTTTTTCAAGCTTTCCCTCCAACATATAAATCATTGGGACGGGCATGCTACCAGTCAAATTCTTCAACGAAACCGATGCTGTTGTGGTCTGGAACCAGTCTGGCCCTTAAATAGGATACCACCTATTTTTAGATGCAATCCATTGGGATATTTCAGTTAACAAGATTTTTGATTTGGCCAAAATTTTGGTGGCATTAATTTAAGACGTTTTTTCACTGAATATTGTGAATGAAGACTCACTGCGGCTGTGGTTTATGATTATACCGCGTAGTTCCACTGATTGTCTTATCTTGTCGAGTAAATTAAATACTTATTGTTTTACACATCGATAAATGGAGCACTAAAGATATCTGTATATCTTTGTGAGTAAAAGGATATCACATTACAACAACAGTAGTCTGCTGTCAAACACCGCGTAAAGGGGGCACACAAACAGTCCGTAACTAAGGTTTAATACCGGGAACGAGAATTTCAAGGCTCTCCGGCTTCCGGTTCTGAAAGTCAATCGCGGTACGCGCTAAATTCATAGACAATGGTGCCGATGATTGAGTATTATAGTTTATCATATGACTCGTCCGTTTTGTTCACTTTAAAACATTTGATATTTTGTTTTCATATTAATCAGTGATAAATAAAGCCTTCCGTCGGTTTCATTGGTCAATTTCAAAACTAGACAATTTGATTGGCTGAACAAAATAAAACTGGGCCACATTTTTATAATTTGCATAATTTGAGTTGGGAGCTTTCATTGGTCAATTTCAAAACTGGACAATTTGATTGGCTTAACAAAACACAACTGGGTTACATTTCCATAATTTCAGTAGGGAGAATTTACGCTATCTGTTCTATTTAGGGTGGGTTATATTGTATTAATCTTTTACCTACAAGAAAAACGCCATTCATTTTTTTTATATTTTCACTTTTTGCTTCCAAAACATAGGTTGTGACCCCTCATTGGAACGAGCTCGTCGAGCTCGTTCCAATGAGGGGTCACAACCTATGTTTTGGAAGCAAAAAATGAAAATTTCTAGTTATACGAGGATGTTTTTTCCAAGTGCCGCCTACAACTCAAGTTAGGTGATGGGTTAAAAAGTCATACTAAGTGGCTAATTTGTGCGTGTGTGTGACATATGATAAATAGAATATGAAATGAGTGTTTTTCTCATATAATATTTATGAAACTCGTCCAAATTTTCCGGAAAATTCGGACGAGTTTCATAAATATTATATGAGAAAAACACTTATTTCATATCCTCTATTTATGAGGTTATGGCGAATATCAATTTCTTTCGAGATCAGCATCGCCGTTGGCGCTATGGTTTAATCTCACGAGTGGGAATTTGCCGGTTATCGGCTCTGAAAATCAGTGCTAATGCTCGGTAAATTCATAGACTAGAATCGGGAATCAAAGATTGCAAAACGCAACCTTTGATTCCCGGTTCTGTCCTATGAATTTCCGGGTATCGGGACTGAAATTCAGAAACGGGGACCGGAAAATTCCCGGTATTGTGATTCACTTTCAGAAACGAGAACCAGAAAATTCCCGATCCCGGGATTAAACCCTACCCATAACAGCGTCAACCGGTGCCATAGGAGCTTGGGTTCATGTGTTCATGTACCTGTGCGCCTTTGTGAGCTTTCCGGACATGGAATCTAGAACCACCTTTAAGATGTAAAATTTAAGATTTATTCAAGCAATTAACACCAACAGAGAGGCAGATTGTTAAAACAAAACAATATCAATAATAGAATGAAATATCAAAAGAAAAGAGGAGTTAACCCTTTACCCAACGTAACGACCAAAACCGGCCAGCGCTAATCTCAAAAAAGCCAATTAATTTTCATTATTTTTTCATTTTTTGTCTCAAAAACATAGGTTATGACACATCGTTGGAACGAGCTCGTACCAATGAGGGGTCATAACCTATGTTTTGAGACAAAAAATGAAAAGAATTAGTTATTTGTGATTTTTTTTGTAAGTGTCGTCTGCTTTTCATGTTAGGTAAAGGATTAACTGAATTGTCTCACCCCTGAATATTAGTGAATGTCTTGCTAACTGCACATCGATATCGAAGCATCCAGATTTCAAGCTGTAAATCTTTCCCAGAATGCAACTCGCAATATAACAAATTCAAATCTTGTTTCAAAGAGCTCATTGAGCTATGAGCTGTGTGTCGAAGAAAATTGAATTTGTTAAAACTGCTAGTGGCTTTCTGTATACTAGCTGATGTGAACCCGTGCCACGCACGTGTTTTTTTTTTAATGGAACTATGTCTGTATACAGAATAGCACAGGATGCGACACAATTGCCGATTTTCAGGAATAACGCAAAATATTCAGGAATAACGCAAAATATTGCCACCAAACATGTCGATTTAGGTATATCGGATAGAAAAAAATACACCTGCCGACTTTCAGTCGATCGGGCCCTTAGAGGCCGAGGAGATAGGGCACGTCACAACAAACTGCAGAATAGCTCAGATTATAGTGACATAATATACAAACTTCCATTTACTGGAACCCATTACAACTATACCCATTTCACCTTACAGAAAACGAAAAAGCTGAAAATGAGAACTCTTAACAATTTAAAAACCCTAGCAGGAAACGACCATACAACACAAAACAAATTGACAAAAATAATTTACAAAAAACCCCCCAAAGTTCTTAAAGTAACTGAAAATCTTGACTTTAAAGGCCCCGGTTGCCACACGCAGTTTTCAGAGTGGCGACACCCATTCTAACTTGACTTCATACTGCTAGAAAAAATGAGGGTCGGTGTCTGAAGCATGAGGTAAATTCAAAGATTTTTTCAAGGCCCCCACCTCCCCCCCAAAATCTTTCAGAGAGTGGTGGCTGAGTGGACAAGTGCGCTGGTCTCTCACACCAAAGGTCCCGGGTTCGACCCTCGGTCGAGGAAAGTTCTCGGGTTGTCCGAACACTCTCTGCCAGCGTCAATTGTTGGGTTGATGCTGTCACAGTGTACCGTCCTATCGGGTGGGGAAATAAAATAGCTGTCCTCTATCCGGAGAGAGACACACTCCGTGCAGGCTAAAGATCCATTCGTAGTATTCGAGAAGAGCAATGCCACGAAGCTGCCGCTACGAAGGTCAGCCCACACACCTGTGCCATTGGGCCAAGGACAGACGTTAATATAAGTTGCATAACACTTTCTCGTCAATCCTTGTAAAACAAACAAGCTTAAAACAAGTCATTTTGGACAATCTTCGTGACTATGCATATAGCCATGACCAAGACCTCTGGTGAAGAATAAAGAAGAAAACGCAGAGTTACGTCTGCTCAACTTCGATGCTGTGCAGCAGGGACTCGCACTGAAGTTTGGCCGATAGTGAACAAGAAAGGTTGTTTTATCTGAGCAGTCGTTTTCAGTTAAGCGCCGTCTGCCCGAAAAGGGAGACGACACTTAACTAAAACTACTGCTAAGATATAAATATTGATATCCTGAAGTGTTCCATATGTTCTCTTTTATTTACAGGCTTTCATAAATTAAAATCTCGAAGCGTCCTTAAACATCAAGACCTTTCAAGGCAAATGTACAAATTTTAAGGCCCTGAAAACACATTACTCCAATCAAGGATATTCAAGATTTTCTAAGACCACAATGAACCCTGGATAGTCTACTTCATCCTCATGGTTCAGTTAACTGTAGGCTATTCTAACCCAAAAAACAGTACAACTTTCTGTAAAAATATCTTCAGTGATTAACCTTGGGATAATTCAATTGTTTTCTGCAACATAGAATTTCTTGCACGATGCCGATGATATTCTGTTACGTGGCGTTATTGTTGAAATGGGGCATGAGGTGGTCTTTCCAACAATATGCCATTTAAAAGGTTTTTTTTTTTGTTAGCACCAACATACCAAGTCTCTGACACTGTTCTCCAAACAATACGACTCTGAAGACCATGAAATCGGAACTGGTCTTCATGCACAATAGGCAGTAGAAAAAAAATGTGACATCTATTGTACATTCACAAGAGAGAAAGCAGAATATAACTGGTGAAAAGATGAGAAACGCTCTCAACACACCCCCAACAGTATATTTTAGTCAATGGCGCAGGCTGGAGGGGGGGGGGGGGGGGGGGGGGCTCGGGGGGTGTGCCTTTACTCTCCTAAAAGTTTCGCTGCCCCCTCCCCCTCCGCAGAAAACATTGGTAAAATGTAAGCTTCACTTAATATGCAGCCCCAAAGTGGTTTCCAATATAGTTCAACAGGCGATACAAATCCGGCCTCGGATATGCTCTAAGGGCAGTGATTTTGCAAACAAATTCTTGGGGGAGGCCTAGTCCTAACTAGGACCCTTCGGTCGTTATCGCCTCCTCCCACTTATCTTAAGTGGGAGGAGGGGTAACAACTGGGGGGGGGGGGGCTTAGTTAGAACTGTAGGGAGAGGCCCCGACCCTACCAACGCCCTCCCGAATTCCATGCCCCGCCCCATTCTGGCATGGCACCCTCTATTATAAAATCCTGATTTCAGTTAGAAATAAAAATAATGCTGATGAATGGAGAACCGCGAGTTGGATAATTTGGGGGAGGGGGGCACAGGAAAAAGGCTTTAACCCTTACTCAGCTGGAAAAGCAAACGACGACACTTGCAAAAAGAAAAAAAAATCTTAAAAAAATTTATTGTTTGCCACAAAACATAGCGTATGATCCCTCTTTGTACGAGTTCAGTGAAGGGTTATGAACTAAAAAGTAAAATCAAACGTTTGTTATGGCGAGGAGAGGTTTAATCGGCATCTTTTAGCACGTGTTTAATGGCACCGTTTTGTATAACATTTTATTGGTATGCCTATAACCTGTTTATTCACCTAACCTGAATAGCAGACGACACTAGCAAAAATGGTTTTAAAAAGTAAATATTTTAATTCTTTGCCTCAAGAAACATTGCTCACGGACCCTCATTGGAACGAGCTTAACGAGCTTAATGAGGGTCCGTTAAGCTCGTTCCACTTAACTGGTAGAGTGCTAAATTATTTTTGATCATTCAAATTTGTCCACGTCTCTTTGTCTTGTTACAATTTATGGGAGAGTGCCACTTGACACTCTCCCATAAATTGTAACAAGGCAAACCCTCACAGTCTAAATAATTTTAATTCCAAACTAATATGAAGCATATCCACAGAATATGAAGGCATCAAGTTGCGGCACCTGCACTTCAGAATAAAGCCCAAAAATGGGCTTCCAGTACTCTACCACTTAAGTTCGAGTGGAGGGGTGCCTTAAACTATGTGTATGAGACATAAAATATAAAAAAATGATACAATGTGAAAGGCGAATTTTGTGAATAGCGCTGACAGGTTTTGGTAGTTTGACTGGGTAACGGGATAAAGGAGAAGAGATATCCTAGCCCCTAAGTAATAATACCTTAATGCAAACAATATTCAACGGTTTACGCCTTTAGATTTGACAAGGAGGTGATGTTATATGTTGAAACCGAATTTGCGTAGACAGGCTTACTGCAACGTTACAGGAAGCACTACGATGTTTATCAAGACAGCCCGCTTACTGAAGTCTCACATATTATGGAAGCTGGGAATTTACGATGTAAATCAGCGTTACGAAGACCAGGCTGACCTCCGAACAGTGAACTGCCAACTCTTAGAATTATATCTCGGTTGAACAAGGGTTCCGGAAGCATCCAAGGGCAAGGGAAGCAGGGGTATCAAACGGACACTCGACTCTGGAGTTAACCCTTTACCCAACGAATCGGCCGCATCCGCCCGCGTAATATGCAAATTCAGCAGTTGAAAAAATATTATTTTTCAAACAATTTCAACAAAACCATATCATGTGACCCCTCGCTGGAACGAGCTCGTTCCAACGACGGGTCACATGATATGGTTTTGTTGAAATTTGTTGAAAAATTTAAAAAAAAAATGACATTTAAAATAATAAATTTTGATATCGTCTGCGTTGGGTAAAGGGTTAACAACTTGTCATAAATCGTAAGGTGACACTCAAAAGTACTGACATAATAATCAGCCTTTGAGGGAAACAGGTGCCATCTGCAATACTAAAGCATTGCAGGTGGCACCTTATTCCTCTCCAAGGGCGATATAGACGACAGTTTCTCAGTTACAGTTATCGGAAAGCAGTTTTTTACACCAGTGCATTTCTGGTGAAAGGGGCACGAGCTGCCCCCTTGCCCACTAGTCTCAGGGCAAAGGGGCAACTGCTCCCCCCCCCCCCCTCTTCCGGTGCCTTTGCGATTGAGTCGCTATATATATAGGTTTTGTTTCATGGGTAAACAGTTCTAGACGAGCAAACATTAAATTGACTTATGTTTTCGTGACGTCAATGGGCGTATTTCTTCGTCCAGTCTTTCGCCATCTCATTGTACTTCTGGCGATCTGTTTTGTACACTCTGGCTATCTCGGGCACTAAGGGATCGTCTGGATTTGGATCTGTCAGTAGTGAACAAATCGACAGCAGCACTGAAAAAAACAAAACGTAAATTAAATTTCCGATACTTTATATACAGCCCTTTCCAATCCACAGTTGGTTCGTTTATCAGGATATTCTTGCAATTTCGGAAACGAAAATCGAGATCTTTCTACGATCTTTCAGGATTTAATGCAGGGAATGATTTTCAACAAGGCCGTAGATGAGGGAGTTTATACTGTACGAACGAATTTCCCTTTGTCCGTAAGAGATAATGACAGTCACCAGCTGCTGTTGTTTGAAGGATACTCCTGTTGGCGTGCACCAAAGTCTTGTAGTCCCGTTAACCCTTTACCTAACGTAACGGCCAAAACCGACCAGCGCTCTTCTCAAAAATCGCCAAATAATTTTCACTATTTTTTTCATTTTTTGTCTCAAAAACATAGGTTATGACCCCTCGTTGGAACGAGCTCGTCGAGCTCGTTCCAACGAGTGGTCATAACCTATGTTTTTGAGACAAAAAATGAAAAAAAAATTAGTTATTCAAGAATTAGTTTTGCACGTGTCGTCTTGCTTTTCAGGTTAGGTAAAGGGTTAAGAGGATTATCGCGTCGAATGACTTGCGGTAATCAGAGCTCCCTCAATTTTCTTCAACAACGGTGATCGCAATTTTTTCGATTTGCGGTGCAAGAGTACTAAATGTTTTCCAATACAGTTAAAACTGGAAGTCTTGTCATGAAATGCGCACAAATAGCACGTCGATCTGCGCGTTAATCTACGCATTATGACCATAGTAAGGCTATCAGATTTTGTACATATGGCCTGTGCACAAGCAATGTTTCGGCCAATAGACCTCCGGGTAACCCGGAGGTCCATTGGCAGAAACATTGCCTGTGTTTGCTATGAGTAACCAGGGGAACCTGCCGTGCTTTGGATGCCATTCGATATGGCAATTGCGCGCAGTACCTACGCGCAATTAAGCCTAGATAAGCGCACAGTTCGGGACATGGTTTCTAGTTTTAACTGTAGGCGACCACTATAACGTTCGTGTGAAAAAAACTGGGGGGGGGGGGGGGGGGGGGGGGGGGGTGGGTGGGTCATGTAACAAATAAGACAGAAAACATGACAGGAAGAAAACTACCGGTGACGGGCATATTTTTCGGGCAATTTCCCACAAAAACATACCAATAGGCAAATGTATTTTCTAGTCCACAAAATCATGAAATCATCCCTCTTTTTAGCTCAATGACTGAAAGTCTTAGGGAGCTTAAATGATCACTTTGATTTCTGTTCCTCGTCAGTCCGGCGTAAACTTTACATTATCATCTTCTTCTCATAAACCACTTGACCGAATTACACCAAATTTGATATTCATGTTCCTCATCATATATCAATTCAAGTTTGTTCAAATAAAGTTGCCACGCCCACTGGGTGCACCACAAGGGTCATAACTCTGATAGCACCGATAACTTCTTTTCTGATATTAAAAAAATTCTTCTCCAGAACCATCAATCAGAATCTTTTGATATTTGGTATGCAATATCCCTAGGGAGGGGAGAGGTGTTCAGATTCAAGTTTGTTCAAATCGAGTCCTGGCTTAATGTTTGAGTTCTCTATGAGAGCCCAAAGTTTAACTTAGTGAATCATGAGGAATATTCTTTAAAAATAGTCTTCATTAGACCCACCAGTGAACATATTTTGAGATTTCGTATGCAACACGTCTTCCATACTTCTTCAAGAATTTGAAATGGCGCAAGAAACCTGTTGAAATATTTTCAAAAAAATACTTCTTTTCAATAAAACCTGAAAAAACAAAATAGAGTGTGGCAAGCTTTTCACCAAATCAAAATTTTATTTTTTTAAAACCCAAAATAAAAACTAAGGCTAAAACTGAAATATCTGAGCACCACATTGAAAGCTTCCATCTAAAAAGAAATGCACATGCTTTAAATGGTCATTCACTAGAAACTCTTCTGAAGCCAAATTGATTCCTAGACAATCTGCCCATTGATAGAGGGAGCAAAAGCTTGAAGTTTTTCAAGATCGACCAGGGTTCATCCCAATTGGAGAACACTTTAAATTGAACACAAAGAAATGCAATTTATTGATTATCAGGTCCTAACAAGTGTAATGGAAGGTGTTAAAAGGTCTACGTTGAGGAGAGGAGGGGCACTGTAACCTCTTTGCCTTCAGCTAGTACAATAATACCCTGCTACTTGGTAGAATAATTCTGCTTCTCGTTAAACAAAATACGCCCCTAAAATAGGAGTATTCTCCTTCTCAAAGGTTTTTACAGTCTATTAAATAAAGTTTTTATTTATTTATTTATTGGCGTCTAAAGTCACATATTTCTGCACAGTGGCTACACGCGACAGCAACATGGATATAAAGTGAAGTCTGACCATCCGCTTATACCTATGTTGCCAAAGAGAACTTCCAACCCAGGTATTGGTACCAGGTAATATTTTACTACAAAAACAAAGTTTATTTATCACAATAAACAAGCACTGCTTCACTTTCCAGGGTTCTCATGGGGATATTTAATTTTTATTAAATATGGCTGCTTTATATGCGAAAATCGAAGCTACTTGGCAGATTACGAGTTAAATGTACTGTATTTTGAATTACCATGCAATGCCTTTTGTGAAGGACCATTTTCTAAAACATGCAGTACAGTCGCCGTGGGCTGGTCCTAATCCATGCGATGTCCACACATGCGTTTACCAGGTAAATAAAAATCACCATCAGCAAAATTTTAATTAATGAAGCACCGGGTTGTACGCGGTGCTTCATTAAGTAAGTTTTTGATGAATATTCCTGTAATTAGTGTGAGCAATCTAATATTATTGCGTCCGTGGAAATACTGCCCACCCTGTGGAGAGTGACCAGTCCACAGTTGCTGTACTTTAACCTCAGCTAATGTTCCGACATCCATTAATCTTTCTGGGCTTGAATTCCACTGTCTAAGCATGGTTTGTATCTCTTCTACGAAAACGAAACGAAAGTAAAATTCACTTGCCAAATGCATTGTTCACATCTGCTGATAATGTAACCAGATATTCACAAATTTGCAGGCATTCAAATCTTTTGAATTCAATGAGCATGTTGCGTATTTGTTGTGGATATGAGAAAAAAACGTGGGGAACACATGACCCCTGTATTTTGCTGGTCTTGCTGCCTCTACCCAGAGGTATAAGTAATGTGGGGGTTAACTGGTTGAGAGCTAAATTATTTTTCAAAGGTGATTTGAAGCATGGGTATTTTTTTTAATACCACGCTACCAGCAAAAAAGCCTTAGTTCAGCAAACTTTTGTTCATGAATAACTGTTTTGTTATAATAAAATGCACTCTCCAATAAATTGCAACCAAAAAAAATTATATAAATTTTTTTTCTTCTGCTGCTAAGCAATCATCAAGTTAATGCATGCAATTTATTTATTGGTGTTTAAGGTCACATACTTCTGCCCAATGGCTAGTCGGTGACAAGAATATGGAGATAAAGCCAAGAACAACCAATCGTTTGTACCAATGTTGACCATTTTAGAGGACTTCCACACCAGGCAATACAATTTTACTAGTAAAACAGAGCTTCTTTACCAATGCAAACAAGCTCTGCTTCACTTCAAGGGGTTCCCACGGGGATAATGCATACAACGTAAAGCCACTAAAGGGCTTCCAGCACTTTTCAATGGAACCATGATAGTGGCTTCTAGCACTCAACCAGTTAACTGGTAGAGTGCTGGAAGCCCATATTTGGGCTCTATTCTGAAGTGCAGGTAACGCAACTTAAAAGCTTCAAATTCTGTGACTGTTTCATATTAAAGAGATATTATTTAGTTTGTAAGGATTGGCCTTGTTGCAATTTATGGGAGAGTGCCCACACTCTCCCATGAATTGTAACAAGGCAAAGACAATTGATCAAATTTGCATGGTTAAAAATAATTTAGCACTCTGCCAGTTAATACAACCATGTTCCCAATAGGGACATTATCGTCTGGATTGGAATTAAGATATTGATTCGCTCTTGCTAGTAATTGTGTTCTTTCTTACTGGACGAGATTTGATACTCAGACTTTTGTCGCACTCGTAATCATTCATACAAATGGAGGTCTCTGGTACCCAACCAGGCTTGGCTTTTTTGAAAATCCAGGCTAGCAAAAATCGCCCTCCTGGGAGCAACTCATGTGAGCAAATTGCTCTTCTGAACTATTTTACACCATTTTGCTTTACAAATATCTTCTATTTATTATACGCTAAACGGAAGATTACCGAAGAAATTGCGGAAAGATAGAAATCGTACCAGTATCAATCAAAATGGCGGCTTTCAAAGCATCACTTCAAGGTGAATAGAAGTCAAATTATCACCGGAAATGATCGAATTGTTCTAAAAACGTACAAGAAAAATAAAATCTGGTGTTTTTGGGGTGGATACCAATCATTTCCAGCAATAACTCTTATTCACTGTGAATTGATGCATGAAACCCACTAGTCCAAACATGGCCTGAAAGTCCGTAACATAAGTTTTTGCTTACCAGGGCATGTTTGGAATAGAAACCTCAGATTGCAAGATGCTATCTGTTCAGAGTTTCGATCAAATGGCTTCTGCGTATCGATGATTCAATGCCCTGTTTACTTTCATGTATCACTTCAAGGTTGAAACGAGTGAAATTATCGGATTGTTATAAAAAGCGTACAATAAAAGGAAAATCTAGTGTTTTTGAGTGGATACCGAAAATTATCTTATGCGTGACCGAGACAAATGTGTATTTTCGCGAGCGCTTGCGCGAGGGAAAATTACATTTGTCTCGGCCACTCGTGAGATAATTTTCGGTATCCACTCAAAAATAATAGATATCCTCTATTTATTTATTTATTGGTGTTTAAGGTCACATATTTCTGCACAATGGCTAATCGTGACCGCAACAAGGAAATACAGTAAAGTTTAGTCCATCATTTATACACATGCTGCCCATCTTAGAGGACTTCAGTTGGTGACTCGGTCCTATTTTACAATTAAAAGAGAGTTTGTTTGCCATAGTAAACAAGCACTGCTTCACTTCCTGGGGGTCCCTGGAATACATTCAAGTCAGTCAATGCCAATAAACTGTTGTCGAACCTGTGTTTGTTTTTTACTGACACCTCCACACAGTATAGGCCAATTGAGCAAGAAGTTCTGCCTAGATTCCAAGACAGAACTTCTTGCTCAATTAGCCAATAACGGAGTAGAGGGGGTTGTGAAAATTCAAACAATTCTCCTTGTGAAAACAGATACAACTGTACACAAACCTGAAATAAAAAACTATTCAAAAACAGTAGGGGGTATTTGATAAAATTGCGATATATGAAGAAATATACTTATAGTTTCGTCAAAAAGACAGTTGAGGCATTGCACTGCGACATATGGTGAATGATTTCAGCGATAGTTGGGCGTCTAACAAGCAGACATTCCACGCGCAGTGCTGTAAAAGACATGGAGGTCAGTCAGATAATTAACCACATTCAGTCCAAGACCTTATACCTTGTAAATCCTCCTCGGTTTGCGAGACAAGCGCGGATCCGACGTGGCATATTCCTCACCAAACGTCCAATATCAGCTTTACTGATGTTATTCCCTTCTTCCTGCAGCGCAGCGGTGAGTTCCTGGACATAGGTAGGGGGTTGTTGGCGTTGTCGTAGGCGCCTGCCAAGCATATCCCAGACATGCTCGATTGGTGAAAGGCCTGGACTTAGCGCTGGCCAAGGCAGTGTAGTGATGTTCTGCTCCTGGGGGAACTCTGTAGCGACACGGGCCATGTGTATCCTTGCATTGTCATCTTGGAAAATGAATCGACGGCAGTGACGTCGCCCAAATGACACAGCAGCTGCTAACATGTTGTCACGGTAGTACTGCCCTGTGACACGTCCTTGGATGACATGTAGTGCTGTTCTGCCTGTGATGGTTATGCCTCCCCACACCATAATCGATCCACCACGAAAACGATCATGCTGCCTCACGGTTACGTCATGGTATCATTCGTTTCGCCGCTGCCATACTCTTTCGCTTGCCAAGAAGTCGAGAGTGAACCTCGATTCATCGGAAAACATGACGTTGCTCCACCGACGATTGTCCAAGCGCTGTCGTGCTCCACACCAATTACGCCTTGCAGCGACGTGATGTTCAGTCAAACGTAGAATTATTCGAGGTCGTCGAGTGCACAAATTCCAGATTTTTACCATTCAATTCTACTCGTCCTAAGGATACTTCATACCAAATAACAACTCTCTGTTCCGTGTGGTATGGGAAATATGGGCGTTTGAAATATTTCTAATTTTAGCTCCCAGGGTTCCCATGGGGTTGTGGGAATTTTTTTTTTTTTGCAGGAGTCAAGTACTGATGACTCAATAATACCACATACCAAATTTGGTTCAAACCGGACCATCGGTTCAGAAAATAGAAATTTTGGGCGCGGCCAAAAATCTTACCCCTCTCATTACAAAGCCAAATATTGCTTCATGAACTTCGTTTGAACAAACTTGATTCTTCACCTCAAAAGGAAGCTCCATAGCAAATATCAAGTCATTGTACACACTGGTTCATGAGAAGATTTTAAAAATATTTTGGAGCATTTTCCCCCACTCCCTCACTATGGGGCTGGGCATGTTCAGTTGAACAACAAGAGGCCCCAGGGGGCTTGAGGGCGCTCACCTGACATGGTAGTCTAAATATCAAACCAGGGACTTGACTTGAATAAGCTGCATACGCCCCTCCTAAGAAAAGCATATACCAACTAGATGAAGCAATTGTGCCCACACAATACACAGGATTTACCTTCTATTTTCAGTTCCTGCACTTTTACGTCCCAAAATTGAGATAAACGCATAAAAAACAGATTTTTTTTTTATTTTTGTTCGGAAATTTTCGAAGTCCCAAACAAAATATTTTTAGACCAAAATTATATACTGACCAAAACGCATAAAAAACCAAAAAACTCCCGGAACCCCAAATTTTCAGTGTAAAAAAAAAAAATAATTTTGTCTTAAAATTGACCAAAACGCATAAAAATCCCCCAAAATTTCCGGGGTTTGGTCCAAAATTTCTAAGTCCCACCCGGACCCCAAATTTTCGGTGTAAAAAAAATAAAATTTCGTCTTAAAATTGACCGAAATGCATAAAAAAACAAAACTCATTTCTGGATTTTGGTCCAAAAATTTCCAAGTCCCACCCGGACCCCAAATTTTCGGTGTAAAAAAAAAAAAATTGTCTTAAAATTGACCGAAATGCATAAAAAAAAAACAAAACTCATTTCCGGATTTGGGTCCAAAATTTCTAAGTCTGGACCGGGACCCCAAATTTTCAGCCCAAAATATGAACCCAGGGACTTGGCTTGAACAAACTTGAATCTCACCCCCCTGAGCATGCTGCATACCAAATATAAAGATTCTTATTGGTAGATCTGAAGAAGATTTTTAAAGAATATTCCTCATACTGCACTAATTTGAACATTTGGGCTCCCATAGGGAACCCAAATATGGACCGAGGGATTTGATTTCAACAAATATGTGAATCAATGTTCCAAAGATGTTATATGTAAAATATGAAAGCTTTTGGAGCAGTGTTTTTTTTTAATTGAAACGATTCTTTAATTTTTTCCCATTGCCCACAGTGTTAAAAAATGCCGACTCAGAATTTTTTCAAAGTCCCGAAAAAGTACCTTATGACAAAACCGATGGCAATTTTTTTTTTACCATTCCTTTCTGTTGGTCCCAAGGAAGCCTCACACCAAATAAAAATTCTCAGTGCCGTGCAGTTTTGGAGATATGGACGTTTTCGTTTTTATCTATTTTTGGCTCCTGAGGTTCCCACAGGGCTGCAAGAAAAAATGTTTGGGCATAAATCAAGTACTTATAACCCAATAATACCTCATATTAAATTTGGTTCAAATTGGCCTCTTGGTTCAGAAAATAGAAATTCTGGGCAGGGCAAAAATTCTTGCCCCTCTCAGAACAAAGGCAAATATTGCCCGTCAAATTTCTCTTGAACAAACTTTAGTCTCCACCTCAAATGGATGCTGCATACCAAATATCAAGACTGCTACGGCTGGTTCATGAGAAGATTTTGAAAAATGTTGTGCATTTTGGCCCCCCCCCCCCCCCTCCACCTCCACAGTAATGAGCAGAAACCAAATTTGAAGAAAAACCCAAATGCCCCTATATAACCGCTAGTCATGTGAATTTTCACTGAACTGCAGCCAGTAGCTTGGAAGAAAACACCACCATCACGACGTTACGACGGACAAAAAGTGATCAGAATAGCTCACCCTGACTTTCAGTCAGGTGAGCTAAAATGCAATGCCCCTTTGAGACCATCACTCACACAAAACTTTCACGTGAATTGGCCCAGTGACTAGGGAGACCAAAACATGGTGTTGATGGACGACGGACGGACGGACGGACACGGGCGGAGAGCGATGTGATTAGCTCAGCTTGACTTTGTCAAGATGAGCTAAAAATAAACAAGATCTCCGAAAAAGCCCATCCAGTACAAATGAAAATTTCAAATGTGCCCCACAGACATTAACGCGGCGCGCATGCGAAAAAACCTGCATGAAGTTTTCGTGAGCCGGTGACATTCATGGTCCACACTAAACTTGGTAACATATTGATGTGTCCAATCACGCGTATCCAATGCCATTTTCTGAAATATCAACATCAGTTTGGATATCACCTACTTTTTTGTTTTGAATAGTATATTACAGATATATAATATAACAATTAATAGCATGATTTGGGAGGACATTGCGGTTTGTTGATAGGCAAACAGGAATGATTTTACAGCCCAGATGCCGTGGACTGATTTGACGGGTGCGCCTTTATACCGCAGGTCCCCGATTTTACCGCAGGCTACCGCAGGTCCCTCAAAATTACCGCAGGTCCCTTGTTTTGCGAGGTATTATCTTTGTTTTAACTAATAGTTCGAGGCAACTGTCGTCTCGTTGATATTTGGGGGTATTTTACACCAAAAATCAATAATAACGGAGCATATTTTTCCATTTACGCTATATAAACAACATAAACTTATCACGCTCTTCGTGTCAAAACAACGTGTGCAGACCTATAAAACTATAACTAATATAAAAAAAAACTGTCTTCTATTGTACATAACATTCCGATATGCAATTCATCAGGCTTTCAGAGCTTGCCATGTGTCAGAAAAATTACCCATGATGGCATCCCACCCCATGTGGCCCCCCGCCACACTCGGGAACATGATTCAAAATATTTCAGCGTTGCAACTTTTTAACACTACTATATCGTATTTCTTGGTTGCGGCTTTTTGGTAATTTATTGCATTTATTGGGCATAAAAGGCAGGCTGTCGAGCATGACCACAGGTCCCAAAATCTACCATAAACTACCACAAGTCCCTTCTTTCGCAAAACAAGATGGCTGTTTCTTCCACAAGTCGAGGACCTGCGGTATATTAAAACTTTATCACAAGCTAGCGCAGTCCATATGAATTGTTTTCCCTGCCCCCCCCCCCCCCCAAAAAAAAAACAAAAAACAAAAAACAAAACAAAACAAACTCGGGCAATGTACCAGAGTTTTATGGGGGGGGGGGGGGGGGGCGAGAGAGGGCTACCGCAGGTCCCTTTCAGTTTTTCCCCTCATCTTCACTATCTCCGTCATTTACTGCAGGTTAATACTGATAAATTGTTTTGTTTCGCGGGGATTCAGGCATGAGACCGGTCTGCGCCGTGGGGGGTATCCTTACCACAGGTCACTAAATCCTTCGCATATTTATTTTTAATATACCGCAGGTCCCTCGTTTTGCTGTTACTCCCACAAATCGAGGGACCTGTGGTATATTAAAAACGTTACTATCACAAGCTACCGCGGGTCCTTTTTTAAGTATTTCCCTGCGGCATGTTAGAACTATCGTGATCTAACATAAGTCCCCTGGTCATCCCCACTGCAAGCCTGACTATTAGGGTGAAAAATTCATGAAACAAGGTACCTGCGGCAGAACAAAACTATCAGAAGCTATTGGAATTGGGATGCATTACCATGTAAAAAAAATTATAATGAAACTGTTTTTTAGTTGATGATCAAAACTGGTTATCTTAACATATTTTAATATACCGCAGGTTCGCCTGTTTTGCTGTTACCCTTCACAAAACAACGGACCTGCGGTAAAATAAAAGCTACCGCAGGTCCCTTTTAGTTTTTCCCTCATCTTCACTCTCTCCGTCATTTACTGCAGGTTAATACTGATAAATATTTTGTGGAGCGTGACCGGGACAGTTTTATTGTACCGCAGGTCCCTTGTTTTGTGAATGGTCGACCGCATTACCTAGCATTTTGAGGGGTGGGAGTAGGGATCAGGGAAATAATTGAAAGGGGAACTGTGGTAGCTTGTGATAGTTTTAATATACCGCAGGTCCCTCGATTTGTGGAAGTAACAGCAAAACGAGGGACCTGCGGTATATTAGAAATAAATATGCGAAGGATTTAGTGACCTGCGGTACAGGATACCACTTCAGAGTAGACCGGTCTCACCCCAGAGTCCCCGCGAAACAAAACATTTATCAGTATTAACCTGCAGTAAATGACGGAGAGAGTGAAGATGAGGGGAAAAACTAAAAGGGGCCTGCGGTAGCTTGTGATAGTTTTATTATACCGCAGGTCCATTGTTTTGTGAAGGTCACAGCAAAACAAGCGACCTGTGGTATTATTAAAAATATATTATAATAACCAGTTTTGGTCATCACTAAAAAATAGTTTAATTTTTTTTTCTTGTCTTGGTAATACATCCCAATTCCATGCAATAGCTTCTGATAGTTTTTGTTCTACAGCACTGGCAGGTTCCTTGTTTCGAGAATGGTGTGGTACATTGCTAGAATTTTTTATTTATTTTTTTTTTTTTTTGGGGGGGGGGGGGGGCAGGGAAATAATTCATATGGCCCTCTGGTAGCTTGTGATAGTTTTAATACACCGCAGGTCCCTCGACTTGTGGAAGAAACAGCCATCTTGTTTAGCGAAAGAAATCTATTTGAAGGGACTTGCGGTAGTTTACGATCGATTTTGGGACCTGTGGTCAGGCTCGACAGCAGGCCTTTTATGCCCAATAAATGCAATGAATTACCAAAAGCCATGCCCCGAGAAATACGAAATAGTAATGTCACAAAGTTGGGCTAACCTGCATCGCTGGAATATTTTGAATCATGTTTCCGATTGTGTGCGTGTGTGTTGTTTAGACACGAAGAGCGTGATAGCGTGAATAGAAAAATACGCTCCGTTATTATTCATTTTTGGTGTAAAGTACCCCCAAATATCATCGAGACCACATTTGCCTCAAAATGTTAGTTAAAACAAAGATAATACCCCGCAAAACAAGGGACCTGCGGTAATTTTGCGGGGCTGCGGTTGTTTAGACGAGAAGAGTGTGATAAGTTTATGTTGTTTATATAGCGTAAATAGAAAAATACGCTCCATTATTATTGATTTTTGGTGTAAAATACCCCGAAATATCAACGAGACGACACTTGCCTCGAACTATTAGTTAAAACAAAGATAATACCCAAATACATACAAAATTTATTTTATTTTTTGAGGGTTCAAGATTAAAGGCAGGTCTGATGCCACTTCTGTTTGATCTTTTGCAGTGGGAGCTGTCGGAGTGACAGAGATACCAGTGAAGTCGAAAAAAGCTGAAACGAGGTGGGCAAAAACCCCACTATTGCAGGATTAAAATTACTCAACTAGTAGACACACCAAAAATTGCTTGCATCAGAATTTCATCACTGCCCAAGGGACCCACAATGAACAATCTGGAATAAAGTTCGTAAAATAAGAAGTTGGGAAGCCAATGCATCATATTTATTTATTTATTGGTGTTTTAAGGTCACATATTTCTGCACAATGGCTAATCATGACCACGACAGTTTTACGGGTGGAGGAAGTCGGAGTACCTGGAGAGAACCACCGAGCAACTGTCAGCTCCCCAACATACTAACTCTACACAAGCAGGGTTAGCATTGGTTGAAGACAGGTGCACCATCGACGTGCAGTACACCTGAGTACACAGCGTCACCGTGCCCCCATGTAGGCAATGGGGGTGAAGTGTCTTGCCCAAGGACACAACGCGATTGCCGCAAGTGGGATTTGAACCAAGGACCTTTCGGCTTGCAGCCTGCACCAACTGAGCCACCGCCCCCCCCCCCCAATGCATCATAACTACATGTATTTATTCACACACACACTCAAAACAAGAGGCCCCACGGGGCCTGAAACGCTCATCTTGAACAGAACACAATTTAAACAGAGTCCAAGAATGAGTCCACATTAAGCAAGCCATCTCCATAGGCTACACTGTCAATCCTTGTGTCCCTCAGGAGTGACAAAAATAATCTGGGCATCATGCCTTTTCTTCAGTTGATCATGAAGTAAAATGTAGAGCTCCCATATGAAGCCCCTTGATACAACCTATGTGGATTAATCATAGTTATACACCTCTAGAGGGTACTGAATACAAAATTTTTAATTCTTCACCAAAATGGCCAATTCTGTCTCCCATAGAGAGCCCAAATATTAACCCAGGCTCTTGATTTGAACACAGTTCACTTCACCCCGATTGCCTACATGGGGGCACGATGACCCTGTGTACTGAGGCGTACTGCACGTCGATAGTGCGCATGTCTTCAACCAATCTAACCCTGCCTGTGCTGCGGTGCAGAGTTCAGAGTTACGATGTTGGGGAGCTGACAGCTGCTCGTCGTTGCTCGGTGGTTCTCTCCGGCTTCCTCCACCCGTAAAACTGTCACGGTCACGATTAGCCATTGTGCATAAATATGTGACCTTAAACACCAATAAATAAATAAATATAAAATTTGAACACAGTTGACTCCGACTTCCCTAGAGATGTTGTGTACCGAATATGAAAGCATTCTGACCGTTGGATCTGAAGAAGAGAAATTGTAAAGAAATTTCTTCGAATTGCATTAAGTTCAAATTTGGGCTACCATAGCTAGCCCAAATATTAACCTATGGATCCGATTTGAACAAACTTGAAGCTGACCCCACTAGAGATGTTATATACCAAATGTGAAAGCATTCTGACGAGTTGATCTGAAGATTTTTGAAGAAATTCCCTCATATTGAACGAAGTTAAATTTCATGTTCCCACATGTAGCCCAAATATTAACCTAGGCACTCGAATTGAACAACCGTGAATCTGACCCCCCCCCTAGAGATGTTGTATACCAAATATGAAAACATTCCAACTGGTGGATCTGAATAAGATTTTTAAAGAAATTTCCTCATATTGCACTAAGTACAAAATTAGGCTACCATAGTGAGCCCAAATATATACCTAGGGATCTGATTTGAACAAACTTGAATCTGACCCCCTTAGAGATGTTGCATACCACATATCAAAGCATTCTGACTGGTGGATCTGAAGAAGATTTTTTTAAATTACCCTCCATATTGAACAAAGATAAAATTTGGGCTTCCGTAGGGACTTGGTTTGAACAATCATGAATCTCACCCTCACAACAATGATGGATACCAAACATTAAAAGATTCTGACTGGTGGTTCTGAAGAAGACTTTTAAAGACTATTCCCCATATTACCCTATGTTAAAACTTCGGGCTCCTGTAGAGAGCCCAAATATGAACCAATGAGGTTTATTTCAACAAACATTTATCTGACCCCCCCCCCCCCCCCCCACACACACCCTATGAATGCTGTATACCAAATATCAAAAGATTCTGATGAATGGTTCTGGAGAAAAGATTTTTTAAAATTTTTGCAAATATGCTGACTCCGCATTTTTTCGATGCCCATTACAGAACACCCTAACATAACCGATGGCAATTTTTTTTTTACCATTCAATTCTACTGGTCCTAAGGATACTTCATACCAAATAACAGCTCTCTGTTCCATGTGGTTTGGGAAATATGGGCGTTTGAAAATACTTCTATTTTTAGCTCCCAGGGTTCCCATGGGGATGCAGTAATTTTTTATTTTTTTTGCATGGGTGAAGTACTTATAACCTAATAATACCACAAACCTAATTTGGTTCATACCGGACCATCGATTCAGAAAATAGAAATTCTGGGCGGGGCCAAAAATCTTATCCCTCCTATTACAAAGCCAAATATTACTTCACGAACTTCGTTTGAACAAACTTGATTCTACACCTCATATGAAAGCTCCATAGCAAATATCAAGTCATTGTACACTCTGGTTCTTGAGAAGATTTTAAAAATATTTTGGAGCATTTTCCCCCACTCCCTCCCTATGGGGCTGGGCATGTTGAGTTGAACAAAAATGAAATGCCCCTTTGTGACCATCACTCGAATTGGCCCAGTGGCTTTGGAGGAGAAGACCAAAACATGGTGTTGACAGACGATGGACAGAGAGCGATGAGATTAGCTCAGCTTGACTTTGTCGAGATGAGCTAAAAAAAACCCCAAAACAAGAGGCCCCACGGGCCTGAAGCACTCACCTTGAACAGAACTCGATTTAAACAGAGTCCAAGAATGAGTCTACATTAAGCAACCCATCTCCAGGATACATTGTCAATCCATGAGCCCATCAGGAGTGACAAAAATAGTCCGAGCATCATACCTTTTCTTCAGTTGATAATGTAAAATGTGGAGCTCCCCCATGAAGCCCCTTGATACAACCTATGTGGATTAATCTTAGTTACACACATCTAGAAGGTACTGAATACAAAATTTCTAATTCTTCAGCTACATGGCCAATTCCGGCTCTCATGGAGCCCAAATATTAATCCAGGCTCTCAATTTGAACAAAGTTGAATCTGTCCTCCTTAGAGATGTTGTATACCAAATCTGAGAGGCATGCTGACTGTTGGATCTGAAGAAGAAGATTTTTAAAGAAATTTCTTCATATTGCATTAAGTTAAAATTTGGGCAACCACATCAAGCCCAAATATCAACCTACAGACCTATGTAAACAAACTTGAATCTGATCCCCTGACCTTACTAGTGGATCTGAAAAAGATTTTTAGAGAAAATTCCTCATATTACCTTTGGGAGCCCAAATATTAAACAAGGGAACCAATTTGAACAAACTTGAATCTGACTCCCCTAGAGATGTTGTAAACCAAATATGAAAGGATTCGGACAGGTGAATCTGAAGAAGATTTTTGAAGAAATTTACTCATAGAGTATTAAGATAAATTTCAGGTTCCTATATGTAACCTAAATATGAATCCAGGTACTCGAATTGAACCCCCCCCCCCCCCCCCCTCGAGATGTTGTATACCTAATAGGAAAGAATTCAGACAGGTGGATCCGAAGATGATGGTTTTTAAAGAAAAATTTTTTTGCAAATATGCCGACTCAGCATTTTTTCGATGCCCACCACAGAGCATCCTAACATAACCAATGCCAATTTTTTTTACCATTCAATTCTACTGGTCTTAACTGGTGGAGTGCTAAATTATTTTTGGTCATTAAAATTTGTTCACATAACTTTGCCTTGTTACAATGTATGGGAGAGTGCAAACAGGCACTCTCCCATACATTGCAACAGGGCAAATTCTTAGACTAAATAACTTCAATTCAACGATAATATACATATCAAATTTGGTTCCAATCGGACCATCGGTTCAAAAAATATAAATTTTGGGCAGCATTACCTGTTTTAGACGGCAAGCCATACATTGGCAGAGTAGGCTTTGTCTGTATGAACATTATTCTGAGATAGACGTAGGGGAGAGTTTAACTCCATTGGTGGTGACTGCTTGAGTTAAAAGCGTCAAGGAAAATGACAATAAGCTAGTAGCCATGCGACGGCAGTGGTAGAGTGACATCCCGTCACTTGGAGAAAAGCGTCCCGATAAAGTGACAATACGTTAGTGTTAGTGCAACGGCAGTGAAAGGATGAAGTGAAGAGGCGACCAAGGGAGAAATACCAACAAAAAAGAGGAACAAGCCAAGACCAATACCGGGTCTGGACCTGCGTCGCTGCATGCAATTGATTACAGAGATGAACAGACTTCAAAGTATCGGCAAACAGGAAGTGGCAGCACGGCAGATCTGAAAATTAGATACACGATACAACTCATCATTATGAAGCAGCAGACCAAATATAAAATCATTCCCTTTCATAGAAGCCAAGAAAACTTTGACGAAAGAAGTGTTTCGGACGGACGGACTGATGGACTGACGGACGGAGTCAAGCGGTTACTAGACATGCTCTGCCGCTGGCGACGCAGGTAAAAACCAGCGACAACATAGAATGCTGGCCTGCAAGTGACTCAAAAACTGTGTGGGTAGCAGCGACCAGCCGTGAGGGCGACTAGGGCGATTAAGTCGCCCTTCTAAGCCCAAAGTCGCCTAGAAAAATAGTCGGGGCGATTACAAGTCGCCCTCTAAAAATTGGACAAAATGAGAAAAGGCTGAACTGAGTGATGCGAGGTTTACATGAAAACGAGTATTTTCAAAAATCGAATGTGCTCGAGTGTGATAAATAGGCATTTTAATTCGTCAAATAAACGTCCATTTATTTGAAATGACACGACAAGCAATTGTCCATTGTCACTTTTGGCGGATTTTTTTATTTCTATTTTGTTGCGTTCCAGTCGGAGCTTCAAGTGTCGAAACGAAAATAGGTGACTTACCTGACTCAACAAACACCCCAGTTTGAAAGTAGGTTACGTCGCTTAGGATGCCGAAAATGTATACACAACGGACGTATTTTATAACACATTATTTTCATTTCGATTTGCTGACGACTGTTAACTGTTGGGCTGTCTATTCCCAGAAAAACACGAATGGAATTGAAACACATGAAAAAAAACTTTAGTGATGTCAAGAAAAGCTTTGTACAGGACACAAGTGTGCATGTGGACGATCTTGAAAAAGGGTCCTCCTAAACATCGGAATGACATGAAATGATGCGGCATGACACTGGAATGCCATAAAAATGATGCGGAATGACATTTCTTTTACAAAATACTCGACCCCAGAATGTATTTTGTTTATTAACTAACAAAGTACCCCCCAAGCAACCTTCTTACATCTGGTCCTGTTCACACTTTCAGACTTAGGAAATTATTAGCTTATTAGACTTTGTTGAAAGGCAACCACAGGAGGGTGATGGGGGATTGGCACGAAGAAGAGGTGAGGGGTCATGAAGGAGAAGGTAGCAGTGGGGGATTTTCAGTCAATAATTACATTGTGATTTTTTAACCTGGCACAGATGCATCATAGACAACTGGACCTGGATTATTTGTACGTTAATGGAGGACCATAAATTGAAAATATGAAGGGGTGGTGGGGGTAGTACATGAATATTCTTAATTTTCCCCACTTGCCTATGAAGTCTCCCTACATGACTCTGCAGTCTCCCTATTTTTTCTGGAGGGAGACTTCAAGTCTCCCTAAAATTCCCCCCTAGGCTGGTCCCTGGTGGGTAGGGGGTGATTCACGTTTTATCATATTCATTGGATTCCATGTAAGTCACAAATTACCATATTTATTTATATGTATATGTATTCAAATTGTTGTTTTCAGTGAATCCCTGTTGATTTATGCTTTTCAAGGAAAAGTTATTAACCCCTTCAGGATAAGAACCACCCCAACAAAAGTGAAACGGACGGGTTCGTCATGGTGAGACATATGTTCAAGCACTGATTCGGGCGACACTCCTAGAGTTTTGGCTGAATACGCAGTGTAAATCTATTTCTTCCATCAGCGATAAAGCCCGGTTTCCGACATCCTCCCTATGGGGCTGGGCATGTAGAGTTGAACAAAAATGCAATGCACCTTTGGGACCATCACTCACACAAACTTTCACTTGAATTGGCCCAGTGGTTTTGGATGAGAAGACCAAAACATGGTGTTGACAGACGACAGAAGTCGGACGACGGACGGAGAGCGATGAGATTAGCTCAGCTTGACTTAGTCAAAGATGAGATAAATGAAAGTGTCAATGACACTGTAGCTTAACTTCTCTGTGTGTTGCGTTTGATGAAAAGGATAATGTTCAATGTTTATGAAAGGATTATGAAATAAGACAAGAATTGTGATAATTAGGAATATGTTAATTTCTGTTCCCTGAATGCTATGTTTTTAATAACAAGAGGCCCCAAGGGGCCTGAGGGTGCTCACCTGACATGGTAGCCTAAATATCAACCCAGAGAATTGATTTCAACAAGTTGCATCTGCTCCTCCTAAGAAAAGCTTATACCAAATATCCAAAGATTCTGACCAGTGGATCTAAAAAAAAAAAGATTTTTAAAGAATATTCCTCATATTGAACTAAGTTATAATTCAGGCTCCCACAGGGAGCCCATATATGAACCCAGGGACTTGGCTTTAACAAACTTGAATCTCACCCCCCCTCAGGATGCTGCACACCAAATATCAAAACATTCCGACTGCTGGATCTGAAGAAGATTTTTAAAGAAAAGTCCTCATTTTGAACTAAGTTACAATTCGAGCTCCCACAGTGAGTCCAAATATGGACCTAGGGACATGGCTGAAGAAGATTTTTAAAGAAAAGTCCTCATTTTGAACTAAGTTACAATTCGAGCTCCCACAGTGAGTCCAAATGTGGACCTAGGGACATGGCTTGAACAAACTTGAATCTCACCCCCTAAGGATGCTGCATACCAAATATCAAAACATTCCGACTGCTGGATCTGAAGAAGATTTTTGAAGAAAATTCCTCATTTTGAACTAAGTTATAATTCGGGCTACCACAGTGAGCCCAAATATGAACCCAGGGACTTGGCTTGAACAAACTTGAATCTCACCCCCCTAAGCATGGTGCATACCCAATATCAGAAGATTCTGCCTGCTGGATCTTGAGAAGAAGATTTTCAAAGAAATTTGCCTGAAATGCACTAAGTTCAAATTTGGGCTCCTATACTGAGCCCAAATATAAACCCAGGGGGCCGATTTGAACAAACTTGAATCAGATCCACCCCACAATGTTGCATACCAAATATCAAAAGATTCTGCCTGCTGGATCTGGAGAAAAAGATTTTTTAAGAAATATGCCTGAAATGCACCAAGTTAAAATTTGGGCTCCTATATGGAGCCCAAATATAAACCCAGGGGGCCGATTTGAACAAACTTGAATCAGATCCACCCCACAATGTTGCTTACCAAATATGAAAAGATTCTGAAGCTGGTTCTGGAGAAGAAGATTTTTTAAGAAATTTGCCTGAAATGCACTAAGTTCGAATTCGAGCTTCTATAGTGAGCCCAAATATGAAACTAGGAAGCCGATTTGAACAAACTTGAATCAGATCCACCCCACAATGTTGCATACCAAATATCAAAAGATTCTGCCTGCTGGATCTGGAGAAGAAGATTTTTTAATAAATTTGCCCGAAATGCACTAAGTGCGAATTCGGGCTTCTATATTAAGCCCAAATATGAATCCAGGGGGCCGATTTGAACAAACTTGAATCAGATCCACCCCGCAATGTTGCATACCAAATATCAAAAGATTCTGCCTGCTGGATCTGGAGAAGAAGATTTTTGAAGAAATTTGCCCGAAATGCACTAAGTTTGAATTCGAGCTTCTATGGTGAGCCCAAATATGACTCCAGGGGGCCGATTTGAACAAACTTGAATCAGATCCACCCCGCAATGTTTCATACCAAATATCAAAAGATTCTGCCTGCTGGATCTGGAGAAGATGATTTTTTAATAAATTTGCTTGAAATGCACTAAGTTCAAATTTGGGCTCCTATACTGAGCCCAAATATAAACCCAGGGGGCCGATTTGAACAAACTTGAATCAGATCCACCCCACAATGTTGCTTACCAAATATGAAAAGATTCTGCCTGCTGGATCTGGAGAAGAAGATTTTTTAAGAAATTTGCATGAAATGCACTAAGTTCAAATTCGAGCTTCTATAGTGAGCCCAAATATGAATCTAGGAAGCCGATTTGAACAAACTTGAATCAGATCCACCCCACAATGTTGCATACCAAATATCAAAAGATTCTGCCTGCTGGATCTGGAGAAGAAGATTTTTTAAGAAATTTGCCTAAATGCACTAAGTTCGAAATTGGGCTCCTATACTGAGCCCAAATATGAACCCAGGGGGCCGATTTGAACAAACTTGAATCAGATCCACCCTACAATGTAGCATACCAAATATCAAAAGATTCTGCCTGCTGGATCTGGAGAAGAAGATTTTTGAAGAAATTTGCCTGAAATGCACTAAGTTCGAATTCAAGCTCCTATAGTGAGCCCAAATATGAATCTAGGGAGCCGATTTGAACAAACGTGAATCAGATCCATCCTACAATGTTGCATGCCAAATATCAAAAGATTCTGCCTGCTGGATCTGGAGAAGAAGATTTTCAAAGAAATTTGCCTGAAATGCAGTAAGTTCAAATTTGGGCTCCTATACTGAGCCCAAATATAAACCCAGGGGGCCGATTTGAACAAAGTTGAATCAGATCCACCCCACAATGTTGCATACCAAATATAAAAAGATTCTGCCTGCTGGATCTGGAGAAGATTTTTTAAGAAATTTGCCTGAAATGCACTAAGTTCGAAATCGGGCTCCTATACTGAGCCCAAATATGAACCCAGGGGGCCGATTTGAACAAACTTGAATCAGATCCACCCTACAATGTTGCATACCAAATATCAAAAGATTCTGCCTGCTGGATCTGGAGAAGAAGATTTTTTAATGTTTTTTCCATTGCCTACAGTGTTAAAAAGTGCTGACTCAGCACTTCAAAGTCCCGAAACTGTACCCTATGATAAAACCGATGGCATTTTTTTTTTACCAATCCTTTCTGTTGGTCCTAAGGAAGTTGCACACCAAATAAAAATTCTCAATGCCGTGCAGTTTTGGAGATATGGACGTTTTAAATTTTTTCTATTTTTAGCTCCTGCAGTTCCCACGGGGCTGCGGGAAATTTTTTTTTTGCATAAATTAAGTACTCATGACCCAATAAGCCCTCACATAAAATTTGGTTCAAATCAGCCTTTCGGTTTGGAAAATAGAAATTTTGGGCGGGGCAAAAAATTTTGCCCCTCCCATAACAACGCCAAGTATAGCCCCACAAACTTCTCTTGAACAAATCTGAGTCTACACCTCAAAAGGAAGCTGCACACCATATATCAAGTCTCTGCTACTGCTGGTTCATGAGAAGAAGATTTACAAAGATTTTGGTGCCCCTTGGGGGCGTGGCACCACCCAGGAGGAGGGGCAACTTCATTTGAACAAATCTGAATTGGCATTAGGTAATAAACATTTAGCCAACATTTGAATAAAATTGGCCTAGTGGTTTAGGAGGAGAAGTCGATAATGTAAAGTTAATGCCGGACGGACGACGACGGACAGAAAGTGATTAGTAAAGCTCCCCTTGAGCTTCGCTCAGGTGAGCTAAAAATAATATGAGGTGTAGACTGTACTGAAGAACTGAGGGTTGGGTTAATGTGGCCCTCACAGTTAATGCATGTGGCCCTCACAGTTAACGTATGTCAACTAAAGTTACCATGTTACAGTGAAATTATTCCAAAACGAGTCATCCTATCAAGTTACATTGAAATCCCTTCATAAATAAGGCCAGTAGACTGTGCTGAAGGTTTTTGGGCTTCAGGCCTGTGTAGCCATCACGGTTGACCGATTGCAACTAAAAGGAGACGTCCTCATCTCGACATTATACTATGTCATTCTACCAAGTTACAATGAAATCCCTTCACAAAAACGACCTGTAGTCTGTACAAAAGTTTGTTGGGTTTTGGGCTCGGGCAGCCATCATGGTTGAATAATTAAAACCAAAAGGGGATGTTCTCATCTGGGTATTGTCTGGGGGGATCCTACAGAGTTACAATGAAAACCCTTCATAAATATGACCTGCAGACTGTGCTCAAGGTTTTCGGTTTCGGGCCCCTGTAGCCGTCACAGTTGACCAATCACGACCAAAAGGGGATGTCATCATCTAGGCATTGTATGGAGTCAACCTAACAAGTTACAATGAAATCTTTCCATAAATACGACCTATAGGCTATGCTAAAGGTTTTTGGGCTCGGGCAGCCATCAAGGCTGAATGATCGCGACCAAAAGGGGACGTTCTCATCTAGACATTATTTGGAGTCATCCTACCAAGTTACAATGAAATCCCTTCATAAATATGACCTGTAGACTGTGCTAAATGTTTTCGGGTCCCTGTAGCTGTCACAGTTGCTCAATCGCGTCCAAAAGGGGACATTCTTATCTAGACAGTATATGAAGTTAACCTACCAAGTTACAATGAAATCCCTCCATAAAAATTATCTGTAGACTGTGCTAAAGGTTTTCAGGTTTTGGGCTCAGGCAGTCACGGTTGACAGATCGCGACCAAATGGGAAGTTCTCATCAAGACATCATACGGATTCATTCTACCAAGTTACAATGAAATCCTCCATATTAAATATGACCTGCAGACTGTGCTAAAAGTTTTGGGGTTTCGGGCTTCGGTAGCCATCACGGTTGACAGATTATGACCAAAAGGGGACGTTCTCATCTAGACATTATACAGAGGCATCCTACCAAGTTACAATGAAATCCCTTAATCAATACGACCTGTAGACTGTGCTAAAAGTTTTCGGGTTTTGGGCTCGGGCAGCCATACCGATTCACAGATTGCGACCAAAAGGGGAAATTCTCATCTGGACATGACCCCAAACCTGCATATGAAATTTTGTGACGATCAGACAAGAACTACGGGGTGTAGCCTGTGCTAAAGGAAAATGTGAACAGACTCACAGACCAACATACTTCCACACATGTGATGGCAATAGCTTATCTTGACTTTGTCAAGTTAATTAAGCTAAAATAGATTAGCATGCATGTACATCTGCTGCTCAGTAAAATCGAGAAAAAGTAATAGCGACTATTAATAACATGCCGATCATGGTATAAATAAAATATACCCAAAGTAGCTTGATGTAACCAAATGTTCATCACTCGTGGTGAAGTGGTGTTAACCGTGCACCAAAGGCTTGCGATTAACACCACTTCACCACTCGTGGTTAACATTTGGTACACCAAGCTACTATGGGCAACTCTAGTGGTAGGCTGCATTTTTCTCCCCCCACTATACGTGAAACATACGCGTGTCCCGGGTAAGACAGCAGGGTGGGATATTTCTATCTCATCTACCCCATGTGACATACTCATTTGCATATTTTATTAGGTCGCCGGAACTATTTCATCATCGTCTGCTCAAAAAACGCTTCTTAAATTGTGTTCGTTTATTACCTATTTATCTGTTCCTTGTTGATATAGACTCAATATTTAATTATTATTCAAATATTAACCTGATTTGTTTCAACCCCATATTTCTCTGCAGATTTAATAATATCACTGCGCGAATTTATCAATCGATCAATAATCTCACAATGCCCTTTACATTAGAGTTTGACACGCGCAAATTCATTAAGCCCTTAACGGACAGTGTTACAAATCAATTTTTTAGTATATACCTATGGTACATACTTAACTTTTGTATGATCTTTCTGATGAAATTGTTCGTTTTTCGAAAGGACTACGACTTGATAAATTGGGTATGTCAGCACGTGACCGCCTATTATCTATAACGACATAATCCTCGTGTGTGGGGAGAAAAATCATCCTTGATGAGTCTGAAGGTGGGAATGGGGAAATCTCACCCTCGGGGCAAGATATTTGAACCAGACACTCGGCAAGCCTTAGTATGTTTTCAATTTTTCTCTCAAAAAAATAGCTATGACCCCCTCATTGGAATGAGAACACTGAGCTCATTCCAATGAGGGGGCATAATCTATGTTTTTGAGACAAAAATTAAAAATGTTCAGTAATTCATGAATTTATTTTGCAAGTATCGTCTGCTACCCACAATGGGTAAAGGGTTAAGAATGACCATATCCAGCTACTGACACAGTATGATCATGCAAGTAAACAAGTATGTCAGCAAGTAACTGGCATGCTTTACTCTGTCTCATGTAATTGATGTGATTCAGTGTGACAATGTTTACCTGTTTTGGAGCAAGTTTGTTTCTTTGTTAACCCATATAATACAGTAGTTCAAAAGTAACGGTAGGGCTGCATGATATTCAAAACAGAATACCGGTATCGGTATTAAAAAGAATACCGCGGTATACCGGTATATCGAAAACTGTTCTGATATCTGAACATAAGTACCACAATCGAGACTTGAGGCATCACAGTCGGGACGAATCAGCACGCCTTAATGATGCAGTTCGAAAAACCTTTACACACGATATCAAACGTTATTATTTTAAATTAAATTTTTCCAAAAAATTCTACAAAACGATATCATGTGACCCCTCATTGGAACGAGCTCGTTGAGCTCGTTCCAATGAGGGGTCACATGATATAGTTTTGTTGAAATTTTTGAAAATTATTTTTTCAACTGCTGAATTTGTATATTACGTGGGCACATGTGGTCGATTCCTTGGGTAAAGCCATATTATTATTATTCATTCTGAGCTTCAGTTAAAATACTCAAGACATCTTGAAAATTAAATTGTGGGTAAATAAATAATGACGATAAACCAATATTTTTGTAATTACACCGGTATTCAATCGATATTGGTTTGAATACCGGTATATATCGGTTTATTGAAATACCGTGCAGGCCGAAGTAACAGTTAATCGATCAATTACTTTTTGGATCGATCAAGATGTTGATCAAATTAATCGATTAATCAGTTAACTGTTTCAGAATTTCAAGGCCTTGAGTGACCCTTAGTCAAATTAAAGGCCATTCCTTGAATCAGAGGCCCGTGGGAACCCCAAATAATGTACATGTATATAAAGATAGTTCTTATAAAAATTAATCTGAGATTTTACGTTTTAAATTTGTCTATGGGTGATAACAAACACATGTAAAATTATACTATATCAAACTGTAACAAAACATTTTACAACATGTTTTTCATTTTTATTTCATCAATGAGATAGCCACTATAAATATTCTTTCAACATGCCAATGTGCAAAAGATCCTTGACAGCTTACATGTCCTGAAGAGAAAATATCTTCAGCAGTGGAAATCGAGCACTATCAAGAGTAACATTAATGTTTGCTGTATACTGTAAAAACTATCCATTTTTTCATGAAGAATAGATCATTAAAGTGTGAGCGAAGCACACACCCCACGCTACAACTATTTCAATAATGATTTTCCTCGTCTAATCAATCAACCCATCCATCCATTGAAAGATGACTTCAAAACATCCAAGAAACAATGATCAGGTTTGTGTATAATCCAAAATTATTGGCACATGTTTGAAAGCTGAATAAATGTGATATATACAAAACAACAAAAACACTTCATTTTGTAGGAAATATCACCCCTTTACCCAACACACAAATGATATCAAAATTTATTTTATTTTCAAATTTAAAAAAAAACTTCAATAAAATAATATCATGTGACACATCATTGGAACAGGCTCAATGTGCTCATTCCAATTAGGCAGTCACATGATATGGACTTGTTGAAATTAATTTGTTTTTCTAACTGCTCAATTAGTAAATTACGCAGGTGGTTATGGCCAATTTGTGAGGTAAAGGGTTAGCCCTTTACCCAAAATATCCACCACATGTGTGGCCAGCATTATTCACACAAATCGACATATACATACATAACATATTGTATAATTTTTTTCCTATTTTAGACTTCAAAACATAGCTTATGACCCTCTTGTGGATCATAAGCTCTGTTTTGGATGAAAAAAAGAAAATTTTTTGTTATTCAAAAAAAGTGTTTGCAAGTGTTGCTGTGTTGGGTAAAGGGTTATATATAGAAAAAAAAAAAAAAAAAAAAAAAAAAATAATCAAACAGCTGAATATTCTAACAGATCTCTACCCTTTTACCATAACCCTTTTCAGACCGAAAACATTTTTGCATAAAAGAAAATTTGGTAGGTGTCCAGCACCAGCAAACCTATTGGCCAATGAGCAGCCATGGAGGGGCCAATATTACTTTAATCCAACAGCCATGACAGATTAAATTTTACAGAACCTCTGGATTAGTTCAATTGCTGTAACCAGTGCATCCCATTCAATAACTCCACATTGACAGGGTTAACCAGTTGGTGCCTGAACAATTAACCCTCTAATTCCAATACCAAAATCTCCAGATGTTATTTTTCCTATAATCCAACATGGCATTTAACAAATTTAATCTTGTTTGACAGAGCTCAAAGAGCTCTGTCAAATAAGACTGAAATGATTCAATTCCTCGTTAACCCGTAACCCAGCACACTGAGATCAGAATTTGTTATTTTAATCATTATTTTTGTCAAACCGGTGCTTCATTAATTAAAATTTTGCTGATGATAATGTTTATTATCTGGTAAACACATGCGTGGACATCACTATCCACATGGGGATTCCAACCACTGCACAGTGACTGTACTGTACAGATCAAATGCCAGTATTGGATGAATGGGGGGTGGGGCAAAGAGGTCTATAAACAAGGGGGAATTTGGTGGTTGCCAGGGTACTTTCTCAACCTATTACTCTGAATCACTCTATTACACTAAATCAAGATGAACAAATAAAATTTACTTTTTAAGACAAACAGAAGCACATCCCATGGAATATTACAGGCCTCACAAAATTTAAAATTTACGTACATGAAAACAGGTCCTGCAAAAATATTAGTGTGTTACCAAGCATGAAAATAATGTTTATGGGAGGATTGGAAATAAGCAGGCAGACTGTCATCTGCGGAACGAGGTCAGGATAGCATTACTGAATTTACCATCTGTGAACCTCGGTCTGAATCAAGGTCTCGGACCTAAACAGAAAGAGATACCCATAGGATAAATTGGGGAATTCTTGCCCACTGTGTGGGATAGCATCATCAAATGCACCCTCTGGAGACGTCATTCTGTAAATGACAGATTGCTTATTTCCAGCCTTGGCTCGATGCCACCTCTCAAGAAGATTAACACAGGCTTCCATCACTAAACTATTTGGCATTATGAATTCAAGACAATGCATATGGCAAGATAGCAAAGAGGGTCTGCTAAGCTAAAGATTGCAAAAGGAAATTTTGTATTTATATTAAGAGTTTCCAAGATTATCATTATTACTGTTGACGGGCGTGGAAGTGTTATGGGGAAATCCCATCTGGGAGAACGATATTTGAGCCAGACACGAGGATTGACAAACGTCCAGCACAAATATCCTGCCACAAGATTTCCCGATCCCACATCCAAAACCCTGTCAGGGATCATTTTTCTCCCACCCAACTACCAAAATGACTTTAAATATAGTGGGACAACAAATAGCAAATTGCATAAAGACAGCACTGAGGCATTTAAGCGATGAGAGTGCTCATTACATTAGTGAGTGAGACATGTGTGTCCCAACCACGTATCTCATCTGGGATACACGTAGGAGGTAGGAGAAAATGAATGGACAAGGCCAGTGAGGGTTATAGGCCCTCGGACAAGACATTTTTATTTTATTTTTTTTATTAGGGGTTTTTATGACACTTTTGACAGAAAGGGTGATCTCGTGTCAGATAGTTTTTCGAAGGAAGAGAAACACTGAGTAGTAAGACATAGGAGTCTTAATGAGACCACTGATACCGTAACACTTTATTTATTTACTGGGTTTAACGACACTTTAGACTGGCAGGGTCACCTTGTGTCGGACAGTTTTATGGGTTGAGGAAGCCAGAGTATCCAGAGAAGTGGGTTTAACAACTCTTTCGACTGGCAGGGTCACCTTGTGTTGGACAGTTTTATGGGTTGAGGAAGCTGGAGTACACAGAGAACCACTGAGCAATGGCAAGCAACTGCCAGACTCAACTCTGCACAAGCTGGGATGGTATTGGTTGAAGACAAGTGCACCAATGACATGCAGTACGCCTTAGTACACAGTGCCACTGTGCCCCCACATGATACCTTAACTCTCTGCACACTGAGGTAATAATAACGAAATTCTAACACCAATGGTTTTCCATGATGCAGTTTGGAATTTAACCAAATCAATCGTGCTTGACAGAGCTCAATGAGCTCTGTCAAACAAGACTTAATTGGTTAAATTCCCGGTTGAATTATGGGGAAAAACTATGGTTTGCAATTTTCGATGTTTGGACCTGCAAATTGCCAATTTTGGTCGAATTGAATACTGAATAGAAGAAACAAATCAAATTTTGAATCAAACTTCGAATCGAATCACAGTTAATGGATACGTCATAAAAAGAAAAGGTTTTTTTTTTTCTAAAATAATACCCCTGATTATCAAGACACACAGTTATGTAGAGTGCATTTTTTGCCTCACCACTTCCCGCGCTATAAACTAATATAAACTAATATACTAGCTACTGATTGAAACTATTCTAATTATTGACTTTGTAGCTTCAAAACTGCAGCAATAAACATTTTTAAATGAACTTGGCTGATGGGGCTGATACCTCACTTTATCACGTTTTCTTGAAAAAAACTTTGTATCAAATCGGATCGACTCCATTCGGTCGTTTTAAATGTTTGAAGTAAAAATGCGGAATGACTAGAATGAAACGACAATTCAGCACCGAATGGAGTCGATCCACTTGTAAATTAAAGCATGCTCTACTTCTGTTTGTTCTGTTTATTTAATAATCAGGTGTATTCTTTTAGAAAACCTTTGCTTTTGATGATGTATCCAGTAACTGTGATCGAACAGAACAATACTCAATATAAAATAATGTGATCATGTTGTGGAATAAATAATTTATTGAAGTTAAAACAGCTGAACAAGTTTCCAAAGTTCGAAACTTGAAAATTTTATAAATGGTCACTGGTCATAATGCACAATAAGTTGAAATGAACAGTTGTAGTGGTAACAGTGTTTGTAGTGATGTGGCTACACTGTTGTACAGTTGTAGCTACATCGCTACAAACACTGTTAACACTACAAATCCGTTACGTTTCCACTCGGAACAGTACTCAATATAAAATAATGTGATCAATTACATACAATCTGTAAATATTCACTGTTGTGGCTAAGTATATGGCCGAAGTATATTTGAAAATATTTTAATTTCAGATTTCAAATCGAATCAAATAGAATATTGACTTTCGAATCAAATTTCGAATTTTCGCAGGAGCCTAGGACATCAGAGTGCAGAGGGTTATTTATTGGTGTTTAAGGTCACATACTTTTGCACAATGGCTAATCATGACGACAACATGAAGATAAAGTCCAGGTCAGTCAATCGTTTATACACCATGTTGCCTATTTTAAAGGACTCGCCCTCAAGCATTATTGACTGGGTCCTATTGTGCAGAGGGTTAAATACCATTGTGATGATAGTATTCCCTTTGTGAAACTAAGGAAATAATCTCAAATGCTTAACTTTCTATATGTAATAAGCCTTCTCCTATTAATTCACACATTACTGGATCCACGACACCCATTAATTTAATGATAAAAATGATTTTTTCCCACTGAATAGATTCATTCCTCCAAAATTGTTAGAGTGAAAAATTGGTCGAGATAAGTTGCACGACTTTTGTTTATAAACCTGAGCCATCGCTCCTGCAATTTTGGCAGGACTGCATTAATTCTTAACTGGTGGAGTGCTAGAAGCCGCTTTCACAAAAATTAGGGTGATAAATCAAAAGCCAACATTTTCCTCGCTCATGTTTCATATTCAGTGAAATGCAAATAAAATTTTGTTTATATAAATTTGTTTTTTTATAAATTATTTGAGAATGCCTGTTAGCACACTCTAATAATTTGTAATAAAATTTTTTTGAATAATATATATTCAGACCATCAAAAATAACCTAAGCCTCAACCAGTTAACTGAGACACCAACACTTTTCAGTAGTTCTCAAAAATTGCACTTCTAGCACACAATCAGTTATTATTCTTCATTGGAGTTTAAGGCCACTTCCAGCAAGTGCGGCTACATCATGATAGAAAAAAACAAGTACAAAGTTAAGTTTAGCCAATCGATTACACCTATGCTACCCACTTCAGAGGACTTGAACCCACCCTGGGCATTAGTAATCAGGTCCTATTTCACCAGTAAACCAGAACTAGTTTGCAACAGTACACAAGCACTGCTTTGTTATTCAGGGGGAATTTTGATCATTTATTAGGTGAAGGATGAAGAAGGAAATGCTACGAATGACACTATCCACATGGATTTATAGAAATAAAACATTCAAAAAACAAACAAGCAGAAATGAAATTACTGTGTTCCAATAAGACTAAAATCCTCGCCCTCTGATTGACCAAAAGCTTGCAAAGTTTTTTATCTATGTTTATGGCTTCAGTAGATTATGTTGTCGTTTGATGTCACCACATAAAATATTTGAAATGAGGTTGCAGGTTTCGCAATTATTCCACCAACGGAGTGACTTGCAAACCACTTCATCTTTCTAGATTTTTCAGACATGCAGCAGATGATGTGTTCTTTAAAATACAAAGAGGTTTATGATTTGAAATTACATGGAGTGACCTTGATCTTCATCTGATTTACAGATTACTGCTCCAGTGAAGTTATGGGGTTCATGAGAGGTTTGTTTACTACACTTGTTATTGTTAAAAGTCAAGCCTGAAAATAAGCAATCTGTCATTTGCAGAATGAGGTCCCCAGAGGGTGAATGTGCTGGTGCTATCCCATACAGTGGGCCAGTGTATTCTCTGGGTACCTCTTTCTGTTTAGGTTTGACACCTTGATTCAGATTGAAGTCCACAGAAGGTAAATTTAGTGCAGGGTAGCATCAGGAAATTCACCCTTTGGGAAACTCGTCTTGCAGATGACAGACTGCTTAATTTCTGGCTTGTTAAAAGTTGTCTTGTTCCTTTCATAGTGTGGGTTTTGGGCTATGGGAAGGGTCATATTAAGACATATAGGTTATGGTGATGAATTGAAAGTAACATGGCCTGAAGTTTGCAGCTCGGAGTGAATGTGGAACCTTGACACTATGCATCTCAGTTGAACATAAACTCAGAGCCACAAACCGTCAAGTCATGACAGACATTTATGTGGTAGCTTAACTCTCTCACCTTGTCAAACAAATGATTCACTTTTATACATTTCCCCTACCTTACATATCTGGATTTCAAAGAAATCAAAATCAAAATTATATTTTTTAAATTTTTACCTAAAAATAGTTTTGAACGACTAAATAAACGAAAGGTTATTAAAAATAGTTTATAACCCTGCATTCGAATGACTAGATGAACAAAAGTTTTTTGAGATAAAAAATGATTTTTTTCTTTTGTCATTCAAGAAATTTTTGTGCAAGATGCATTTCTGAGTCCTGTTAGTTAGGTAAAGGGTTATAATTGTTTGCCGAGCTGCCTCAAATCTATATATTTCAATGTGCCTACGTGAGTGGACAAATAGGAACAATTATCACCAATATTTACAGTCAACAAAATGTTCCAAATGAAATAAGCCAAAAAACCCCCCAAAAAACAAACAAAAAAAATAAAAGGTCCAAAATATTGATCTCCAACTTATTTGTCCAAATGTGAATACGAAAGAAATCAAACTGCCTCAAAAAATGAATTTATCACTATACAGCTGATGAAATGTGTTTGGTCAAAAAAATGTTCGTTCGAGAACCAATTCCAACTAATGATGGATATGTCATTGTTTAAGAAGCTGCAGCACTCCAAGACCAAACAAGAACTCCCAAGGAGGTATATATATTAAACATGTTGAATATCACATTGCATATTTATTTGTCCATTCTTGTGCAACTCTTGCATACTTTTGTGGGTCTGTTTTGAAAACTCTGGCAATTTCTGGCACTAGAGGATCGTCCGGATTAGGATCTGTAAGCAATGAGCAAATCGACAGCAACACTGGAAGGAAAAAAAGGACAACCAAATAAAATGTACAGTTAGATTAGAAAATAAGTTGTAGGTTAACTGCAAATACTTATCTTAACATTATGAGTTGAGAATCCCTCAGATCGATGCCAGCATTTGGAAACAATTGGAAAATTATTTATTTATTTATTTATTGGTGTTTAAGGTCACATATTTTTGCACAATGGCTAATCATGACCATAACATGAGTATCAACTCAAGACCAGAAATGGGTGCTAATAAGCCATGATGTCCATTTTAGAGATGGTTTGCACCTCCCAAGCATTGGTGACTGGGTCCTATTTTACCAGTAAAAGAGAGCCTGTTTACTGCAGTGAACAGGCACTGCTTCACTTCCTGGGGTTTCTGGGAATGGAAACTCCAAACACAGTTAAATACTGATTTTCTTAGTTTCTTTTAATTTAAAAAATACATGTACATCTCTCTTTCAGTTCATACAGTAATTGAAATGAATTATCAGTTGCTTTATAGGAGTATGAGGTTGGGCATGTTAATCTTTTGAACCCTCGTTTCCTGGAATGGTAGGACCTATGTGTACACTTACAGTGAAATGGGCCAGTCCAATATCAATATGCAGGGTGGATATTTATTTATTTATTGGGGTTTAACAACACGTTCGACAGCCAGGGTCACCTCATGTCCGATAGTTCTACGGATGGAGGAAGCTGGGGTACCTGCTGAGAATCAGAAGGCAACAGCAAGCAACTGTCAGACTCCCCAACATAATAACTCCACACAAGCAGGGTTAGCATTGGTTGAAAACAAGTGCACCATCGACGTGCAGTACGCCTTAGTACACAGCGTCACCATGCCCCCACGTGGACAGTGGGATATATACAGGGAGGCTGAAATAACGGTAGTCTGCAGCCAGTTGCAGTTATTTTATCATCAATGTATAGACCTCTTATAATAAGACATTGAAAGTGTCAATAACACTGTAGCTTAACTTGTGTGTAGTGTTTGATGAAAAGGATAATGTTCAATGTTTATGAAAGGATTATGAAATAAGAGAAGAATTGTGATAATTGGGAATATGTTCATTTCTGTTCCCTGTATGCTATGTTTTTGATAAAAATAATATGAGGTGTACACAGTACTGAAGAGCTGAGGGGTGGGTTAATATGACCTCACAGTTAATGTATGTGGCCCTCACAGTTAATGTATATCAATGAAAGTTACCACGTTACAGTGAAATTATTCCAAAACGAGTCATCCTATCAAGTTACATTGAAATCCCTTCATAAATATGGCCTGTGGACTGTGCTAAAGGTTTTTGGGCTTCGGGCACCTGTAGCCGTCAGTTTCCCAATTACATCCAAAGGGGACATTCTCATCTAGACATTATATGAAGTCAACCTACCAAGTTACAATGAAATCCCTTCATAAATATGACCTGTAGACTGTGCTAAAGGTTTGTTGGGCTTTGGCAGCCATCATGGTTGAATGATCGCAACCAAAAAGGGACATTCTCATCTGGGCATCATCTGGAGTGATCCTACAAAGTTACAATGAAATCCCTTCATAAATATAACCTGCAGACTGTGCTCAAGGTTTTCAGGCTTCGGGCCCCTGAAGCCGTCACAGTTGACCAATGACGACCAAAAGGGGATATCATCTAGGCATTATATGGAGTCAAACTAACAGGTTACAATGAAATCCTTCCATAAATATGACCTATAGACTTTGCTAAAGGTTTTGGGGTTTTGGGCTCAGGCAGCCATCAAGGCTGAATGATCGCGACCAAAAGGGGACGTTCTCATCTAGACATTATTTGGAGTCATCCCACCAAGATACAATGAAATCCCTTCAAAAATATCACCTGTAGACTGTGCTAAAGGTTTTTGGGTTTTGGCAGCCAGTTTCCCAATTGCGTCCAAAGGGGACATTCTCATCTAGACATTATATGAAGTCAACCTACCAAGTTACAATGAAATCCCTTCATAAATATGACCTGTAGACTGTGCTAAAGGTTTGTTGGGCTTTGGCAGCCATCATGGTTGAATGATCGCCACCAAAAGGGGACATTCTCATCTGGAGTGATCCTACGAAGTTACAATGAAATCCCTTCATAAATATAACCTGCAGACTGTGCTCAAGGTTTTCGGGCTTTGGGCCCCTGCAGCCATCACAGTTGCCTAATGGGGTCCAAAAGGGGCTGTTCTCATCTAGACATCATATGAAGTCAACCTAGCAAGTTACAATGAAATCCCTTCATAAATATGACCTGAAGACTGTGCTACAGGTTTTCAGGCTTTGGGCTCGGGCAGCCATCATGGTTGAATGATCACAACCAAAATGGGACATTCTCATCTGGGCACCATCTGGAGAGATCCTATGAAGTCACAATGAAATCCCTTCATAAATATGACCTGTAGACTGTGCTCAAGATTTTCGGGCTTCGGGCACCTGTAGCCATCCCAGATGACCAATCACGACCAAAAGGGGATGTCATCATCTAGGCATTATATGGAGTCAACACAACAAGTTACAATGAAATCCTTCCATAAATACGACCTATAGACTATGCTCAAGGTTTTTTGGCTCGGGCAGCCATCAAGGCTGAATGATCGCAACCAAAAGGGGATGTTCTCATCTAGACATTATTTGGGGTCATCCTACCAAGCTACAATGAAAGCCCTTCATAATTATGACCTGTAGACTGTTCTAAAGTTTTTCGGGCTTTGGGCCCCTGTAGCTGTCACAGTTGCCCAATCGTGTCCAAAAGGGGACGCTCTCATCTAGACATTATATGAAGTCAAACCTACCAAGTTACAATGAAATCCCTTCATAAATATGACCTGTAGACTGTGCTAAAGGTATTCAGGCTTTGGGCAGCCATAATGGTTGAATGATCGCAACCAAAAGGGGACATTCTCATCTGGGCATTATCTGGAGTGAACCTACGAAGTTACAATAAAATCCCTTCATAAATATGACCTGTAGACTGTGCTCAAGATTTTCGGGCTTGGGCACCTGTAGCGATCACAGTTGACCAATCACGACCAAAAGGGGATGTCATAATCTAGGCATTACAAGAAGTCAACCTAACAAGTTGCCATGAAATCCTTCCATAAATACGACCTATAGACTATGCTAAAGGTCTTTGGGCTCGAGCAGCAATAAAGGCTGAATGATCGCGTCATCGTATGAGGATCCTTCCTCCATATTAAACATGACCTGCAGACTGTGCTAAAAGTTTTTGGGTTTCGGGCTTGGGGGGCCATCACGGTTGACAGATCATGCCCAAAAGGGGACGTTCTCATCTAGGCATTATACAGAGGCATCCTAAAAGGGGATGTTCTCATCTAGACATTATTTGGAGTCATCCTACCAAGCTACAATGAAAGCCCTTCATAATTATGACCTGTAGACTGTTCTAAAGGTTTTTGGACTTTGGGCCCCTGTAGCCGTCACAGTTGCCCAATCGTGTTTAAAAGGGGACGTTCTCATCTAGACACTATATGAAGTCAATCTACCAAGTTACAATGAAATCCCTTCATAAATATGACCTGTAGACTTTGCTAAAGGTTTTTGGATTTTGTGCTCGGGCAGCCATCATGGTTGAATGATCGCAACCAAAGGGGACAATCTCATCTGGGCATCATCTGGAGTGATCCTACGAAGTTACAATGAAATCCCTTCATAAATGTGACCTGTAGACTGTGCTCAAGGTTTTTGGGCTTCGGGCACCTGTAGCCATCACAGTTGACCAATCACAACCAAAAGGGGATGTCATCATCTAGGCATTATATGGAGTCAACCTAACAGGTTACAATGAAATCCTTCCATAAATGTGACCTTTTGCCTATGCTAAAGGTTTTTGGGCTCGGGCACCCATCAAGGCTGAATGATCGCGATCAAAATGGGAGTTCTCATCTAGACATTATTTGGAGTCATCCTACCAAGTTACAATGAAATCCCTTCATAAATATCACCTGTAGACTGTGCTCAAGGTTTTCGGACTTCAGTCACCTGTAGCCATCACAGCTGACCAATCACGACCAAAAGGGGATGTCATCATCTAGGCATTATATGGTGTCAACCTAACAGGTTACAATGAAATCCTTCCATAAATGTAACCTTTTGCCTATGCTAAAGGTTTTCGGGCTCGGGCACCCTTCAAGGCTGAATGATTGAGATCAAAATGGGAGTTCTCATCTAGACATTATTTGGAGTCAACCCACCAAGTTACTATGAAATTCCTCAATAAATGACCTGCAGACTGTGCTAAAGGTTTTCGGGTTTTGGGCTCAGGCAGTCATCACGGTTGGCAGATCACGCCCAAATGGGGAAATTCTCATCTAGACATCATAAGGAGTTATCCTACCAAGTTACAATGAAATCCCTCCATATTAAACATGACCTGCAGACTGTGCTAAAAGTTTTTGGGTTTCGGGCTTGGGCAGCCATCATGGTTGACAGATCATGCCCAAAAGGAGACGTTCTCATCTAGGCATTATACAGAGGCATCCTACCAAGTTACAATGAAATCCCTTCATAAATACGACCTGTAGACTGTGCTAATGGTTTTGGGCTCGGGCAGCCATACCGGTTGACCGATCGTGACCAAAAGGGGATGTTCTCATCTAGACATGACTCCAAACCTGCATATGAAATTTAGTGGCCATCAGACAAGAACTGCGGGTGTAGCCCGTGCTAAAGGAAAATGTGAACAGACTCACAGACTAACAGACTTCCGCACGCGTGATGGCAATAGCTTATCTTGACTATATCAAGTTAAGCTAAAAATCACAACATATACCTAGACTATGAAATTTAATAGAAGTGATCTCACCCAAAAACAACATCTGAAGAAATTAACTCCCATGCAATAGTGGGACTTAAACAACAATGCTGACAAAAGCACAAATTCTGACAACTGAAAATGACACAAGATTTACGGTGAAAAAAAAGGGTCTCAGAGAAATATACATAGTTTAAGAGTAAAAAGAGTGTTGGAATGGTCCTAAACAATGCATAACTGCAGCATAAAAGCTTTGCAGCCATGGGATTCAAAGAAAATGATCTTAAAGTCATAAAATATGCAACAGTGCAGCTAAAAAAAAATTCTTACAACTTGAGAGTTATCATCTTTGGAAGAAAAATGTTTGATAAAAAATGACAAAAAACATCCATACCAAGAAGTGAGGCCAGTCCAATTCAATTTATGAAACAATGATTATGCATCGGCGTTGCAGGGATCGAATTTTTTCTCACCTGCAAGGCTTGTAATTATAAGAAAATCATATTCAAACTATAGGTTGAGGTTTTGAAAAAAAAACTGAATTAAAAAATTAACTGCCCTGCAATAGGACATTAAGCTATATTGCTGACCGAAACACAAATTCTGACAACTTGAAAAGATGAATATTTACCATATGGTACACAAATAGGGAACCCAAATATTAAGTTGGAGTCTTACAGGCTTGTCATTTTGAAAATTGCAGGAGGGCCATTATGGTTCGCATCAAATCACCACAGGAGGGCCATTTTGGGTTCACCTAAAATGACCCCAGAAGGGTCATTTATGATTTGTGGGGGCCATTTTGTTTCGGTCTGCTGGGTAGACAACTAATATCATTTTAAGGTACAGTACGTGGAGAGTGGATTGTAACTAAATCACCAACTATAACTTTCAAATTTTATACATATTGACAAAAAACACAAGCAATGTTTCAGCCAAAACCCAAAGGTTCATTGGTTGAAACTTTGCCTGTGCTTGTTATGCTTTGCAACAAATTTGTAATTATTGCTTGGGTGGAATCTCCACTCTGCGGGTGATTTAGTGACGATACACTCTCCATGTACTGTACATGGTTTGTGTAATTATGATGTACGTCATCACGTAATGTATATTTCGAAAGTTACTTACTGTCTCTGGGTGACTGCAAACTTCACAAACTGTGCTTTTGTTACATGTACCTCCTTCAATCCGCGAAAAATTGCCGTTTGAGGCGGCCGATTTTGAGGTGCCTGCGATTGGATTAATGGGCCGCAGAAATCAGGGTTAGGCAGATGTTTACTGTCCACAGAATTTTGAACTCAGGCGGGTGACTGAGGCCTGGGGCGATCGCCCGCCTCAAAATGACAAGCCTGGTCTTGATTGAACAAATGTGAATCTGCCCCCTGTAACGATGTTGTACACCAGATATTAAAAGATTCTGACTGGTGCTTCTGCAGAAGATTCTTTGAAAACTACGTCTCATATTGTACCAAGTTAAAATTTGGGCTCCAGTATTGAGCACAAATGTAAACCAGGGGGGGCTTAATTTTATTTAGCAAACTGGTATCGAACCCCCTATGGATGTTGTGTACCAAATATCAAAAGACTCTGATCAGTGGTTCTGGAGAAAACGATTTTTAAAATTTTTGCAAATATGCTGATTCAGCATTTTTTCGATTCCCTCTACAGTACACTATGATAGAATCCATGGCGGTTTTTTTCATGCTTGTAAGAGGTGCAGAGGCTGTAGAATATAAACATACATTGTAATTGATATTGGAAAGAAGTAAAAAGATACAACACATGACACCAGCTCTGGCATTTTAGAAAGTATGGAAGTACAAATAATTGCCCTTCTCAGTGAGTGAAATTGTCTTCTAAAATCTCAATGCAGCTATTATTAGACTCTTGATCATTCAGGTCCAAACCTGAGCCATGGTTCAAGTTTGGGACTGAGGTGGTTACAGTTAAAACTAAAAGTCCTGTCACGAATTGTGCGCTTATCTAGGCTTAATTGCACGTATGGATTGCACGCAATTGCCATATCGAATGGCATCCAAAGCACAGCAGGTTCTCCTGGTTACTCATAGCAAACACAGGCAATGTTTCTGCTAATGGACCTCCGGGTTACCCGGAGGTCCATTGACTGAAACGTTGCTTGTGCACAGATATGTACAGAATTTGATAGCCTTACTATGGTCTTAACGCGTAGATTAACGTGCAGATCGACATGCTATTTGTGTGCATTTCATGACAGGACTTCTAGTTTTAACTGTAGGAGCCTGAAACTTCCTCACTGAGTAGTAGGCATGCAGCATGCCTGCATGTAGAATGCCTAAAGAGCACCCAGCCTGAGGAAAAAATGACCAAAAATATTGTGTTCTATATAGTTATTTCCTGGGGGTCACAGAGTACATTTAAAGTTGATTTTAATCAGTTATTCTTCTTCAAAAGTTGAACATGAAATATAATCGGCCAGCTCTATTCGGGATAGTGCTAAACAATGCATAACTGCAATATAAAAGCTTTGTAGCCATGGGATTGAGAGTAACTGACCTAAACACAAACAATTAGAAATTACACCCAGAGTCAGAGTTTGAGCTCACCCTACTTTGTTGCAGCCTAGGTGAGCTAAAAACACTCATATGATAGAAATATTCGGAGTTGTGAAAAATTCTTCTCAACCAATCATATGCAAGCAAATCAAGTCGGTGAAGACGATTAAATTATATTTATTTATTTATTGGTGTTTAAGGTCACATACTTATGCACAATGGCTAATCATGACAGTGACAGATATACGGGTGGAGGAAGCCAGAGTCCCCAGAGAGAACCAATGAGCAATGACGAGCAACTGTCAGCTCCTCGACATTCTAACTCTGTTTGAGCTCCGCTCAAGCAGGGTTACAGCGGTTTAAGATGTGCACCATTAACACGCAGTATGCCTTAGTACACAGCGTCATCGTGCCCCATGTAGGCAACCAGGATAAAGTGCCTTGCCCAAGGACACACCGCATGTCGTCCCAGACGGGGATCGAACTCAGGACCTCCAGCATAGAAGTCCAACAGTCTATCACTGAGCCACCGCGCCCCCTTAAAACTTATATTATATTATATTCACGAACCGTGGCTTCTGATTTTTTTTGTGATAGAGTAATCCAGGCATCAGAATTGTGCTTTACAGAAAACTTGTTAAAACTAGAAGTCCTGACATGAAATGTGCACAAACAGCATTTCAATATGTGCGTTAATCTACTCGTCATGACCATAGTAAGGCTATCAAATTCTGTACATATGGCCTGTGCACAAGCAATGTTTCAACCAATGGACCTCTGGGTAACCTGGAGGTCCACTGGCAGAAACATTGCCTGTATTTGCTATGAGGAATTCAGGAGAACCTGCTGTGCTTTGGATGCCATTCGATGTGGCAATTGCACGCAATTCCTACGTGCAATTAAGCCTTAGAAAAGCGCACAGTTCGTGACCGGACTTCTAGTTTTAACTGTAGTCTTAATTACATACATCTTTACAGGACCATTAAATCACCAAATTAATCAAGAGGCACCAGGGGGCCTGAGGGCACACTCACCTGACATGGTAGCCTGAATATAAAACCCAGGGAACTGATTTCAACAAGTTGCATCTGCCAATCCTTAGATAAATATGAACCCAGGGACTTGGCTTGAACAAACTTGAATTTCACATCCAGTGGGATGCCATTTTCAAAATATCAAAAGATTCTGACTGGTGGATGTGAAGAAGACTTTTCAAGAATACTCCTCATACTGAACTAAGTTATAATTCAGGCTCCCAGAGGGAGCCCAAATATCAACTCAGGGACTTGGCTGAAGAAGATTTTTAAAGAAAAATTCCTCATATTGAACTAAGTTCTAATTCGGGCTCCCACAGGGAGCCCAAATATGAACCCAGGGACATGGCTTCAACAAACTTGAATCTCACTTCCCTAAGGATGCTGCATACCAAATATCAAAATATTCCGACTGCTGGATCTGAAGAAGATTTTTAAAGAAAATTCCTCATTTTGAACTAAGTTACAATTCGAGCTCCCACAATCAGCCCAAATATGAACCTAGGGACATGGCTTGAACAAACTTGAATCTCACCCCACTTAGGATGCTGCATGCCAAATATCAAAACATTCCGACTGCTGAATCTGAAGAAGATTTTTAAAGAAAAATTCCTCATATTGAACTAAGTTATAATTCGAGCCCAAATGTGAACCCAGGGACTTGGATTTAACAAACTTGAATCACACCCCCCAAGGATGCTGCACACAAAATATCAAAACATTCAGACTGCTGGATCTGAAGAAGATTTTTAAGAAAATTTCTCATTTTTAACTAAGTTACAATTCGAGCTCCCACAGTTAGCCCAAATATGGACCTAGTGACATGGCTTGAACAAACTTGAATCTCACCCCACTAACGATGCTACATACCAAATATCAAAACATTCTGACTGCTGGATCTGAAGAAGATTTTCGAAGAATCAACCACACATTGCACATAGTTGAAATTCAGGCTCCCATAGGAAGCCCAAATATCACCCAATGCACTTGGTTTGAACAAACTTGAATCTGCACCTCATATAGTTTATTGATACTAAATATTAAATGATTCTGACCAGAAGATCTTAAGAAGAAGAATTTTAAAGATAAAATCTAAGATTTCACTAATTTTGAAATTCGGGCTTCAATACAGAGCCCAAATATGGACCTAGGGACTTGGTTTGAACAGACTTGAATCTCACCCTTCCAAGGATGTTTTATACCAAATATTTAAAGATTCTGAAGAAGAAGATTGTTTTAAGAAAATTGAGGGTAGTGTTCGAGTTATGCCCCTTGTGGAGCCCCTGGTGGGTGTGGCAACATCTTATGAACAAACTTGGGTGGACACATATTGGGGAAGATTCACATCAAGTTTCATCTAAATTGGCCCAGCGGTTCTTGAGAAGAAGTCGAAAACGTGAAGTTAACGGAGGGACAGATGGACAGACGGTAAGTGATCAGTAAAGCTCACCTCGAGCTTCGCTCAGGTGAGCTAAAAACAAGAGGTCCCACAGGGCCTGAAGCACTCATCTTGAACAGAACACGATATAAACAGAGTCCAAGAATGAGTCAACATTAAGCAATCCATCTCCAAAGGATACACTGTCAATCCTGGAGTCCCTCAGGAGTGACAAAAATAATCCGGATATCATGCCTTTTCTTCAGTTGAACATAATGTAAAATGTAGAGCTCCCCTATGAAGCCCCCTTGATACAACCTATGTGGATTAATCTTAGTTACACACCTCTAAAGGGTACTGAATACAAAATTTTTAATTCTTCAGCAACATGGCCAATTCCAGCTCCCATACGGAGCCCAAATATTAACCCAGGCTCTCGATTTAAACACAGCTGAATCTGACTTCCCTAGAGATGTTGTGTACCAAATATGAAAGCATTCTGACTGTTGGATCTGAAGAAGAGAAATTTTAAAGAAATTTCTTCATATTGCACTGAATTAAAATTTGGGCTACCATAGCGAGCCCAAATATTAACCTATGGATCCGATTTGAACAAACTTGAATCTGACCCCTCTAGAGGTATTGTATACCAAATATGAAAGCATTCAGACAAGTGGATCTGAAGAAGATTTTTGAAGACATTCCCTCATATTGTATTAAGTTACTCATATTGTATTAAGTTAAATTTCAGGTTCCCATATAGAGTCAAAATATTAACCCAGGCACTCAAATTGAACAAACTTGAATCTGACCCCCCAAGAGGTGTTGTATACCAAATATGAAAGCATTCTGACTGGTGGATCAGAAGAAGATTTTTAAAGAAATTTCCTCATATTGCACTAAGTAAAAATTTGGGCTACCATAGAGGGCCCAAACATATACATAGAGATCTGCTTTGAACAAACTTGAATCTGACCCCCCTAAAGAGTTGCATACCAAATATGAAAGCATTCTGACTGGTGGATATGAAGAAGAAAATTTTTAAAAATTATCCTCCATACAGAACAAAGTTAAAATTTGGGCTTCTGTAGGAAGCCCAACTATTAACCTAGGGTCTTGTTTTGAACAATCTTGAATCTGACCCTCATAACAATGATGTATACCAAACATTAAAAGATTCTGACTGGTGGTTCTGAAGAAGATTTTTAAAGAATATTCCCCATATTACCCTATGCTAAAACTTCGGGCTCCTGTAGAGAGCCCAAATATGAACCAATGAGCTTTATTTCAACAAACTTTTATATGATCCCCCTATGAATGCTGTATACCGAATATCAAGATTCCGATGATTGGTTCTGGAGAAAAGATTTTTAAAAATTTTTGCAAATATGCTGACTCAGAGTTTTTTTAATGCCCATCACAGAACACACCAACATAACCAATGGCAATTTTTTTTTACCATTCAGTTCTACTGGCCCTAAGGATACTTCATACCAAATAACAGCTCTCTGTTCTGCGTGGTTTGAGAAATATGGGTGTTTGAAAATATTTCTATTTTTAGCTCCCAGGGTTCCCATGCGGATGCGAGAATTTTTGTTTTTGCATGAGTCAAGTACTTATGACCCTATAATACCATATATCAAATTTGGTTCCAACTGGACCATCGTTTCAGAAAATAGAAATTTTGGGCGTGGCCAAAATCTTACCCCTCTCATTACAAAGCCAAATATTGCTTCACAAACTTTGTTTGAACAAACTTGATTCTACACCTAAAAAGAAGCTCCAGAGCAAATATCAAGTCATTGTACACACTGGTTTATGAGAAGATTTTTAAAATATTTTGGAGCATTTTTCTCCACTCCCTCCCTATGGGGCTGGGCATGTGGAGTTGAACAATGAAAGTGTCAATGACACTGTAGCTTAACTTGTGTGTGGTGTTTGATGAAAAGGATAATGTTCAATGTTTATGAAAGGATTATGAAATAAGACTAGAATTGTGATAATTAGGAATATGTTAATTTCTGTTCCCTGTATGCCCTGTTTTTGATAAAAATAATATGAGGTGTACACTGTACTAAAGAGCTGAGGGGTGGGTTAATGTGACCTCACAGTTAATGTATGTGGCCCTCACAGTTGATGTATATCAACGAAAGTTTCCAAGTTACAGTGAAATTATTCCAAAACGAGTCATCCTATCAAGTTACATTGAAATCCCTTTATAAATATGGCCTGTAGACTGTGCTAAAGGTTTTCGGGCTTCGGGCCCCTGTAGCCGTCAGTTTCCCAAATGCGTCCAAAGGGGACATTCTCATCTAGACATTATATGAAGTCAACCTACCAAGTTACAATGAAATCCCTTCATAAATATGACCTGTAGACTGTGCTAAAGGTTTTTGGGCTCTGGGCTCAGTCAGCCATCACGACTGAATGATCGCGACCAAAAGGGGACGTTCTCATCTAGACATTATTTGGAGTCATCCTACCAAGGCACAATGAAATTCCTTCATAAATATCACCTGTAGACTGTGCTAAAGGTTTTTGTGCGTCAGGCCCCTGTAGCTGCCACAGTTGCCTAATGGTGTCCAAAAGGGGCTGTTCTCATCTAGACAACATATGAAGTCAACCTACCAAGTTACAATGAAATCCCTTCATAAATATGACCTGAAGACTATGCTAAAGTTTTTCGGGCTTTGGGCTTGAGCAGCCATCATGGTTGAATGATCGCAACCAAAAGGGGACATTCTCATCTGGACATCAGCTGGAGTGATCCTACGAAGTTACAATGAAATTCCTTCATAAATATGACCTGTAGACTATGATCAAGATTTTCGGGCACCTGTAGCCATCCCAGTTGACCAATCACGACCAAAAGGGTATGTCATCATCTAGGCATTATATGGAGTCAACACAACAAGTTACAATGAAATCCTTCCATAAATACAACCTATAGACTATGCTAAAGGTTTTTGGGCTCGGGTACCCATCAAGGCGGAATGATCGCGACCAAAAGGGGACGTTCTCATCTAGACATTATTTAGAGTCATCCTACCAAGCTACAATGAAATCCTTTCATAATTATGACCTGTCGACTGTTCTAAAGGTTTTCGGGTTTCTGGCCCCTGTAGCTGTCACAAGTGCCCAATCGTGTCCAAAAGGGGACGTTCTCGTCTAGACATTAGAAGTCAACCTTCCAAATTACAATGAAATCCCTTCATAAATATGACCTGTAGACTGCTAAAGGTTTTCGGGCTTTGGGCTCAGCAGCCCTCACGGTTGAATGATTGCAACCAAAGGGGACAATCTCACCTGGGCATCATCTGGAGTGATCCTACAAAGTTACAATGAAATCCCTTCATAAATATGACCTGTAAACTGTGCTCAAGGTTTTCGGGCTTCGGGCACCTGTAGCCATCACAGTTGACCAATCACGACCAAAAGGGGATGTCATCATCTAGGCATTATATGGAGTCAACCTAACAGGTTACAATGAAATCCTTCCATAAATATGACCTTTTGCCTATGCTAAAGGTTTTTGGGCTCGGGCATCCATCAAGGCTGAATGATCGCGATCAAAATGGGAAGTTCTCATCTAGACATTATATGAAGTCAACCCACCAAGTAACAATGAAATACCTCAATAAATATGACCTGTAGACTGTGCTAAAGGTTTTCAGGTTTTGGGCTCAGGCAGTTGTCACGGTTGGCAGATCATGCCCAAATGTGGAAATTCTCATCTACACATCATAAGGAGTCATCCTACCAAGTTACAATGAAATCCCTCCATATTAAACATGACCTGCAGACTGTGCTAAAAGTTTTTGGGTTTCGGGCTTGGGCAGCCATCACGGTTGACAGATCATGCCCGAAAGGGGACGATCTCATCTAGGCATTATACAGAGGCATCCTACCAAGTTACAATGAAATCCCTTCATAAATACGACCTGTAGACTGCTAATAGTTTTCGGGTTTTGGGCTCGGGCAGCAATACCGGTTGACCGATCGCGACCAAAAGGGGACGTTCTCATCCAGACATGACCCCAAACCTGCACGTGAAATTTCGTGATGATCAGACAAGAACTGCTGGGTGTAGCCCATGCTAAAGGAAAATGTGAACAAACTCACAGACTCACAGACTAACAGACTTCCACTCGCATGATGGCAATAGCTTATCTTGACTTTGTCAAGTTAAGCTAAAAATGCAATGCCCCTTCGGGACCATCACTCACACAAACTTTCACTTGAATTGGCCCGGTGGCTTTGGAGGAGAAGACCAAAACATGGTGTTCACGGACGATGGACAGATGGAGAGCGATGAGATTAGCTCAGCTTGACTTTCTTTGTCAAGATGAGCTAAAAAACTATAATGTGTTGAAAACAATTTGATTACAATTTTGTCAGCATAGAATATTGAGGAAGTTCAGGCTTCTGCTGCATTCCGTCCAAATCCCATCCCCCACCTTCAATGGGAACAAAAACATGTCAATGGTGTTTGTATCAACAAAGGTACATGTCCTAATGAGCTGCAGTTTGTGGTATACGGAATTTTTTGAATGAATTAAAATGTGCTTGTAAGTTTGTTTGTATTGTTGTGTGCTACACTTATTCTACTGTCTGATATTACGCAAAAAAAGGGCTCTGGTTCTCCAGCAATCCCTCATTGAAGTTAAACACCATTGTTGAATATTTTTATTGGCTTGCATTGCGTTCCAACATTAGTATGAAAGTGGGACTTGAGAGAAGTCAAATGAAAACATGAATGCGAGCCGGGTAACAGTAGCATAGCTAAAGGATGCCTTGGGGTGGAGTTACTTGCACCCCCCATAATATTTTTGCTGGTGCCCCCCCCCCCCCCCCCCCCCCCCCCCCCCCCCCCCCCCCCCCCCCCCGCAAACAAAAGCTGTGGGCCAATGCAAGTCCCACACAATAGAGACCCAAAATAGTCTCCAATATAGGGCTACACAAGCTACAAATGATTCAGAACTGCTCTTGGAGAACTGAATTTTGCACAATTTTTCGGGGACGTTTTGAGCAAAATAGGATAGGAAACTCAAGTCTTAATCCCTCTTTCCACTTCCCTCCTAGAGGAAATTGTTAAGGGAGCAACAATTAGAACAAGAGGCCCCACGGGGCCTGAGGGCGCTCACCTGATACTGGCCGAGTCATATCACCAAAATAGCAAGGGATTCTGCCTTGTGGTTATTATCAGTTTTTCAACATAAAAGTCTACTCATCAATCTAAGACAACCTGCCAAATTTCAAGAAATTTGCGTAAGATAACAATTTTTAAAATCAACCCACACTGCGGCTGCTGCAGCAGCCACTGTGTGCAGCCAACTGAGACCAAAATAGGACGTTCTCATCTGGACATCAACCCGAATATGCAGATGAAATTTCGTGATGATCAGATGAGAACTACGGCCTGTAGGCTGCGCCATACAAAATTCACGATGGCTGCTGCAGCAGCCAATGTAAGCAGCCAGTCATAACCAAAATATGACGATCTCATCTAGACACCAACGCGAACATGCATCTCAAATTTGGTGATGATAGATAAGAACTATGGCCTATAGCCTGTGCCGAACAAATTGTGGACAGACAGACTCACAGACTTCCGCATGCCCCATGACAATAGCATAGCTTGACTTTGTCAAGAAAAGCTAAAAATTGAACTAATAAAAAACAACACAAAGTCTTTTCAAGATACTGTACTTTTAGATTGTCATTACCGCAAAGTAGTCATGTATAATTTAAACAAGGGATTCTGCCTTGTTATCAGTTTTTCAACATAAAATTGTTTACCCTACTTAGTAACCCAAAGTGTTCATATGTTAGATACCCATATTGGGTACTCAATAATTTATCTATTTATTTATTGGAATTTAAGGTCACTTTCAGCATCTAAGGCTACATCTTACAGAGGCGTAATTATAATATCAAGTTTGGTCAATCGTTTATGCCTATCACTGCCCACTTTACAGGGCTTTCAATGCAGGAATTGGTTACTACTGGGCCCAATTTTATCAATAAAGCAGAACTTGAACAAACTTCAATTTGCCACTTCTAAGAAAATCAAAAATCAAATATCAAAAGATTCTGACAGGAGTAACAGAAAAAAAAGATTTTTTAAGAATATTTCTCATACTGAACTAAGTTATACATGGGCTCCCATAGGGAGCCCAAAAATAAAAGCTTCTGAAGCAGTGTTTTGGGAGAAGAAGATTCTTCAACGTTATTCCCATTAGCTACACTGTTAAAAAATGATGACTCGGCACTTTTAGTCCTAGAAAAGAACCTTATGATAAAATTTTTACCATTTTTTTCTTCCGGTCCTAAGGAAGCTTCACACCATATAAAAATTCTCAGTGCCATGTAGTTCTGGAGATATGGGCATTTAAAAAGAAAAAAATTTTTTAGCTCCTGCAGTTCCCGTGGGGGACAGGAAAACAATTTTCGGCATAAATTAGGTACTTATGACCCAATAAGCCCTCATATCAAATTTGGTTCAAATCGACTTTTTGGTTTGGAAAATAAAAATTTTGGTATAATTTGGGCTCCCACAGTGAGCCCAAATATGAACCCAGGTACTTGGCTTTACCAAACTTCACTCTCAGCCCCTAAGAATGCTGTACATCAAATATCAAAACATTTTGACTGGTGGATCTGAAAAAAAATTTTTTTTTAAAGAATATTCCTCATATTGAACTAAGTTATAATTTGGGCTCCCACAGGGAGACCAAATATGAGCCGAAGGACTTGACTTGAACAAACTTGAATCTCACCTCCCTAAGCATACTGTATACCAAATATCAAAAGATTCTGACCGGTGGATGCGAAGAAGAAGATTTTAAAAGAATATACCTCGTATTGCACTAAGTTACAATTTGGGTTCCCAAAGGGAGTCCAAATATGAACTCAGGGACTTGGCTTGAACAAACATCAATCTCACCCCCCTAAGGATGATGCATAGCAAATATCAAAAGATTCTGATTTGTGGATCCGAAGAAGAAGATTTTTAAAATATATCCCTCATATTGCACTAATTTGAACATTTGGGTTCCCATAGGGAACCCAAATATGGACCGAGGAATTTGATTTCTACAAATATGTGAATCAATGTTCCAAAGATGTTATATGTAAAATATGAAAGCTTTTAGAGCAGTGGTTTGGAAGAAAACAATTCTTTATTTTTTTCCCATTGCCTACTGTGTTAAAAAATACTGACTCAGCACTTTTTCAGAGTCCCGAAAAAGTACCCTATGATAAAACCGATAGCAATTTTTTTTTACCAATCCTTTCTGTTGGTCCCAAGAAAGCTTCACACCAAATAAAAATTCTCACTGCCGTGCAGTTTTTGAGATATAGGCGTTTTAATTTTTTTCTATTTTTAGCTCCTGTGGTTCCCACGGGGCTACAGGAAAAAAAATTTCTGCATAAATTAGGTACTTATGACCCAATAAGCCCTCACATAAAATTTGGTTCAAATTGGCCTCTCGGTTTAAAAAATAGAAATTTGGGGTGGGGCCAAAATTTTTGCTCCTCCCATAACATCGCCAAGTATAGACCTACAAACTTCTCTTGAACAAACTTGAGTCTACACCTCAAAAGGAAGCTGCATACCAAATATCAAGTCTCTGCTATTGCTGGTTCTTGAGAAGAAGATTTTTTAAGAATTGGAGCATTTTTGCCCCACCCCTCTGCTCAATATGAGCCGAAACCTAATTTGCCCAAAAATCAAAATGCCGCTATATAACCCCTACTCACATGAAATTTCATTAACATGCGGCCAGTGGTTTGGAAGAAAAAGACCCAAACACCACCTTCACGCCGGACGACGGACGACGGACGAAAAGTGATCAGAAAAGCTCACCCTGACTTTCAGTCAGGTGAGCTAACTAGGGGAATCCACTCCCTCCCCATGGTCTTCCATATGTCACCTCCCTCCCCACCCCCACCCCCCTACCAAAAAAGTAATACTTGGCTTTGCCCCTCTGGGTGGAGAGGCATATTTTCTACCAAAATTTCCAAAAAGTACAGCTGATAAAAATATTTGTGCAAAGTACAGATCACCATCATAGTAAAGAGTGTATTTACCTCCTTGTGATGGATTCACTATTTTCAAGAGCAAGTACACTTGAAAACTAACGAGTGCATTCCTATAATGTCAACAAGACAGATTACCATTTCACACTTCAAAAAGGATTGAAATTGAAGTTTCCACCCCAAAAAGTGGTATTTTTATTTTTTTTAAACATTTTCCCCTATAAGGATTCTTAGTACAAAAAATAGTTGTTTTGAAAGAATACTCCAAGATATCACATTGTCTTTTACCAGTTATTTATTTATTTATTTATTTACTTATTTATTGGTGTTCAAGGTAACATATTCCTGCACATTGCTAATGGTGACCACAACATGGAGATAAAATTCAAGTTTAGTCGATCGTTATGAACACCTATTTTCACTTAACTGTATGAGCAGAAACAGGTTGCAGAGTTTGAATTATTCATTTGAAATTATTCAAATCTGTTGATTTGATTTTAAATTACTATAAAGTAGCATTTAATACATACAATCAAACCTCTTCTAATTTTGTGCAAATTCACCTAATTTCAAGGCAGGTAGAATTTTCACAAGGTGACTTCTTGAGTACAGTACTGTTGCCGTGGATTGATCGTAATCCACAAGTGAGCAGTCATGTCCATGTATTCGTTTAACCCTTTACCTAACGTAACGGCCAAAACCGGCCAGCGCTATTCTAAATGAAAGTGTCAATGACACTGTAGCTTAACTTGTGTGTTGTGTTTGATGAAAAGGATAATGTTCAATGTTTATGAAAGGATTATGAAATAAGACAAGAATTGTGATAATTGGGAATATGTTCATTTCTGTTCCCTGTATGCTATGTTTATGATAAAAATAATATGAGGTGTACACTGTACTAAAGAACTGAGGGGTGGGTTAATATGACCTCACAGTTAATATATGTGGCCCTCACAGTTAACATATATCAACAAAATTACAATGAAATTATTCCAAAATGAGTCATCCTATCAAGTTACATTAGAATCCCTTCATAAATATGGCCTGTAGACTGTGCTAAAGGTTTTCGGGCTTCGGGCCCCTGTAGCCATCAGTTTCCCAATTGCGTCCAAAGGGGACGTTCTCATCTAGACATTATATGAAGTCAACCTACCAAGTTACAATGAAATCCCTCCATAAATACGACCTGTAGACTGTGCTAAAGGTTTTTGGGCTTCAGGCACCTGTAGACATCACAGTTGACCAACCACGACCAAAAGGGGATGTCATCATCTAGGCATTATATGGAGTCAACCTAACAAGTTACAATGAAATCCTTCCATAAATACGACCTACAGACATGCTAAAGGTTTTTGGGCTCGGGCAGCCATCAAGGCTGAATGATCGTGACCAAAAGGGGACGTTCTCATCTGGACACTATTTGGAGTCATCCTACCAAGCTACAATAAAATCCCTTCATAATTATGACCTGTAGACTGTTCTAAAGGTTTTTGGGCTTTGGGCCCCTGAAGCCGTCACAGTTGCCCACTCGTGTCCAAAAGGGGACGTTCTCATCTAGACATTATATGAAGTCAACCTACCAAGTTACAATGAAATCCCTTCATAAATATGACCTTAGACTGTGCTAAAGGTTTTCGGGCTTCGGGCTCGGGCAGCCATCATGGTTGAATGATCGCAACCAAAGGGGACAATCTCATCTGAGCATCATCTGGAGTGATCCTGCGAAGTTACAATGAAATCCCTTCATAAATATAACCTGTAGACTGTGTTCAAGGTTTTCGGGCTTCGGGCACCTGTAGCCATCACAGTTGACCAATCACGACCAAAAGGGGATGTCATCATCTAGGCATTATATGGAGTCAACCTAACAATGTTACAATGAAATCCTTCTATAAATATAACCTTTTGCCTATGCTAAAGGTTTTTGGGCTCGGGCACCCATCAAGGCTGAATGATCACGGCCAAAATGGGACGTTCTCATCTTGACCTTATTTGGAGTCAACCTACCATGTTACAATGAAATCCCTTCATAAATATGACCTGTAGACAGTGTTAAAGGTTTTTGGGCTTCGGGCACCTTTAGCCGTCAAAGTTGCCCAAACATGTCCAAAAGGGGACGTTCTCATCTAGGCATTATATGAAGTCAACCTACCAAATTACAATGAAATCCCTTCACAAATATGACTTGTAGACTGTGCTTAAGGTTTTCGGGCTTCGGGCAGCCATCATGGCTGAATAATCGCAACCAAAGGGGACAATCTCATCTGGGCATCATCTGGAATGATCCTATGAAGTTACAATGAAATCCCTTCATAAATATGGCCTGTAGACTGTGCTCAAGGTTTTTGGGCTTCGGGCACTTGTAGCCAACACAGCTGACCAATTACGACCAAATGGGGATGTCATCATCTAGGCATTATATGGAGTCAACCTAATAGGTTACAATGAAATCCTTCCATAAATATGACCTTTTACCTATGCTAAAGGTTTTTGGGCTTGGGCACCCATCAAGGCTGAATGATCGCGATCAAAAGAGGACGTTCTCATCTAGACATTATTTGGAGTCATCCTACCAAGTTACAATGAAATCCCCTCATAAATATGACCTGTAGACTGTGCTAAAGGTTTTCGGGCTTCGGGCACCTTTAGCCGTCACAGTTGCCCAATCATGTCCAAAAGGGGACGTTCTCATCTAGACATTATATGAAGTTAACCTACCAAGTTACAATGAAATCCCTTCATAAATATGACCTGTAGACTGTGCTAAAGGTTTTCGGGCTTCGGGCTCGGGCAGCCATCATGGGTGAATGATCGCACATTCTCATCTAGACATTATATGAAGTTAACCTGCCAAGTTACAATGAAATCCCTTCATAAATATGACCTGTAGACTGTGCTAAAGGTTTTTGGGCTTCGGGCTCGGGCAGCCATCATGGGTGAATGATCGCAACCATAGGGGACAATCTCATCTGAACATCATCTGGAGTGATCCTAAGAAGTTACAATGAAATCCCTTCATAAATATGACCTGTAGACTGTGCTCAAGGTTTTCGGGCTTCGGGCACTTGTAGCCATCACAACTGACCAATCACGACCGAAAGGGGATGTCATCATCTAGGCATTATATGGAGTCAACCTAACAGGTTACAATGAAATCCTTCCATAAATATGACCTTTTGCCTATGCTAAAGGTTTTTGGGCTCGGGCACCCATCAAGGCTGCATGATCGCGATCAAAATGGGACGTTCTCATCTAGACATTATTTGGAGTCATCCTGCCAAGTTACAATGAAATCGTTTCATAAATATGACCTCTAGACTGTGCTAAAGGTTTTCGGGCTTCGGGCTCCTGTAGCAGTCACAGTTGCCCAATCACGTCCAAAGGGGGACTTTCTCATCTAGACATTGTATGAAGTCAACCCACCAAGTTACAATGAAATTCCTCAATAAATATGACCTGTAGACTGTGCTAAAGGTTTTCGGGTTTTGGGCTCGGGCAGTCGTCACGGTTGGCAGATCATGCCCAAATGGGGAAATTTGCATCTAGACATCATAAGGAGTCATCCTACCAAGTTACAATGAAATCCCTCCACATTAAACATGACCTGCAGACTGTGCTAAAAGTTTTTGGGTTTCGGGCTTGGGCAGCCATCACGGTTGATAGATCATGCCCAAAAGGGGACGTTCTCATCTAGGCACTATACAGAGGCATCCTACCAAGTTACAATGAAATCCCTTCATAAATACGACCTGTAGACTGTGCTAATGGTTTTCAGGTTTTGGGCTCGGGCAGCCATACCGGTTGCCCGATCGCGACCAAAAGGGGACGTTCTCATCTAGACATGACCCCAAACCTGCATATGAAATTTCGTGACAATCAGACAAGAACTGCGGGGTGTAGCCCGTGCTAAAGGAAAATGTGAACAGACGTCACAGACTCACAGACTAACAGACTAACAGACTTCCGCACGCGTGATGGCAATATAGCTTATCTTGACTATGTCAAGTTAAGCTAAAAATCACCAATTAATTTTCATTATTTTTTCATTTTTTGTCTCAAAAACATAGGTTATGACCCCTCGTTGGAACGAGCTCGTCGAGCTCGTTCCAACGAGGGGTCATAACCTATGTTTTTGAGACAAAAAATGAAAAAAATTAGTTATTCAAGAATTATTTTTGCAAGTGTCATCTGCTTTTCAGGTTAGGTAAATTTATTTATTTATTGAGGTTTAAGGTCACATATTTATGCACAATGGCTAATCATGAACGTGACAGTTTTACAGGTGGAGGAAGCCGGAGTACCCGGAGAGAACCACCGAGCAACGACGAGCAGCTGCCAGCTCCCCAACATTGTAACTCTGCACTGCAGCACAGGCAGGGTGAGATTGGTTGAAGACATGCGCACCATCGACGTGCAGTACGCCTTAGTACACAGCGTCATCGTGCCCCCACATGGGCAATGGGGGTGAAGTGTCTTGCCCAAGGACACAACGCGGTTGCCGCAGGTGGGATTCGAACCGAGGACCTCTCGGCTTGCAGCCTGCACCTCTACCTACTGAGCCACCGCGCCCCCAGGTTAGGTAAAGGGTTAACAGGTAATAAAAATCATCATCAGCAAAATTGTAATTATTGAAGCACTGGGTTGTACCAGGTGTTTCATTAATTAAATTTTTGTTGATTATTCCTATAATTAGTGTTTGAAATCTAATATTATTACCCACGCGTGGAAAGAGACGAGTCCACATCGGCTGTACTATAGCTTTTGAATGAAGGCAGAGAGAATTTTGCCAAACCCAAGGCAACTTCTTCACCCCTGTCACATGGTTTCTGCTGTTTGTTTTCTCTGGTGAATAGCTTCCTCCTCCATCAACAGAGTCTTATGCAGAATTTTCCAAGTTTACCCACACTCATAAAAATTCCGCTCTCTGGGCGTTTCCACGGCAAATCATTCTACACTGTACTTTCCATAAAATCTTTGTCAAAATTCTGTTTCTATTTGACTTGCTTAACCCTTCACCCAACGAATCACCTACATCCGCCCGTGTAATATGCAAATTCAGCAGTTGAAAAAATATTTTTCGAAAAATTTCAACAAAACCATATCATGTGACCCCTCTTTGGAACGAGCTTGTTGAGCTCATTCCAAAGAGGGGTCACATGATATGGTTTTGTTGAAATTTTTTGAAAAAATTAAAAAAATTATATTTAAAATAATAAATTTTGAAATCGTCGGCATTGGGTAAAGGATTAAAAGACCACTTTTAACAAGCTATTAATTGAAAATAGCGTATGTTTTCGTTTTTGGAATTCCCTAAAAATAAACTTTCCACAATCCATTCCAATGATGGATCATGATCTGAGTTTAAATGATTTTTGAGAATAGTACTGTCTTGTTTTGGCCATTACATTAGGTAAAGAATTGATAAGAGATATTTACACAAAGACTGTACAGGCCACCGGGTTAGTTACTCAGTTAATAATGACATTTTTTTTACAACCAGAAATTGTGACGAACCCTTTGCAATGCACAGGGTTAGTCACACTTTCTGGTTATAAAACAAGAGGCCCCAAGGGGCCTTAATTGCTCACCTGACAAAGTGGTTCAAAGGAGTTTTTGGGATCACATTCAGTTAGACATTGTTCTTCAACATTATAAAAGAATGAACCCATGAAAGGCAAATTTTATGGAAAAACACTAAGGAGTGTATTCAAACAAACTTGAATCCAACCTGCTCAATCACATCAGAGACCAAATATTAAGCCAGGGACTCAAATTGAACAAACTTGAATCTGATCCCCCTTGAGATGTTATATAACAAATATGAAAGAATTCTGACTGGTGGATCTGAAGAAGGTCTTTCAAGAAATGTCCTCACATTGCACTAAGTTAAACTTTAAGTTCCAATAGAGATCCAAATTATTAACCCAGGCACTCAATTTGAACAAATATGCATCTGACTCCCCTATAGATGTTGTATACTAAAAATGAAAGGATTCTGAACGGTAGATCTGAATATTTTTTTTTTAAGAAATTTCCTCATATTTCACCTTTCTGACTGCAGGGTCTAAAGATTTAAAAAAGAATTCCTCATATTGCACTAAGCTGATATTTTGGCTCCCATAGGGATCCCAAATATTTACCATAGTTAACATTTACCAAAGTTAACATTTGGGCTCCCATGGGGAGCCCAAATATAAAACCAGGGACTCAATTTGAACAAATTTGAATCTGACCTCCCTAGAGATGTTGTATACCAAATATGAAAGGATTCTGACTGGTGGATTTGAAGAAGATTTTTAAAGAAATTCCCTCATATTTCATTAAGTTAAACTCTGGGCTCAACAGAGAGCCCAAATATTAACCCAGGGACCCAATTTGAACAAACTTGAATCTGACCCTCCTAGACATGTTGTATACCAAAATGAAATCATTCTGACTGGTGAAACTGAAGAGGATTTTTAATGAAATTTCCTCCTACTGCACTAAGTTAAAATTTGGGCTCCCATAGGGAGCCCAAATATTAACCCAGGGACTTGATTTGAACAATCTTGAATGTGTTCCCCCTACAGATGTTATATACCCAATATCAGAAGATTCTAATTGATGGCTCTGGAGAAGATTTTTTAATTTTGGGAAACACTTTATGGGTGCTATCAGGGTAATGCCCCTTGTAGGCATTGTAACTTTATTTGAACAAACCTGAATTGATATGTGATAAGGAACATACATATCAAATTTGGTTCAATTTGGTCCATTGGTTTATGAGAAGCAGTCGAAAATGTCGAGTTCACGCCAGATGGATGAGGGACAGATGGATGTATGCACAGAATGTGACCATTTAAGCCCCCCCCCCCCTGATTTTCAGTCAGGTGAACTAAGAAATTGTTAACAGCCATATCACACACTACAGGAAAGTTAAAAAATTTATAGTAATTTATATATTTTTTATACTTACCAATGACCCAGACATAGCTGGTGCTAACTCTTAAAATATAGGGCCAAACACAAATTTTGCCCCCCAATCCCCAAAATTTGCATCTAAAACTAAAGAAAACATGTCCTGAAAGGCCCTCCACACCTCGCCCCCACTGCGCATGCGCAGTGTCCAGGACGTTCCGAAATTGGCGCCATTTATCATTCTAATAACCAGTGCCTGGTAAGCGCTATGTACTCAGCGGGGAGGCAAGAGTTCCCAACTCCTGGGAGGGCCATCCCCGTCTGGGTCATTGGTAAGTATAAAAAATATATAAATTACTATAAATTTTTTAACATTTTTATACTGTACCAATGACCCAGACATAGCTGAATAGTAAAAAGGCTGGAGGGCCAAGGACATAGAGCAAAATGGAATACGCTCAATAAAAAAAATAGAGTCATCCCCTGTAGGGAAAAGAAGTAATAGGCCTTACATGTATCTTTCTTATTTATGATAAATTAGAAAGATACAACACCTTCCAAAAATTGAGCTTCATACATCCATGTACTCTATTAATATCCAATAATCCTTATACTAATAATTTTTAAAGTAAGCCAATAATAAAGTAAGTCTAGAGAATAGAGACTCTTATACTCCTAAAAGTGTGTGAGAATTGCATAGTCATGTCCGTTGACATATGCAATATTCAAAAGCTATACTTTAAAAACTAAGACTTGAATGAATTTTATAAACTTAAACTTCTCACTAAACAACCATCCCAATAACAGCTCAGAATTACTAACTCCGGAGGAGGTATCCCCTTGTTTTCATAGTAAAAACAGGTGACCCAAGGGAACACCCTCCCCCCCCCTTTTTCTTGCCCTGGGTCAAATAGCCCAGAGCGAAGAGGGCAGCCGAACGGAGACACTGCCGAAACAGACAGCCTACCTAGCTATAGTAGCAACTGTTAAGTGAATGACATTCTGAGCAGTAGATAATAGACCTAACAATAGAGGCCTCCAGAAATGGACTCGATATTTCTGAGATAAAATTCATGAATGGATGGCTGAGCGCAATGAGCAGCCTTCAAAAATCTATAATAGCAACACTATTAATGTAAGCCCAAGAAGTAGAAGAACTCTTACTTCAAGAGCCGAAATCTTAAGCACAACTGCTAAGCCAATGATATACCATAAGCAGTACGCTAGTTAATAGAATCGATTAACAATAAAATGGAGCGTAACGTCCTTCTACTAGACATCAAAGACAGAAGAAGCTTACGCCCTTGTAATAAACAGATATCTGTTTATAAATACATAAACTGTACCCGGAAAGAGTAAAGGCCTATGCCCATACGAAGACGGAAGGACCTTAAAATAATAGGTTCCGGATAATAGGAGCCTAACTCTTATGCAACAATCCAACCTAAATAGTAACGGAAGTATTGATTCCGAAACTATGAAAGTGAAAATCATCCATCGATAGTGCATGAAACTCACTGACTCTACAGTAAAAGAGAAACCAACAGAATTACTGTCTAAAAGGTCAGAATTTGAAAACTACTGTTTCCAGAGGCTCAAATGATTACTTAGCTAAATAAGAACCGAAGTTAAAATCCGTATAGGAATTTAATCTAAAGATTCTAAGTCTATTTATCAAAAAGTTACTAACTGACTTAGATAAAGAGACAAAAGACTCAATTGTAAACTATCGTAGAGTGCATAGGTATGAGGTAACATAAACCTATAACCTAAATAACAACAGGCTGCAGTAGATCTTGTGAAACAAGTATACTAAAAACTAGCAATGCGTAGTATGGAGGGATCAACCATATGAACATAATGATCCCTACACCACGACGGAAGAGCCTCCACTTTAGTCGCATAGAATAGCGAAGAAGAGGATCTCCTATAGTAAGAAATCGCGTCCAAAGCTCGTCCAGTACAGTGCTTACAATGCAATACGGACCACACAACGGAATACATGAAGGTTGCGACCTTGCTGGTTGTGATAAAGATGACACGATTTACCCAGTGAAAAAAGATCCTCACATAGAGGAAGATTTCACGTTAAGATCCACAGTAGACAAGAGAGTAAATTATTCATGATCTCTGTGAAGATAGAGATGCTATCAACAGAAATGTATTGTGGTTGTTTATCTTAGCAATACCTGCTAAAACAACAGCGCCGGAGGATACGCGTATCCTATCATTGCGTCCTATAGATCAATAGAGCGTTAACAGTATTAGCTCAGAGATCTGGACAAGCCAACACATACGTCTGCAATTGATTAGCAAGCTGTGTCATAATAAAACATCATTGGGCGCTCCCATAGAAAGCAAATCTGATTAAATACTTGTTTGTTGAGAGTCCATTCTGACAGCAACAAGCGACCCGTAAGAGAACGGGAGTGCGATAAAACAATCAGACGACCCCGAATATGACGGACCAAAACTGAACTTGGTGTACTATAACCAACAGACGGATTCTTTCCATTAAATTGAATAACGGAAACGAAAGAGTGCCTCCCTGGTTCCGGAGATACGCCACTACTGTCGAATTAAAGGACAGGAATTTGGGCATGCATTTCTGAATAATGTTCATGCAATGACATAAAGCAAGCCTAAAAAACATTATTCCGCGGAAGTTAAACTGATAGCTAAAAGACTGCGGAACCCAAAGACCCTGGCACTTCGAATCCGTAGGGATCAGTATATATCCCAATCTGTTTGACTGGCAACCGTCATAACAGCCACACTAGGGTCCGGCAACTGCGGCGGCACTCTCTGAGTCAACCACCGAATGTTTGCCCCAGTCTGAATCTCTTGTAACAGTAGATAGACAAGAGAATGTATAAACCAAGCAATTCATGGATTGCCGGAAAGTTGCCGTCGAAGAGAAGCTCCTCCGAGAACGAAGCGACTCTGAGAGAGTTCTTAACCTACTATCCACGCGTGGATGTAGCTAGGGCTGCATCACGTCTAAACACTCCAATCAGCCACTGAAGGGCGGAGTTATACGTGAACAAAATACTGCCCTCAAAAGAAATTACATTGAGAATAATATCCCGTAAATCTTTTCTTGAAGACGTAATGATAACGCCTCAGTAAGGCGGATTACGTATAATAAAGCGTCTAAGTTAAGTCTACTATACATAATGTCGTTCCCAATATTGAAATTGGAAAAGACATAAACGGCGAAAAAGAATATATGCAGTCTTTAATCACACCGTCTAGACGCATATGAACTCTCGGTTTGCCCTGCTCTGCCAAAATAAACTATATGTAAAAAAGATAAAATGGCAGAAATGAGCCACGCGGACAAGAAACTAAACTATCATGCTTAGTAGCAGGCTTGTATATATATATATAATATATAGCGTCGAAAAATAAAACACATGTTGTAATGACAATATTGGACTGCGTCGGTAAGTCAGGGACAAAGTCCCTGTACCGATCGAAAAATCCGAGTCCAATGACGCTATAAGTCTCTTATCCAAGATCGCAGCAATGAAGTCCGAAAAATAATCACTGGAAGAAATGCCAGAAGATATGAAAGGCATCTTCCGATACTACTAAAGGGAAAACTCGAAATCTTTCGAATCCCTTTCGCCATCCTGTCGGACCCTATAAAGCGTTCGGTCGTCCGTAGCTTGATGCAACCGCGGACCGCACCGACCCAGCGCCGTCGGATAATTCCTGATTCGACCGAGAAACCGTCAATTGCTGGGATGCTGCGAAACAACTGTGCTAACTCGGATAGCACGTCCGTCACCGAGGCCTGAGGAGCAGCGGTCTTACGATGCATTGCCGCAGGAAGCTCCGAGATCGTTACCCCGTGCATACTTCCAATATGCGAGCGAACGGAGTGTATAGGCCTCGTGTCCCTTGGCTACCGGATGGCGCGACCTATTCGCTGTGGAATCACTGAATGCCGAAACTGATCGGATACTCGAGGTCACGTAGCCAATGTGCGGTCGTGTGCCCTGCTGTGAGGATGAGGAAGCATTAAAGACAGTCTCTCGGACTGTCAATATAACGGAGCGTCCCGAGCAACGGACATATGCTCCGAATGTAAAATATCTGAACCACAACATGCGGTCCCCTATGTTGTTGGCTTCCTCCGATCTGTCCTCAATCTGCCGTCACTGGGTGAGTACTAAAGTAATTAAAGTGCTCGCATCACCCAAATCTCCTTCCTAGACCGCAACGGACGAACCCGGCAGCCGAACCATTCGATGAATGTATGCTACACCGGGTGAGCTAGCGAATGTCATTCCGTAAGCGATAGACATATTCCATGAGCACTTATTGCCGCTAACTCTTCATTAACTATGACGACAGAGGCACACTTTTGAAAGACATCTCCATAACTCTTCGAACAAGAAACCAGAAATGCTTGGATAGCAAGCATAAAATAATAATATATATAGCGTCGTTCAATAATTCGAAAGTTTGTGTGACATTATTGGATTATGTCGGAACTGAGGGACGATGTCCCTGAACCGAACCAAAAATTTCTAAGTCCACCGACGCTATCAGTTTCTTATCCGGCATCGCAGCATATGTTGTTCCGAAAGGGAAAGCTTGAAATCCACCGAATCCCTTTCGGTATCCCGTCAGACCGGATGAAACTTTCGGACGTCCGTACCCGCTTCCGCGGAGCGTCCCGACCCAGCATCGTCGGATAAAATATATGCGACAGATTCAGTTGATGCTGGGATGCTGCGATAAACTGTGCTATTAAGGAAAGCACGTCCGTTCCCGAGGCCTGTGCCGTAGCGGACTTACGATGCATTGCCGCTGGAAGCTCCGTGTACGTTGACTCCCGCACACTTCCTATGCGAACGTCCGGAGTCTGCAGGCCTCGAGTCCCCGGCTACCGACCCAGCGCTGTCGGATAATTCTCGATCCGACACCGTTTCTGTCGGCTGCTGGGATGCTGCGATAAGCTGTGCTATGTGCACAAGAATGTCCGGCGTCGAGACCTGCGGAGGCGCAGTCTATCGGTGCTTCGCCGAGGGCAGCTCCGCATCAGATGGCTCCCGCATACTTCCTATGCGAACGTCCGGAGTCCATCGGTCTCGAATCCCTGGCTGCCGGATGGTGTGACCTGGTCGCCGAAGAATCCTTGATCGGCGAAGCTGGTAATATATCGGCGGTCACGCAGCCAAGGTGCGGTCGTGTGCGCTGATGAGAAGAGGAAGCCTTAGCAGTCTCAGCGGACTGCCTATACAACGGAGCGTCCCGAGCGACGGACGTATGCTCCGCTAACAACACATTTGTACCACAACATCTGGGGCCAGATGTTGTTGAACGAGAGAGGGGCCTCTCTCGCTTGCCGTCCGGATGGACCGGAACGAGCTATGAACCGGACTAAAAGGCTTCCTCCGTTCTCCCTCCGATCCGCCGTCACTGGGTGTGCATTAAGTTAATTTTATAGTGCTCGCATCACCCCAAAATTCCTTCTAGACCGCAACGGACGAACCCGGCTGCCGAACCATTCGGTGAATGGACGCTACACCGGGCGAGCTAGCGGACGTCAAAGGCCGTCGAACCTACTAGGGTCCTCTTAGGCAATTGGCGTATTACATGAGCACTTTTCCGCTAGCCCTTCATTAATTGTGACGACGGAGGCACACTGTTGGAAGACATCACAGATACATCACCCTAATCTTGATCGTCTGAAATAGAAATTGATAAAGTAGAGTGACCCTGCGGGGAAAGGACCGGAGTGTCCAAATCCCCAACAACATACCGTGACATACGCTTCCCATATTGTCATCGAAATCATACGATACAGAACAGGAGTTAATGCGAGTACACTGACCACATATAGAATGATAATAAGGTCAGAGGAAGACTTCCTCCTAAAACAATTGATCAATATCCTTTCAATGAGAAAAGAAAACAAGTCCTGGTACTCGCACTAACCCCTGGCAATCAAATACATAATAATAATATGATCCATTAATATAGAAAAAATAATTGAAATCAAAATATTTTGAAAAAATATTTTTTCAGAACAGCCCAAGTTTCTGAAAAGTAACGTTGAGCCCCAATGGATCCCAAGCCTAAGTGTGGACAAAAATTTTAAAAATATTTTAAACAATTTATTCAACACTTACGAACAATAATAATGTATCTAGTTATGATTAAAATAACATAAAGATATTATTATTTAGAAATCCCCCCCTCACACAGAGGGCTGTTGTAAATGTAAACAATGAGTGTAAAAACACTAAAATAAGACTCCAGGCACCCAGGCCCGAAATCAGTTACCAAAAATACACCATCTGATGCAAAACAGAGACTTCCAGGGAAGAAACTGCAGAACATCAGATGGTAGATGCAGAACACAACGCCTAACCACCCGTAGGTGAAGACGTAAACATGGGGAAAGAACAGAATTCATTCTGTTATTAAGCTAAAACTCCCAAGAAATTTTAGTAATAATAATTACAGAAACTATGCCAAAAGCATGGGAGAATAGCAAGGGGGAACTTAAAGGACAGGGAGAGAGGAAAAACACTTGAAAAAACAGTGTAACTAAATAATCAGAATGACAACAAAATGGCTGCTGCCTTGAAAATAGGTAACTTAACATAATTTCATTAAAAAAAATTAAGTTACAGCCCTGATAATATTCTGTCACACATTCTTTTCCTCTCCTCCTTTTCTATCCTCCTTAGAATCACCATTTCACTAATATTTATGTGTCTGGCATCATTTAAACTGAGATTTAAAAGCACAAAGATCAGTCAGATGTTAACTGATGAAGGGCCAAACTTAGAATGATAAATGGCGCCAATTTCGGAACGTCCTGGACACTGCGCATGCGCAGTGGGGGCGAGGTGTGGAGGGCCTTTCAGGACATGTTTTCTTTAGTTTTAGATGCAAATTTTGGGGATTGGGGGGCAAAATTTGTGTTTGGCCCTATATTTTAAGAGTTAGCACCAGCTATGTCTGGGTCATTGGTACAGTATAAAAATATAAAAATTCACTAAGACTGCAATGCTCGGGGTGAATAGCAGAGATGATCTCATTTATAACCAGAAAGAATAGAGTGACGAACCATGTGCATTGCAGAGTTAGTTGGTAAGCTAACATAGACCAAAAACCAAATGATTGTGGGGGGAGTGGGGACTGCCCTAGTCCTTTCTAGGACACTCTAATTGTGGAAGGTACTAGTATGAACTAGCCCCCCCCCCCCCCCCCCCCCCCCCCCCCCCCCCCACCATTTGCTTGAATTTGCATGAAATTAGCAATGCTGGTGCATGTCCAGATCTCTGGGTGGCCAAATCATTTGTGTACCACAACCCCAACCATCCCCCAAAAGGTTTGCTAAATTCAGTGTTCATAGAGCATATCTAAATTTGTGGTGTGTGCAGCCCTATTTCTGTGACAATTTTGGGGCTCTATATTATCCGAAACTTGCAGTGGGCAAATGTTTTGGGGGATCTGCAAACATTTCAGGAAGGCCAAGGTCCATCCATCATGCACCTCCTCACTCCCTGCCACGGCTATGCCACTTTTTTGAATGAATAACGGTATTCTCAACTCATAATAAAACCAGATCAAATATTTCTAGACAGTTAACCAACAATTTATTTTAATATCCACTGTAGCAACTGCAAAAGAGGGAACAGACCAAAACAGAAGTATGAAAAAAAGAGCACAGAGAAAAAAGCAAGAAACTCAATACGTTAACCCTTTGAAACCTGATAGTATCTTCCATGTCAGTTCCATGGTATCAATAGGAAGAGTCCATATTTATTATTTGGGGGTAGACCAATTAATATTTTCAATGCGCAGCCTTAGGGCTGCACGTTGAAAATATTTATTGGTCTACACCACACATTTACCTTGCAGTCATCCCCCTTAATGACATTATGACGTAGCTTATAACACGGCCTGAAAAACGGCCTCTGGCGTTCAAAGGGTTAAATGTAGAGAAAAGGGGGAAATATTATTCCATACAGTTTTAATTTACTTAAAAGAAATGCAAAACATGCAATGCAAGACCAAGCTCGTCATTACTCAATCAATTCAAGGCCATTATCACAAGGCTTCATTTTGAAGAAGATTACAAGGACTTAATTCAGGAAAACATTGCAGAGTTCATGGAGTTGTGAACAATGAAAGCTTAGTACAGTGAAGGCTGTTACAAACTGCTTGGAACTGGAGCATTGTGTCATAGGTTCATCAAATTAACCCTTTACCCAACGAATCGGCCACATCCGCTCGCGTAATATGCAAATTCAGCAGTTGAAAAAATAGTATTTTTCAAAACATTTCAACAAAACCATATCATGTGACCCCTCGTTGGAACGAGCTCATCGAGCTCATTCCAACGAGGGGTCACATGATATGGTTTTGTTGAAATTTTTTTGAAAAATTTTAAAAAATGATATTTTAAATAATAAATTTTGAAGTCGTCTGCGTTGGGTAAAGGGTTAAGGATAAGGTAAATTTCAAGGATCCTTTCAAGCCATTTTCAAGAACCTTTTAAACAAATTGTGAGATTACTTCAAGCTATTTGCATCTAGTTTTGAGTGAGATTTCTGATTAAGAAGACATATACAAGTTAATGCTTAGAAGCTTAAAGTCTAGTTTGCTTGCCTTAGATGTTGTACAGCAGGGACTCAAACGTAAAAAAAAAACAACATTTTTCAGTAATTTAACCCTTAGAACTGGCAGTGCGAGAGAATTTTCTCCAATCAGTCTGTTTTCCTCTTGTGTAACTATGAATTGAACCAATTATACCTTGTTTGACAGAGCTCACTGAGCTCTGTGAAACAAGGTATTATTGATTAACCCTTTACCCAACGTAATGACCAAAACTGGCCAGCGCTATTCACAAAAATCGCCAATTAACTGTCATTATTTTTTCATTTTTTGTGTCAAAAACACGTTATGACCCCTCTTTGGAACGAGCTCGAGCTCATGCCAATGATTGACCATAACCTGTGTTTTTGAGACAAAAAATGAAAAAAATTAGTTATTCAAGAATTTTTTTTTGCGAGTGTCGTCTGCTTTTCATGTTAGGTAAAGGGTTAAAGTTCCTCAACTCAATGCAGTACAACACACCAGAAAACTTTTTTGTACAGATAATCTCTATGTATCGTTCTGAATATGATGTCAGAGACAACAATGGAGGCATGTGAACAATACCTGAGGCTCATTGGGCTGTCAAATTTTAGCAGACTGTGCACAAGTTAAACAACAATTTGGGTAAGCAATGTATCATTCTCTTGAAAATGATGTCATTTGGGAGTGTGAAAATAGCTGGGTGAGTGAAAATCATTTCTGGCCTTTGTTTTCCTAAACGTATTTTCCATTTTGCTAACCAATTTAATGTGGCTGATGAATTCACAACAATGTTTTGGAATAAGTCAACACTGTCAAAAAAGACTGAATTGGTTCAATTCCTAGTTGAATTATGAGAAAAATTCGCGGCATGAAATTTAGGTATTTTGACATCAGTGTGCAAGGAGTTAACCTTGAGAAGAGGTGAACCAGGACTACATGCATCACAATTCAACGCCCAAGCTTCTTTGATGCAGAGCTACCCAACTAAAATGGTGTGCAAGTTTGACTATTATCGAAGTGAATGATGTATTTCGTCCAGGGGAGCTTCAGTCCACATTTTCGTGACACGGAAGAAAAAAATTCACACTGAAATAAAAAAGGTCTTATCAGTTTAAATTAAAGAACAGGCAAAAGCATGCAATAAGTAAAAAACAATTACATACACAAGCTTAAACACACAAAGCAACACAAAAACTAAAATCTGCAAGCCTGCAAATAAACAGTGCATTGTGGTCGTGTTTTTTGAATAAAAAATTTTGTGGTATAACAAAAAATTACTAGGCAATCACCAAATTCCCCATTTATGGACAAATCTGACCTCAATACATCCAAATTTATTTATTTATTGGTGTTTAACCCTTTGAACCCTAGTGGTATCTTCCATATCAGTTCAATGGCAGCAACGGGAAGAGTCCATATTCATTATTTGGGGTAGACCAATTAATATTTTCAACGTGCAGCCTTGGGGCTGCACGTTGAAAATATTGATTGGTCTACACCACATCTTCACTCAAAAGTCAATCCACTTAATGAAATTATGAAGTAGCATGTTACTGGGCCGGAAAAGCGGCCTCTGGGGTTCAAAGGGCTAAGGGCACATATTACTGCACAATGGATAATCATGACCTCAACATGCATATAAAGTAAAGACCCTCCAATCATTTATACACATGTTAACCATTTTAGAGAACATCCACCAACGGCACTGGTGACCACGTCCTATTTTACCAGTAAAACAGGGCTTGTTCAGCACAGTAAACAAACACAGCTTCACGTCCCAGAGTTCCCATGGGTCATACATCCAAAGGAGGCATTTAATCTATTATATTGTTCGACAAGAGCTCCCTGAGCTGTCAAACAAGATATGACAAGAGATTGCATCAATGGTGCCAACATATCCTCACCAGCGTCGAGTTGAGGGATAAGGCAATGTCAGATGGACAACATCTGTCGCACTAATAGACCAACCCAGCCAACAAACACATATTATGATTTGCATATATTTTCGTTGTTTTACTGCAGGGACATAAAAATCAATCCCTCAGTCACAATTATCATGTCCACATTCACCCGTGGGTTAAGTGTGGTGAGGATTGGACCATCTGGTGGGACAAGATGTCGAACAAATGAACCCACACACAAACCATTCTCAAATAAGCTGAAGAGACAAAAATTGGCTATTTTGTACACTCTAAGGGTCGTAAATCAAGGAAAAAAAATACATGGACAGCAAAACAGCATATGTTTCTGAAAGAGTTCATCATACTGAACACCTATACGAAATTTCATCAACATTCAAGCATTAATATTCAAGTTAGGACCTGGACAGTCATCCAACTGGCGAATTCAAAAATTTTTCGAACTCAAAAAAAGGAGATAACTCGAGAAAGTGAAATGTAAGAAACATCATTAGAGACTTGTTTGAAAGCCTTTCCCATAAGGAATCTTCCTGCCAAATTTCATTAAGATGCGACAAACCAAACCTGAGATACACAGCAAACAGACAAAAAATTGGCTATTTTGTACACTCGAAGGGCCATAGCTCAAGCAAAAATTATGTGGACAGCAAAATGGCTTATGTTTTTGAAACAGCTCATGATACCGAACGCCTGTATAAAATTTCATCAAAATTCAAACACTGATATTCAAGTTATGACCTGAACAGACATTGGATGGATGTACACATGGACGTGCGGACAGATGCAATCCAGTATACTGCCCTTTTTTTTAAACAAGAGGCCCGAAGGGGCCTTAATCGCTCACCTGATAAAGTGGTTCAAAGAAGATCACGTGCAGTTAGTCATGGTTCATCAACACTACAGAGGAAAGAACAGGGGAATGAAGTCATGAAATTATTCATAACTCTACTGTCCATGCCAGATGATTATTATCATAGTCTTCCTGACTGCTTCCAATTCTATGAGCTGTAGACCAGCACTTCCAAACTGAATCTGCCCCCACCCCCCTCCTCCCCACCTAGCGATGTTGAATAGCAAATATGAAAGGATTCTGTCAGGTGGATCTGAAGAAGAAATTTTTAAAGAAATTTCCTCATATTGCACTAAGTTGAACTTTGGGCGTCAATAGCGAACCCAAATATTAATCCAGGGACCCGATTTGAACAAATTTGAATCTGAGTCCCCTAAAGATGTTGCATACCAAATATGAAAGCATTCTGACTCGTGGTGCTGAAAAAAAAGGATTTGTAAAGAAATTTCCTCATATTGCAATAAGGTAAAATTTGGGCTCCCATAGCGAGCCCTAATATTAACCCAAGGGAGTCGATTTGAACAAACTTGAATCTGAACTCCTAATGATGTTGTATACCAAATATCAAAAGATTCTAATTGATGGTTCTGGAGAAGCTTTTTAAAGAAATATTCTCATATTGCACTTAGTTAAAAGTGACAGACGCCAAGTGATGGAAATGGCTCACAGTGACTTGCAGTCAAGTGAACTAAATGAAAGTGTTAATGACACTGTAGCTTAACTAGACTGTGTGTTGTGTTTGATGGAAAGGATAATGTTCAATGTTTATGAAAGGATTATGAAATATGACAAGAATTGTGATAACTGAGAATGCTAATTTCTGTTCCCTTTGCTATGTTTTCAATAAAAATAATTTGAGGTGTAGACTGTACTAAAGAATTGAGGGGAGGTTTATGTGGCCCTCAGAGTTAATTATGTCAACCAAAGTTACCTAGTTACAGTGAAATTATTCCAAAACGAGTCATCCTATCAAGTTACAATAAAATCCCTTCATAAATATGGCCTGCAGACTGTCCTAAAGGTTTTTGGGCTTCGGACTTCTGTAGCCATCATGGCTGACCGATCACAACCAAACGGGAACATCCTCATCTAGACATTATACAGAGTCATCCTATCAAGTTACAATGAAATCCCTTCATAAATGCAACCTGTAGACTGTGCTAAAGGTTTTCAGCTCGGGCAGCCATCACGGTTGACCGATCGCGACCAAAAGAGGACATTCTCATCAAGACATGACCTCAAACCTGCACATGAAATTTTGTGACGATCGGACAAGAACTGTGGAGTGAAGCCTGTGCTAAAGGAAAATGCGAACAGACTAACAGACTTCTGCATGTGTGATGGCAATAGCTTATCTTGACTTTGTCAAGTTAAGCTAAAAATGAATTTTAGTCCCCAGAAAATGTTTTTCAGGGGGACAATAATACCCCTGTTAACTGAATATTCTATAAAAAAAAAAAAAAGATGGTTATTTAATTTGTTTATACACTACACAAAATGGCACCAGAAAAAAATATTATTTCAGGTGTGGAAATAACTCACGATCATTTAGGTTACATGGGAGGGTTACGTCAATTGTAAAATACATGAAACGCCTAGAAAGAATTGAGGAGGGCAATTTTTGGGACTGCCTTTAAAATCTTTTATCATTTTGTCCCCCGAGTTCCAATGTGTTCTCTGTGCCTACTGGCACCGAGAACACATTTGAACTCAGGGGACGATTGTCAATGTTGCATTGATTCTCAATAATTCATGACACATTCTGTGTTGCATTTCGATACATTTTTAGTGTAGAACAGTCACATAACAATTGAATGCAACATTTTGAATAATGAGATGTGTGTGCCAATTTCCACTATGTAGCTGAATGTAGTACAATTTTTCAGTCACAATATTATTACTTTGAAGTGAATATAACCAAAATAGCATACAAGTTTTTGCACTGAAAATTTCAAGTGCAATTGCATTCCCAAGCAATTTGAGGAGGGCAACTGTTTTGCTATCCTTGATTTTCTAGATTGCCAGGCCTGGAGTGGCATGGCATTTACATCTTCACAGAATTTTTGTCAAAATAAATAGCAATAACTGACATGAGATCTAGCTTTAGCGAGATAGCATGTTAAGTTGTTGCTATTTATTTTGACAGAAATTCTGAGATGATCTGAACAACATGCCTTGCGCAGTAAAAACATAGTGCGGAGAAAAATTACAACACCTTTTTCCTATAGGTTACCACCACGTTATATAGCATAACCTGCTAGCAGGTTACAAAGTATGCTCTTTATTATTTGCAGGCTAGAACATATGAAACAGACGAAGCTGTCATCAAAAGAAATTCCAATCAAATTCACAGTGATTAGGCAGCAATTATTAATAAGCACACACATCCACCTCACCTTTTGATATAGTCAAAGCCGGAGACCACTGCGATCGTAAAATATCTAAACATATGCTGCCGTTGCTGTTTATGTTTGGATGATATATTCTGGTTGTGAAGCAAACCTGAAAACATAAAGTATTTATTTTATACCATGATTACCTGTTCTACTATATATGAAAAGCCTATGACAAAAATTTTAGCTTTACACACCAACCGTGATGAACATGCCAGCAATGGGATTTCAATAGTAAAAATTTGCACCTACAGTAGAACTACATCTCCGTTGACCTTTGGTGACGTCGACCTGAATGCAAATTTGTCTAAATTTATCGCACGTCGCCTCGCGAAGAGTGAAATGGAAGTGGCAATTATTTATTACGTTTTTAAATGGGTTTACCTCATAAGATGCCAAAAATTAACAAACATGCATTGTCTCATGTTAATAAAGCATGCAAAACTCAAAATAGTATGTTATTATGTTATTAAAACGAAAAAGGCTCAGTTTCTTTTTTCCATTTCGTTTCAGAGAAAAAACCAACAGCGGAAGTACCGCCCATCCATGATCATGTAAACAAAAACAGATTCGCACGTATGTACGTCTGCTGCTCAGTAAAATCACAAAAAAATAATAGGGACTCTTAATAATCAGACGATCATGGTGTAAATAAAATATACCCAAAGTAGCTTGGTGTACCAAATGTTCACCACTCGTGGTGAAGTGGAGTTAACCGCGTGCCAAAAGCTACTAGGGGTATATTCCATATATTTACTATTTACTTATTAGTGTTTAGAATCACATTCAGCATCTATGGCAAACACATGACCATAACATACATATGAAGTAAAGTTCAGCCAATCGTTTATACCTATGCTGTCTACTTTAGATGGCTTCCACCTAGCGCTGCATGGTATATCGATAACTGGTACATACTGGTATTCGAACCATTATCAATTGAATACCGGCGAAATTACGAAAATATTGATTCATCGGCATTATTTATTTACCCGCAATTTAATTTTCAAGATGTCGTGAGTTTTAACTGTTGTCCCCCGTGAATAACATTACCCTTTTACCCAACAAATTGGTCACATCTGTCTGCATAATATACAAATTCAGCAGCTGAAAAAATTTTTTTCAAAACAATTCAACAAAATCGCATCATCAGACCCCTTTATTAGAATGAGCCCGTTGACCTTGTTCCAATGGGGGGCGGGGGGAAAAGATATTATTTTGTTGAAATTTTTGGAGAAATTCGATACATTAATATTGTTAATAATAACGTCTGCATTGGGTAAAGAGTTATTATTCGAACTGCATCATCAAGGCATGCTAATTCATTCCACTGTGATGGCTACAGTCCAATTGTGGTACGTATGTTCAGATATCTCAACAGTCTTTCAATATACTTGTATACCGCTGTATTTTCTTTAATACCAACACTGGTATTCTGTTCAGAATATCATGCAGACCTACTTCCACCCCAGTAGTTCATTAGAGAGCAGTGATGGAAATCTGATGCAGTCAATTTTTTTACCACCTAACGATCGTGCAATTTTAAACTCACGTATGCATAATTTTGCATGCCTTGTTTCAGTTGTTTTCAACACTGCCAGTATCTTAAACACTCTGACAGTCACCTTCGTGAAGGGTAAAACAGAAGACTCATTAAGCCTGTATTTGATCTTGGACCCTTAAAAAATTAATTTTAATAAATTTTTATATTATCTAAAATAATTTTATTTCAGTTTTGTTTTAATTTTTACAAACCTCTCTTCCCTCATATGGGCCGATTGAGCAAGAAAGTCCACCTGGAATCCAGACAGACCTTTTTGCTCAATCGGCACATACTGAGGTATAGGCGTTTGTAAAAACTCAAATACCAAATTTCAATGACACTGATACAGATGAAGTTTGTAGAGTGTGCTGAAGAAATCCAAGATGGCCGTCATGGCAGCCACTGTGTGACGAACATGACAGAACATTCTCATCTACTCATGCTAGTAAGTCATCCTGCCAAACTTTGAGAAAATTGATGCAGAAATATGACCTACAGGGTGTTTTGAAAGAATCCACGATGGCTGCCATTTGGGGCAGCCAAACATTACCAAAATAGGGCGTACTCATCTACTCATCATACTAAGTGACCCTGACAAATTTCAAGTAGAATGATGAATAAATGCACTGGTAGCCTGTACTGAAGATGACCATGATGGTTGCTGTGGTGGCGATTACAGGTGGTGACTATTATGGGTGGCAAAGGGCAACCAAAGTAGGCTTTTCTCATCTAGTCATCATACAAAGTCGTCCTGCTGAGTTTTAAGAGAATTGATGCATAAATGCGATCTGCAGTGTTCTGAAGAAATCCAAGATGCCTGCCCAGGAGGCTATTATGGGCTGCCAACCCTTTACAAAAAAAGGACGTTGTCATCATACTAAATCACCCCGCCAAAAAATTCATGAAAACTGATGTATAAACATAACCAAAAGGCTGCGCTGAGGTAAAACAAGATGTCTACTGTGGTGGCAATTGCCACTGTGTGTGGTCGACTGTGACAAACATTGAACTTTCTCATCTATCAACAAACTAACATGACCAACATTAGATGTTCTAATCAAACTAAGTCATCCTGTCAAATTTTAAGAAAATTGCTGTATAAATGCAGCCTGAAGGGTGTTCTGAAGAAATCCAAGATGGCTTCGTGGTGGCTATTATGGGCAGTGAACTATGACCATGCTACTTTTTCTCATTTACCCATCATACTAAGTCGCCCGACCAAGTTTCAAGAAAATTGCTGCATATATGTGATCAGCAGCCTGAGCTGAAGGAATCCAAGATGGCTGCTGCAGAGGCCATTGTGGTAAGCTGATCCTGACCATAATGGGAAGTTCTCATCTAGGCACGAACGTGAACAAGCATAACAAATCTGGTAATGATTGGAACAAAACTTGAGGTCTGTAATCCATGCTGAACGAATTATGGACAGGCGGTCAGCAAAATCAAAGATGGCTGCCATAGCAGCCATCATGTCTGGCCGACCATGACCAACATTGGACGTTCTGATCTCATCAAGTCATTCTGCTGAGTTTCAAGAAAATTGCATAAATGCTATCTGCAGGCTGTTCTGGAGGAATTCAAGTCACCTGGCCAAGTTTCAAGAAAATTGATGCATAAAGGTGATCTGCAGCCTGAGCTGAAGGAATCCAAGATGGCTGCTGTGGCGACCATTGCGGGCATCCAACTGTAACCATAATGAGGACGTTCACGTCTGAACATATGAAGTTTCAGGGCTCGAAAAACAGCACAAACGATCATTTCGTTCTGCACCGGTCATGCAAGGTCGGACTGACATAACATTTTTTCCGTTAGGGGAAAAAACCACACAAGAACATGGAGCGATATCACAATAATTGCATATTATCCCTCAGAACCATTGTAAGAGCTTAGCTTTTCATGTAAATTTTAGCATCTTGACAAAAGCAACAAATCTGACAGAACAAGGCAGATCTCACCAGTGATGGAGCCATGGTCTGAAATCCTGGAAGGGAAGGGGGGGGGGGCATTCTAGTGAAGAGTGGGGGGGGGGGGGAGTGGAATCTTAGAATTGAGGGTGCTGTACTTGAAATAAGGAAAGAAGATAAAAAAAATGCTGATAGGATCACCGATCCAATGTCGAGTTGTGACAGCACAAAAGTGGGTTAAATCATTATCAACTTATCATCCGGAAACCAATTGTTTACAATTTACTATGTGAAGGGTCACTGTGACCTTTACCTTTGACCTAGTGATTCCAAAATAAATAGGGCTCTTTCTTGCACCAATTCCGTGGAACCATTGTCAAATTATCATCTGGAAACCAACTGTTTACGATTTATTATGTTCAAGGTCACTGTGACCTTGGCCTTCGACCTAGTGAGTCCAAAATAAATAGGGGCCTTCCACTCACCTAGGCCAACCTACCTATGAAGTTTCATGAATGTGGGCCAAACCATTATCAAGTTATCATCTGGAAACGAATTGTTTACGATTTACTATGTTGAAGGTCACTGTGACCTTAACCTTTCACCTAGCAAGTCCAAAATAAATAGGGTTCTCCCTCTTACTGATGCCAACCTACCTGTGAAGTTTCATGAACGTGGGTCGAAACATTATCAAGTTTTCATCCGAAAACCAATTGTTTACGATTTACTATGTTGAAGGTCCAAAATAAATAGGGTTCTTCCTCTCACTGATGCCAACGTAACTATGAAGTTTCATGAACATGGGTCGAACCATTATCAAGTTATCATCTGGAAACCAATTGTTTTGATTTACTATGTTCAGGGTCACTGTGACCTTGACCTTTGACCTAGTGAGTCCAAAATAAATAGGGTTCTTCCTCTCACGAAGGCCAACCTACATATGAAGTTTCATGAATGTGGGTTGAACCGTAGTAAAGTTATCATCCGGAAACCAATTGTTTACAATTTACTGTGTTCAAGGTCACTGTGACCTTGACCTTTGACCAAGCAAGTCAAAAATTAATAGGTTTCTTCCTCTCACCGATACCAACCTACCTATTAAGCTTCATGAACATGGGTTGAACCATTATCAAGTTATCATCCGGAAACCAATTGTTTCCGCCCGCCCGCCATTCATCAAACTATAAGTCGAGTTTGACTTCGTCACAACTCGACTAAAAATAGAAAAATTTTCTCGCCTAAGTAGCTCCCAGCAGAGCGATTTTTTGCCATCCCATTTTTTCTTCTTCAGAAAACCAAACCTCACAGTCTTATTTTACCAGAAAGCAGAATTTATTTATCACAGTAAACAAGCACCGTTTTACTTCCCGGTGTTCTCATGGTGAAAACAAACAAGGACTGAAATGGTGACAAATGGTTTGAGAATCCATGTATCAGCATTTTACTTTTTCGAATTTACCATTCTGTTACCAAGTTACAGAAAAATCATTCAAAAACGAGTCATCCTACTAAGTTACAATGGAATCCCTTCATAAATAAAACTTGTAGACTTTACTAAAGGAATCTTGGTCATGTGAGGGTTTGGCGGTGTATGCTATGTTTTCAATAAAAATAATTTGAGGTGTAGACTGTGCTAAAAAATTGAGGAGTGGTTTAATGTGGCCCTCACAGTTAATGAATCTCAACCAAAGTTACCAAATAACAGTGAAATTATTCCAAAACAAGTCATCCTGTCAAGTTACAATGAAATCTCTTCATAAATATGGCCTGCAGACTGTTTTCGGCTTCAGGCCCCTGTAGCCATCACAGTTGACCAATCACTACTAAAAGGGGACGTTTTCATCTAGACAATCATAAATACAACCTGTAGACTGTGCTAGAGACTTTTGGATTTCGGGCTCTCGCAGCTGTCACAGTTGACCAATCGCGACAAAAAGGGGATGTTCTCATCTAGACATTATATGGAGTGATCCTACCAAGTTACAATGAAATCCCTTTCTAAATAGGACTTGTAGACTGTTCTAAAGGTTTTCGGGTTTTGGGTTCTCGCAGTCATGGTTGACCGATCGCAACCAAAAGGGGACGTTCTCATGAAGACATTATATGGAGTCATCCTAGCAAGTTACAATAAAATCCCTTCATAAATACGACCTGTAGACTGTGCTAAAGGTTTTCATGCTGTTGCAGCCATCACGGTTGACTGATCACGAACTAGAAAGGGACATTCTCATCCAGACATGACCTCGAGCATATGAAATTTCGTGACAATTGGGCAAGAACTATGGGGTGTACTTGTCTGTGCTAAAGAAAATGTGAACAGACTTACAGACTCATAGACTTCCGCACGCGTGATGGCAATAGCCTATCTTGACTTTGTCAAGTTAAGCTAATTATACATGACTAAAACCAACACGAAGCTAATCCCCTGAATCCCGAACTAGGATACTTTAACTGACTAAAAATACGCCTGGGGCAATTGCATGGAACAGGTATGCAGAAAGCACGTGGTGGCATTCCGGTAATTTCAACTTTTGGGTCTTTGTCGCTTTCAGTATGTTAATCCTACTTTCAGTTTCCATCTCTACCACCTATGTCCTTCGCTTTTGTCTGCGGCATATATGGAAAGGTGTCTCGAAATTATCCATGAATATGGCCCTGCAATGGTGTCCAGAACTTCATTTTCAAAAAATACAGGCATGCTATACATTGTGCACCCAAGATGACCCCAAGGCATGCGGTTTCTTTAGTGGTGTGCCAATTTGGGAAAATGCCTCAAAGTGCATAAAAATGGAAAAAGGAGATGCAATTACGACTTTTTGTCAATTATAAAATAATATAAAGCACTGGAATAAAGTGCAAATTGATTTAATGATACAAACACAATAATTTCTTACAACTAAATTTCTAACTTTTAAGCATAATATTCAGTGGAATATTCTTGAGGTACAGGTAAATGCAGTTCAAAACCCTGACAACACAAGTGAAAATCAAACAACCGTCTACAGTTAAAACAAGAGCACCGCCTAGTTGGGCAACATACGCCCGTCAAAACTGGAACACGCACAAGTTTCTCTGGGGTAAAGTTTGAAATTTTTGTTGACTCGACTAAGACTGTCCCCACCCCTCCAATGATTGCCCATTCCCCTGCCATGTCTGGGGTAAAGGGTTCAAATTATATGCTTGTATGCACACATTTCATATTGTTTTTCTGAAATTTTAGTATGCAGAATGGAAATGCGAACAATTGTTAGGTGGAGAAGATTCTCCGCGCTGTTTACAATGGTAGCATCCATTCATTGACAGGTTAACTTCATTGATAACGATTGACAATAGGTGGCGCCAAGGAAAAGGACATTTTGAGGTTCCTAAGTTTTTAACGGCGTGGATTCTCATCATTTAAAAATAATGGGCTTTCAAAACTTGGGCAAAATTCTCATAAATAAAGGGCCATAACTCTACTAAAAATGGGCCGCTAAAGACGGAAATCAAACCCAACCTGTATTTTGTTATACTAAATCCACACGCCAAATTTAACTCATCTCAAATGATTACAACTAAAGTTATCATCCGGAAACAAGAACTTGGGAAAAATTCTCATAAAGGGCCATAACTCTAAAAATGGGCCACTAAAGACGGAAAGCAAACCCAACCTGTATTTTGTTGTACTAAATACGTAAGTCAAATTTAACTCAGCTGAAACCATTACAACTAAAGTTATCGTCCGGAAACGAAATGTGTCCACGGACAAACAGACAGATGGACGGAAGGCGAGACCATTTATATAATACGTCCCGTTTTTCAAACGAGCATATAACTAGAAGTCCTGTCACGAACTGTGTGCTTATCTAGGCTTATTTGCGTGTAGGAATTGCCCTATCAAATGGCATCCAAAGTACTACAGGTTCTCCTGGTTACTCATAGCAAACACAGGCAATGTTTCTGCCAATGGACCTCCGGGTTAACCGGAGGTCCATTGGCTGAAACATTGCTTGTGGACAAGCCATATGGACAGAATTTAAGCCTTACTATGGTCATAACGCGTAGATTAGTGCGCAGATCAGCGTGCTATTTGTGCGCATTTCATGACAGGACTTCCAGTTTTAACTGCAGATGCTGAAGTTTTCATTTGGGTCATTTTGGGGATTTAGAAACTGTCGCTTGATGAAAATTGCCAGGAATATAGCACTTGGTGTTTATTCAAGCCAATCAGATCTTCTAATGAAAGTGTCAGTGACTTAACTTGACTGTGTGTTGTGTTTGATGAAAAGGATAATGTTCAATGTTTATGAAAGGATTATGAAATACAACAAGAATTGAGAGAATATGTTAATTTCTGTTCCCAGCATGGTATGTTTTCAATAAAATAACCTGAGGTGTAGACAGTATTAAAGAACTGAGGGGTGGGTTAATGTGGCCCTCACAGTTAATGTATGTCAACCAAAGTTACCAAGTTACAGTGAAATTATTCAAAAACGAGTCATCCTATCAAGGTACAATGAAATCCCTTCATAAATACGACCTGTACACTGTGCTAAAAGTTTTCGGCTTCGGGTCTGTGTAGCCATCATGGTTGACCGATCGCAACTAAAAGGGGATATCCTCATCTCGAAATTATACAGAGTCATCCTACCAAATTACAATGAAATCCCATCACAAATACGGCCTGAAGTCTGTGTTAAAGTTTTTCGGGTTTTGGGCTTGGGCAGCCATCATGGTTGAATGATCGAGACCAAAAGGGGACATTCTCTAGACATTATTGGGAGTCATCCTACCAAGTTACAAGGAAGTCCCTTCATAAATATGACCTGTAGACTGTGCTAAAGGTTTTCGGAATTCGGGCCCCTGTAGCCGTCACAGTTTACCAATCGCGACCAAAAGGGGACGTTCTCATCTAGACATTATATGAAGTCAACCTACGAAGTTACAATGAAATCTCTCCATAAATACGACCTGTAGACTGTTCTAAAGGTTTTGGGGTTTTGAGCTCGGGCATTCATCAGGGTTGATAGATCACGGCCAAATGGGGAAGTTCTCATCTAGACATCATACGGAGTCATCCTACCAAGATACAATGAAATCCCTCCATATTAAATATGACCTGCAGACTGTGCAAAAAGTTTTTTGGTTTTCCGCTTGGGCAGCAGTCATGGTTCACAAATCGTGACCAAAGGGGGATGTTCTCATCTAGATATTATACAGAGGCATCCTACCACGTTACAATGAAATCCCTTCATAAATACGACCTGTAGACTGCTAAAGGTTTTTGGGTTTGGGCTTGGGCAGCCATCACAGTTGACCGAACGTGACAAGGGGACGTTCTTATCTAGACATGACCCCAAGCCTGCATATGAAATTTTGTAGTGATCAGACAAGAACTACAGGAAAATGTGAACAGACTCAGACTTCCACACGCATGATGGCAATAGCTTATCTTGACTTTGTCAAGTTAAGCTAACAATATCGTCATGGCAAAAATAACCCTGTCTAATTTATTTTGTTAAAGTGGTGATTTATTTATCATTGAATTACTGTTAGCAAGAAATGGTGGTCTCGACATATTTAACAAAAGGCCTCATGGGGCCTGAGGGACTCACCTGACTAAAGTTAACACAACAGAGGATGTTAATTATTATAACTCTGCTGTCCATGCCAGATATGTTTCAAGTGTTGGGATGCTACTGCAGAAATAATGCCCAGATTTTCGGTAATGGAAAACTTTGGAGTCCAAATATCAACCCAGGGTCTAGACCTGAACAAACTTGAAGGATGTTGTATACCAAATATCAAAAGAGTATGACTGGTGGTTCTGGAGAGGATTCTGAGAATATTACCAATTTTGCACTGTGCTAAAATTTGCCCAGCAAAAAATATACAGTTATGCCTCTTCTATTGGCAACATACGATGACTTCCGGTGATAAAAATATCAGCGAAGCAGAAATACGCGATAACTAGAAATATAGGGTTGTGTCTCTTCTATTGGTAGCATTGCATATAAGAACATGTAGCAGTGAATAGGTCCAGATTTGATTTGGCAGTGGCCCCATCATACATCAGGCTAGTGCATTTCAATTTCAAAAAACTGTGACGTTTCTAATTATGCCTTCAGCTGAATAAGCACAAATTTAATATTTGTACATGTACTACTTTCTCCTTAGGCATCTAATATGACGATCACAAAAATGTTGATTAACCAATGGATCCTTTTGGTTAACCAATCGTCCGTTTGCCTTAATTTTTGTTTGTGTAACCTCTTGACGAACGGAACTAAGCTAACATTTGGGCTGAAAAATTAACCCAGGGACTTGATTTGAACAAACTTAGATCTGATCTCCCTAAGGATGCTGTATACCAAAGATACAAAAGATTCTGACTGGTGGATCTGAAGAAGGTTTTAAAGAAATTCCCTCATATTGCACTAAGTTAAAATTTGGGCCCTCATAACAAACATGAATCCACCGCCTCCTCCCCTTAGCGATGTAGTATACCAAATATGAAAGCATTCTGACTGGTGGATCTGAAGATTTTAAACAAAAATTTCCTCATATTGCACTAAGTTAAACTTTGGGGTTCCATAGGAAGCACAAATATTAACCCAAGAACTCGATGTGAACAAATTTAAATCTGACCCACTCACTCCCCCCAACCCCCCTGAGAGATGTTGTATACCAAATATGAAAGGATTTGGATTGGAAGACTTGAAGAAAAAGATTTTTCAAGAAATTTCCTCACATTGCACCAAGTTAAACTTGGGCTCCAACAGAGCCCAAATTAACCCAGGGACCCGATTTGAACAAACTTGAATCTGACCCCACTGGAGATGTATACCAAATATGAAATCATTCCGACTGTTGGATCTAAAGAAGATTTTTAAAGATTAACTCCCATACTGCACGAAACTAAAATTTGGGCTTCCATAATAAGCCCAAATATTAACCGAGGAACTTGATTTGAACAATCTTGAATCTGACCCTCATAACAATGATGTATACCCAACATTCTGACTGGTGGTTCTGAGGAAGATTTTTTGAGATTGTTCCCCATATTGCCCGAAGTTTAAAATTTGGGTGCCTGTATTGAGCTCAAATATGAACCAAGGGGCTTCATTTTAACAAAGTTGTATCAGACCCTCTATAGATGCTGTATACCAAATATCAAAAGATTCCAATCAGAGGTTCACGAGAAAATTTTTGCAAATATGCTGACTCAGCATTTTTTCGATGCCCTTTCCCCTACTGAATGCCCAGACACAACCAGTGGCATTTTTTTTGCCATTCAATTCTACTGGCCTAAGGATGCTTCATACCAAATAACAGTCCTCTGTTCTGTGTGGTTTGGGAAATATGGGCGTTGGAAAATATTTGTTTTTTAGCTCCTGGGGTTCCCATTGGGACACAGGAAAATGTTTTTTGCATGAGTCAAGTACTTAAGACTCAATAATACTACATACCAAATTTGGTTCAAATCGAACAATCGGTTCAGAAAATAGAAATTTTGGGGGAGGTCAAAAATCTTGCCCCTCCAATTACAAAGGCAAATATTGCTAAATGCATGTCATTTGAACAAACTTGATTCTACCCCATACAAAATATCAAATCATTGCACCAACTGGTTCATGAGAACATTTTTATAAAAAAATTGGAGCATTTCCCCCCACCCTATGGAGCTTGGCAAGCAGATTTGAACAAAAACGAAATGTGATGTCAGAACAAGAAAACACTTCAAATTTAACTGAAATTGGTTCAGCGTTTTTTGGAGGAGAAGGTGCAAATGGTGTTCAAGAGACAGTGAGTGATCACTATAGCTCATGTTGACTTTCAGTCAGGTGAGCTATAAAACAGCTCTCTCGTAATTTTTTTTTTAGCTCTACAACAAACTAAGGGTATATTTACAAAATATGAAATAGGAAGGCTTGCAACACGCGTCAAGATTAAAACATAATAGGGAAAAAATAGAGGTCACATCGGACTCATTAGAGGCAAAAATTTGAAACAAGAGGCTCTAAACAGCCTGTAATTGGTCACCTGGCACAACTTATCTCTCAATTATTCTAATCAGAATCAAAGAATGCAGCTAGCTGCCAAGCGCCTTCATCTGAGCAAAACAGAATGATGATTATTTTCTGAGGGCTTTCCATGTATTATCTGTGCCAAGTCTGGTTCACATTGGCCAAGTAGTTTCTGATAAGATGAAAATGTCATTTTCCACAGGGTTTCCGTGGCAACTAGGAACCGCAATTGCCACCATGTTTGCTACCCGATCAACATTAAATGAGGAACGATGGTAGAGGGTGTCCCAGTCATCATGCATATAAAGTTTCAAAACATTTGGCCTTGTAGTATCAAAGGAGGTGGTTTTTGAAAATCGACCAATCAGAATCAAAGAATGCTTCCGGTGGCCATGTTTTTCATCCGATAGGAACTAAATGAGGAACCTAATATAGACCATTCCTGCCAAGTTTGGTTCACATAGGCTCAGTAGTTCCACAGATGATGAAAGTGTGATTTCCCATACGGTTTCCATGGTAATTATGAGCCACAATTGCGGCCATGTTTGCAACTCGATCAACATTAAATGAGGATCGTTAGTAGAGGGTGTCCCAGTCTGTTCAGTCATCAATCATGTAAAGTTTCAAAACATTTTGTCTTGTAGTTTCAGAAGAGAAGATTGTTCAAAATCCACCAAACACCATGGAGACGGCTTACAAAAGCTTTAGCTTGCTTCTGGATCCCTTTTCCATACCTTTTTGTATCATTTACTTTATAATTGTACCATTGTGTTGAATATTTTGAATTGGAAATAAAATACATTATATTGTCAGTTATATCTGAGACATGATTTGTGACCTTGAACACATGGAAGTCAAGTATTACTTTGACATTGGAGATTTATTTATTAAACGGTGTGTAAGGTCATATATTTCTGCAACATGGCTAATTATGACTGAAACATGGCAATAAGGTCAAGTTTAGTCAATTGTTTATACCCATGTTGCCCATTTTGGAGGACTTCCACCACAAGCACTGGTGACTGGATCCTCTTTTTCCAGTTAAACCTTTACCCAACATAACGACCATAACTGGCCAGCACTCTTCACAAAAATCGGCAATTAATTTTCATTATTTTTTCATTTTTTTTGGTCTCAAAAACATAGGTTATGACCCCTCGTTGGAACAAGCTCAACAAGCTCGTTCCATTGAGGGGTCATAACCTATGTTTTTGAGACAAAAAATGAAAAAAATTAGTTATTCAAGAATTTTGTTTCCAGGTGTCGTCTGCTTTTCAGGTTAGGTAAAGGGTTAAACAGAGCTTGTTTACCACAGTAAACACACTGCTTCACTTTCTTGGGTTCCCACGGGGAATATATCTTGTTTGAGAGCTCCGTGAGCTCTTCAAACAAGATATACTAGATTAAATACCCATATTGGTTATATAGAGGCCAAAAGTGTCTTAATACGAGTCATTCAGTGGATGTCATAGTAACTGTTTTGACAAATAAGATTTTTTATTCAGTTAACAGTTTACTCTATAACCTATATGCAATTAACTGGTCAAATCTTTATAGAAGATATGGTACATGGTTTTGTGTTCGTAAGTTTTCTATAATTATCTGGATTATTCAATCTATGTGTTTCCATCTCCATTCAGATTGCCTCCAGCTATAAATTCAAGCTTTATTTCTCTTGATATTTAATGCAACTAGAAATTTTCTGTTGAATGGATGGGGCTACCCATTTTGGGACGGGTTGGTCTGCGAATTGAAGATAAATAATTAAGTGGGCTCCACTGTAGTCAAGGGCTCCACGATATTCAAACTGAAATCCAGTTTTGGTATTCAAAAAATATTGCGATACCAGTATATCGAAAGACTGTTCAGATATCTGAACATATGTACCACAATCGGGACTTAAGCAATCACAGTGAATGAATTAGCATGCTTTGATAATGCAGTTCGAATAACTGTTTACCTAACACAGACAATATCAAAATTTATTATTTTAAATATAAGTTAATCAAATTTTCAAAAAAAATGAACAATACAATATCCTGTGACCCTTGAATGAGCTTGACGAGTTTGTTCCAATGAGGGGTCACATGATATGGTTTTGTTTAATTTTTTTAAAAATATTGTTTCAACTGATGAATTTGTATATTACGTAGGTGGATTACGGCCGATTCAATGGGTAAAGGGATAGTATTATTCATTCGGGACTACAGATAAAACTCAAGACATCTTGAAAATTAAATTGTGGGTAAATACATTATGACGATAAACCGATATTTTTGTAATTACACTAGCAATCAATTAATGTACCATGCAGGCCTACTGTAGTCTTCCCATTCTATAGTGCATCTTTTCAGTAGCCATTTGGTTTCAAAATTAACTGCAGTTCAATAATATTGTATAAGAATAAGACCTAATCACAGGATTACTGCATTAAAGCACTGATCTTTATATAACTGGATTGCTGGAACATCAGCGAGAAACGTCACTTCTGAAACAGTCTCTCCCAATCGATGAATCACAGCATAACAGCTTTCACGTCGTTAAACATCATGGTGTTCACCTTACATCAGTGTTCTTACAGTTTGGGAGGGCCAAATTCAAGACTTTTCAAGACTCTTTTCAACGTGAATTCAAGATTTTTCAAGGTAAGAAACCAGAGGCTCAAGTGAGCCTAAAACACTCACCTGGCTCAAGTTGTCAAAAGAGATGAGTGTATAAGTAAGTGTTCAGCAGCAAGAGCAATTTTTTATTTGCTATGACACAACCAAAAGACAACTTTCTGTCCAATCATTTCTGCTGGTCCTAGGAAAGCTTTCTAGCAAGCTCTGCTGTTTTCTTTTCAACTACTGCGGTTCTCTCTACCCCCTTCCCCTTCCAAAAAAATAAAAATTCCAGCATAAATGAAATACTTATGACCCAGTTATATATTACATGACAAAAATGGTTCACATTTGCCCACTCAATCTGAAAATAGAAATATTGAGTGTAGCCCAAAATTTGGGAGCCCATATTTTGACTCACTGAGTTTCTCCACAAAACTAAGTTCCACACAAGAAATCTAAGCATTTTTGCAAGTGGTATATAAAAAGAGGATTTTAAAATCATATTAGGCTTATGGAGCATTAACCCCACCCTAAAGGATATAGTAATTTAGAGGAAAATACAAAAGAGTAAATTCCACCAGCCTAAAGATGGCAGCAGCTTCATTTGAACAAAGGAGAAAAGGTTTACTCCAAAGATGGTCTGTGCCATAAATGAATTTGGCCCAGTGGTTTTAAAGAATAAGAAAGATTTCAAACTAGAGAAACAGAATTTTACTGCCACCAGTAAATTTAAGTCTGTGTAAAAATGGTTAAAGCATCAAAAATAAACAAAACAGAAAGAGAATTTATGGAGGCTTATTTTGGGAATCTTTTAAAATCTTTGGAACCCACATAGAAGCCTTGAGCGCATTAAATTATAGATATTCCTTCAGGAATTTGTGAAAACTTTTCAAGAAACCAGAAAAAACATATGTGCACAGCATTGAAAGTGTCTGATCATGACATCAATAAAATTTTTGGAACCCACATTGCAGTCTTGAGAGGGTTAAATTAAATGTATACAGGAATCAGATAAATGTTTCCAAGAAACCAGAAAAAAAACATGTATATGCACAGCAGTGAAAGAGTTCATCATGAAATAAAATCTTTGGAAAAACACACTGAAGTCATGAGAGGGTTAAATTAAAAGATATTCATACAGGAATAAGATCAATTTTTCTCCCAAGGAACCAGAAAAAAACATATACAGCACTGAAAGGGTTTGTTCATGGCATCAATAAAATCTTTGGAACAAACATTGCAGTCTTGAGAGGATTAAATTAAAGACACACATACAGGAATCAGATAAATGTTCCTAGCATTGAAAGAGTTCCGCATGAAATAAAATCTTTGGAAAACACACTGAAGTCACAAATTTGTTCAATTTTCTGATTAGAATAACAAGATCAGCATGAGCCTGGAGCAATATGTTATTCTAGATGTCAATCAAGGTTCTCAGTGAATGAAAATTTTTGTCCAGGATAAACTACTGAAAAAATGCTGACTCACCATTTTTTCAATACCCTCTACCGGACACCCTAATTAAACCGTTGGCAATTTTTAACCAATCCCTTCTACCGATCCTAAGGATGCTTCAGACCAAATAACATTTCTCTGTTCCTTGTGGTTTGGGATATGTAGGCTTTTGAATTTTTGGTTTTTAGCCTCTGGGGTTACCACAGGGCTGTGAAAAAAAGAAGAAAAAATTTTTTGGGGGTGGGGGATCTATCAATTACTTATACTGCATGCCAAATTTGGTTGAAATTGGCCCACCAGTTCTTGAAATAGAAAGTTTGGGCAGAGCCCAAAATGGATATGCCCCCACAGAGAGCCCAGATATTGCCCTCAACGTCCCTTGAACAAACTTTAATCTTCTACACTAAAGGATGTTCCATACCAAATATCAAGGCATTCCCTGTGGTTCATGAGAAGACTTTTAAAAGTTTTTAAGCTTTTGGGACATAAACCAGAGCCCGGATATGGGAGCTGCTTCATTTAAACAAAATAGAAAGGGTATACTCCATAGATGGTCTGTTCGATATTTGTTTGAATTTGACCTAGGGGCTGTGAAGAAGGTGTCAAGTTTGCAAAAAGTTAATGGAAGACAGACAAAGTGATGGCAATAGCTCCCCACTGACTTGCAGTAAGAAAGAGAATTCAAGACTTTTCAATATTTTTCCTTCTAAAAGACAGGCGTTGCAAAAGGTATTCTGGGAATTCACCCCCTCCCACACACACACATTTCCCTAATTCTGTCAATTTAAGACTTTTCAAGACATGAACCTTGAATTCAAGACTTTAACTTTGAATTCAAGACTTTTCAAGGGCCTTATTGTTTTTTTTCAAATTCAAGACTTTTCAAGCTTTATAACACTTTACCCAATGCAGACGATTTCAAAATTCATTATTTTAAATATCATTTTTTTTAAATTTTTAAAAAAAAATTCAACAAAACCATATCATGTGACCCCTCTTTGGAACGAGCTCGTTCCAAAGAGGGGTCACATGATATGGTTTTGTTGACATTTTTCGAAAAATAATATTTTTTCAGCAGCTGTATTTGCATATTACGGGGGCGGATGACGGCGATTCATTGGGTAAAGGGTTAAGACCCCGCAGGAACCCTGTACATGGAAACCAATAACACTGTATCAGCTTTCCAATCTCGGCATTAGTATTTTTGTAAATAATTACCAAAATGTGTACTAAATATTCAGTTTATATTGCCACAAAAAATGTGCACATTATCAGCATTTACATTTTTCACAGACATAGAAGTATATTCTTTAAAAGGTGTTTGATGATTGCAAGGCATTGGGGAAACTGAAAATCCTTGAGACAATTTTTGTTGTTGGTCAGCACTTATTTACAGTACATGGAGAGTGTATTATCAATAAATCACTCACAGAATGGAGATTCCACCCGAGCAATAATTGCCTAGTTGTTGCAAAGCATAACAAGCACAAGCAAAGTGCAAAGTTCCAGCCAATGGACCTTCGGCTTAAACCCAGCGGTAAATTGGCTGAAACATTGCTTGTGTGTTTTGTCCATATGTACAGAATTTGAAAGTGATACAGCTAATTAGTAAGTGAATTCCAGGCTTTTCCAGGCTTTTCAAGGCCATTTCCATGCCATATTTAAGGTTTTTCAAGGCTTCATAGAAGTAAAATTCAAGGTTTTTCAAGGTTATCAACTAACAAGTGCACTGCCAGGTGGTGGATCAATATACAGCCGCCTATGAAGAAATTGCGCTTGTGAAGAAATTTTTAGTTGAACAAAAGGTCAATAATTCCTTAAAAAATAATTGTACATTCCTGGCTTATGTATGACCCATTAAAGTTGAATATATTGTTTTCAAGTTATTGCATGGAGAATCAAAAGTCACCAAAACTTCAAGATGGTTGCCATGGTGGCCATATTAGACATGCCAGAATGCTAGTTATGGAAAAGAACCATCCTCTAGTCATGACTAATGAACCATAAAAAAACAGTATCTGTTGGATGTATTGTTTTCAAGTTATCGCATTAACAAATAACAGTTAACAGATGAATGAATGGACGGACAGGCGGATGGAAATTGATGCTGGTTATTGAAAGGAACCATCCTCTGTCTTGACTAATCAACCATAAAAAACAGCATCTGTTGGATGTACTGTTTTCAAGTTATCGCATGGACAAACAAACGTTAACGGACAGACAGACAGACAGGCAGACAGAGGGATGGATGGATGGACGGACAATGATGCTGGTTATCGACAGGAACCATCCTCTAGTCATGTTTAATCAACCATAAAAAAACGGTATCTGTTGGATTATCACATGGACAATCAAAAGTCCCTGAAAATCCAAGATGGCTGCCATGGCGGCCATATTGGATATGCCAGAATGCTGGTTATCGAAAGGAACCATCCTCTAGTTATGATTAATCAACCATAAAAAAAAAGCAGTATCGGTTGGATCTAGAGTTTTCAAGTTATTGCGTGGACAAGCAAAAGTCCCCGAAAATCAAAGATGGCTGCCGAGGTGGCCATATTGGATATGCCAGAATGCTGGTTATCGAAAGGAACCATCCTATTGTCATGGTTTTTATATTTTAAAAGATAGTTTTCAAGGATTTTCCAGGCCACTTTTGGAGTTTTGTGGAAATTCAATGACTTTCCAGGCCTTGAAAATTGATTTTTAAATTCAGGCCTTTTCAAGGTTTTTTAAGACCCGCAGGAACCCTGTACTTTGCGTGATAACTCCACTGGTGATTTAGTTACAAGCCATTCTCCACATACTGCATAACACCTCCCCCCCCCCCCCCCCCTAAAGTGATGGTGGTGAAGACATGTTTTTACATGTTACCCATGAGAATTCCTGCAATCCCGTTCAATAGAGAGATCAGTGAATTAGTAGGATTCATGCAGGTGAAGAATGATAATATTTAAGGCTATTCAAAGCCGTTTCTTGATATAATTCAGCATTTTTCAAGGCCCAACGATAGCCATATTCAAGCGATTTCAAGGCCCTGCCTTCACTAGTCCTAACTAGGACCTCTGGTCATTATCCCCCTCCCCCACTTCCCCACGAGGGAAGTGGGAGGAGGGGATAATGACCAGAGGGTCATAATTAGGACAGTCTTCATGAACTCTGGCATATAAAACTATACAGAATTAGTTGTGATTACGTGCTTCACTAGAATTTTTATTTCGTGAATATTCAAGGCTTTTCAAGGCCTCCTGACATTTTCCTGGATTTCACTGCCTTGAATAACCCTTACCCAGGCCTGGTATTTTCAGGAGAGCAATTTATTTGCTCACCTACTGCTTGCCTTAAAAAAATTGAGGAGGGCAAATAATAGCCCTCCTAGCCTTAGAAAATAATGATACCCACAACAGCCTATTCGTAAAGCCCACAGGTTTTAAGATCTTAGATATGTTAATGGTCTCTGCAATATGGCTGCACTGCCCATACCACACCTCCGGGCCTTACCAAGGACCAGAGGTCGGAGGGGCACTGTAGCCATCTCACAGAGACTACCTGGTTAGCATCATCAAATAAAATGTACCAAGCCCACTAGGCAGAATTCATTAATAGTATAACTTCATTTTGCCACCTTTAGCTTAGCTTTTGTTAGCTTGAGGAGAGCTAACCACTCCCCTAGGCCATGTGAGGAGAGCGATATTTAGCCCCCCCCCCCCCCAAAGTACACACTTTTAAGAATGCCAGGCCTGCTTAGCTACACATCTCTCAATGTTATACAATTTATCACACCAATATAATTACATTAACCCTTTACCCAACGTAACGGCCAAAACCGGCCAGCGCTATTCTCAAAAATCGCCAATTAATTTTCAAAATATTTTCATTTTTTTGTCTCAAAAACATAGGTTATGACCCCTTGTTGGAACGAGCTCGTCGAGCTCGTTCCAACGAGGGGTCATAACCTATGTTTTTGAGACAAAAAATGAAAAAAATTAGTTATTCAAGAATTTTTTTTGCAAGTGTCGTCTGCTTTTCATGTTATTTATTTATTTATTGATGTTTAAGGTCACATATTTATGCACACTGGCTAATCATGACCGTGACAGCTTTACGGGTGGAGGAAGCCGGAGTACCCGGAGAGAACCACCGAGCAACGACGAGCAGCTGACAGCTCCCCAACATCGTAACTCCGCACTGCAGCACAGGCAGGGTTAGATTGGTTGAAGACATGCGTACCATCGATGTGCAGTACGCCTTAGTACACGGCGTCATCGTGCCCCCACGCGGGCAATGGAGATGAAGTGTCTTGCCCAAGGACACAACGCGGGTGCCGCAGGTGGGATTCGAACCGAGGGCCTCTCGGCTTGCAGCCTGCACCTCTACCTACTGAGCCACCGCGCTCCCGCTTTTCATGTTAGGTAAAGGGTTAATACCCTAGAGAATACCCCATGAAATGGGAATACTTACCTTTGGTGGTTTGAATGGATAATCTGTTGGAAAATGTATTGTTAAAAAAAACACTCCTTGAGTGTATGGACTGTCAGGCTGAAAAAGAAATGATGAAATAAAAATATTTCTTCCTGAAGTGTTTAAAAAATTTGAAGAGAAAATAATAAGTTTAAATTCTACACATTCACCAGTTAACTGCTTGAGTTTGAAATTATTTTTCAAATTTGATTTGTAATTAGTTTTCTCAAAGAAAGCATGTTGCCAGCAACCTGAGACTTTGTTTAGCAAGATTTCGTTCATAAATGTTTTGTTGCAATTTACTGAAGAGTTGCCAAGTAGCATCCCCACAAAACAGCAACAAATTAATTAAAGATGTCTTCTGTTGTGCAAACGATCTAATGCACGCATTCTAAAGCAATGAAAATAATTTTTCAATAGTGCCATAGTACACATGGTGGCTTCTAGCACTCAATTTAAAACAGCTTCTAAACCCTAACAGTTTCAAGCAAAAATCAGACAACCTTTGATGGAGGTCAACTGCTATATTTTACAGGAAAATAAAATTTCATTCAAATTCATGTCACAGTAAATATTCACTGGGGCTCAGCTACAGAGAATAAAACAAGAGGCCCCACGGGGCCTGAAGCGCTCATCTTGTACAGAACACAATTTAAACAGAGTCCAAGAATGAGTCTACATTAAGCAAGCCATCTCCATAGGCTACACTGTCAATCCTTGAGTCCCTCAGGAGTGACAAAAATAATCTGAGCATCATGCCTTTTCTTCAGTTGATCATAAGTAAAATGCAGAGCTACCCTATGAAGCCCCTTGATACAACCTATGTGGATTAATCTTAGTACCTCTAGAGGGTACTGAATACAAAATTTTTAATTCTTCAGCAAAATGGCCAATTCCGGCTCCCATAGAGAGCCCAAATATTAACCCAGGCTCTTGATTTGAACACAATTTAAATCTGACTTCCCAAGAGATGTTGTGTACCGAATATGAAAGCATTCTGACTGTTGGATCTGAAGAAGAGAAATTGTAAAGAAATTTCTTCGAATTGCACTAAGTTCAAATTTGGGCTACCATAGCGAGCCCCAATATTGACCTATGGATCCGATTTGAACAAACTTGAATCTGACCCCCCTAGAGATGTTGTATACCAAATGTGAAAGCATTCTGACAAGTAAATCTGAAGAAGATGATTTTTGAAGAAATTCCCTAATATTGTACTAAGTTAAATTTCATGTTCCCATATGGAGCCCAAATATTAACCTAGGCACTCGAATTGAACAACCTGGAATCTGACCCCCCTAGAGATGTTGTATACCAAATATAAAAGCATTCCGACTGGTGGATCTGAAGAAGAAGATTTTTAAAGAAATTTTCTCATATTGCACTAAGTAAAAATTTGGGCTACCATAGTGAGCCCAAATATATACCTAGGGATTTGATTTGAACAAACTTGAATCTGACCCCCATAGAGATGTTGCATACCAAATATCAAAGCATTCTGACTGATGGATCTGAAGAAGAAGATTTTTTTAAATTACCCTCCATATTGTACAAAGATAAAATTTGGGCTTCCGTAGGAAGCCCAAATATTAACCTAGGGACTTGGTTTGAACAATCTAGAATCTGACCCTCATAACAATGATGTATACCAAATATTAAAAGATTCTGACTGGTGGTTCTGAAGAAGAAGATTTTTAAAGAATATTCCCCATATTACCCTATGTTAAAACTTCGGGCTCCTGTAGAGAGCCCAAATATGAACCAATGAGCTTTATTTGTGTGGACGGCTCAGAAATTGATGCTTTCCATGAAATGTAAGCATAAGTATGCTATACATTAATAATAAGAATATACTTTTAATTTGTGTTTTATGCCAACTATTGTTTGCATGCAGATTTACTAACCACACATTTCACTACAATACAGTTGCACAGCAGGCGCAGCGAATTTGTGTGTGTATGAGGTGACAGAATGTTTTGAGCACAACTGTACTCAAGGTACTCGATCTTTAATCTGTAAGATAATATAATTTGGGACGCCACCTGTCAATGAATTCAGGAATGTTAATCCTTTGAAATCAGGAAAGGTAATTACGCGCGATTTTCCTTTGTTGTCATTCCTCCTTTGTTGCTTGGTCAGAATAAGTCATAAATTAAATTAACTAGCTCACAAGATCAGAATTTCTTTTTATAGAGTTGGTAAGTTGAAATGTTTCTGAATATCATATCTCATAACTAAATAAGATCGATGTTTAAATAAAGTGGAATTAAAGCTTCAAAAAAACTGTTGGATTAACTCAGTTTGATCTGTCACTCGAGTGAGTTGTTTGTTGTTGTTGGATTTAAGGAGGCTCACTCGCCATTGTAATTCTGATAAATTTAAAGAGGCTTGTACTCTCTCTCAACTATGAAAGATTAAAGAAGTTCATTCAATCGAATTCCATTATAAGGTGAATTTATGTGTACAGAGTTGTCAAACTGGAGAAGGCTTTCATTTCTCTACAAATACAGTAATAATCAGAAATAGATACAGTATAAAACACAATTATGTGTCATTGTGTGAATTGCCTGTTCTCATAGTTCTTGCAGGTGAATGATATCATTTTAACTTCTTCGTAACTATGTATCGATTTGTATTACAGATATCCATACTGGTTACTTCAAATTCAGATGTAGTGAGTAGCAGCTTTTCGTGAAGCCTCTGTGTCACCCATAGGGTATGCCTCTATTTATATAATTTCTGTAAAAAAGCATGGAAATGCATACTAGTGCTTTTCTACTAGTATAGCACTAAATTACAATCATACTGTTTACACATAATTCCCTTGAAGTAGACTAGTGCTACTCTACAAGGATAGATCAGTTAGATTATTACCAGTTGATTATATACTGGATCAGTGTACATTACACCAGGAGATATTTTATTTAAATGTAATATAATTATTTTAATTAACTTAAATTTTATGCATGATGCACAACAGCGGTACATGACAAAGTTGTAAAGTCAAGCATGTGCATAACCATTTATTTTCGAGACTGTTGAAACTATAAGTATATAACAGAATAACATTATAATAATAGTTCTCAGTCATTGGTCGAACCTGATTTCATAGATTGTTTCATCACAGTTGTGAAATCGAATTCAACTGCACTTCAATTCAATTCAATTGAAGTAAGTTCTATGAATGGCTGCCCATATCAGCTATCATTTAGAACTGTTGGTTCATTAAGCACTCTTTAGCTGAAGTTTCGTAGCATGCTTCAATCAAGATATCAACAGTATTATTTACTTTTTGCTTGTAATAACTGGACTTGTATTTAAGTGTGTTGGAGGTGTTTCGTTTGCACTGATGGAGTACCAACTATGGATGGAAGATTGAAACGGGTATGTTTACGTATGAATAATGTGATGAATGTCATGAAAGTAAATGAAGTTTTATTATGTAAGTAATTCTAATTTTTATATTATTCATGACCTGTTATTCTTTATGTATATTTTCAGGGTAATTTTATGGTATTTATTGTGACGTGGTATCATTTAATAAATTGTTGACTGATATTCTGGATTCTATTATTGGTATGAACCCACATAAACTGGTCCGGTAACAATTGGCGCCCAACGTGATAACAGAACCAAAAGTGCAACAACGGATCAACAGTGGTACTGACATTTTTGTGCATGATGAACTGTGAAAGTGGAACATTCATTCATTTTCTAATTGACGTGTATAAAAGATAACAGGTAATCTAGATTAATAAACATTTCATGGGACTGTGCTTGAACTGACATTCTTAGCTGGAAAGTTAAAAAATTTATAGTAATTTATATATTTTTTATACTTACCAATGACCCAGACATAGCTGGTGCTAACTCTTAAAATATAGGGCCAAACACAAATTTTGCCCCCCAATCCCCAAAATTTGCATCTAAAACTAAAGAAAACATGTCCAGAGAGGCCCTCCACACCTCGCCCCCACTGCGCATGCGCAGTGTCAAGGACGTTCCGAAATTGGCGCCATTTATCATTCTAATAACCAGTGCCTGGTAAGCGCTATGTACTCAGCGGGGAGGCAAGAGTTCCCAACTCCTGGGAGGGCCATCCCCGTCTGGGTCATTGGTAAGTATAAAAAATATATAAATTACTATAAATTTTTTAACATTTTTATACTGTACCAATGACCCAGACATAGCTGAATAGTAAAAAGGCTGGAGGGCCAAGGACATAGAGCAAAATGGAATACGCTCAATAAAATAAAATAGAGTCATCCCCTGTAGGGAAAAGAAGTAATAGGCCTTACATGTATCTTTCTTATTTATGATAAATTAGAAAGATACAACACCTTCCAAAAATTGAGCTTCATACATCCATGTACTCTATTAATATCCAATAATCCTTATACTAATAATTTTTAAAGTAAGCCAATAATAAAGTAAGTCTAGAGAATAGAGACTCTTATACTCCTAAAAGTGTGTGAGAATTGCATAATCATGTCCGTTGACATATGCAATATTCAAAAGCTATACTTTAAAAACTAAGACTTGAATGAATTTTATAAACTTAAACTTCTCACTAAACAACCATCCTAAAAACAGCTCAGAATTACTAACTCCGGAGGAGGTATCCCCTTGTTTTCATAGTAAAAACAGGTGACCCAAGGGAACACCCTCCCCCCCCCCTTTTTCTTGCCCTGGGTCAAATAGCCCAGAGCGAAGAGGACAGCCGAACGGAGACACTGCCGAAACAGACAGCCTACCTAGCTATAGTAGCAACTGTTAAGTGAATGACATTCTGAGCAGTAGATAATAGACCTAACAATAGAGGCCTCCAGAAATGGACTCGATATTTCTGAGATAAAATTCATGAATGGATGGCTGAGCGCAATGAGCAGCCTTCAAAAATCTATAATAGAACACTATTAATGTAAGCCCAAGAAGTAGAAGAACTCTTACTTCATGAGCCGAAATCTTAAGCACAACTGCTAAGCCAATGATATACCATAAGCAGTACGCTAGTTAATAGAATCGATTAACAATAAAATGGAGCGTAACGTCCTTCTACTAGACATCAAAGACAGAAGAAGCTTACGCCCTTGTAATAAACAGATATCTGTTTATAAATACATAAACTGTACCCGGAAAGAGTAAAGGCCTATGCCCATACGAAGACGGAAGGACCTTAAAATAATAGGTTCCGGATAATAGGAGCCTAACTCTTATGCAACAATCCAACCTAAATAGTAACGGAAGTATTGATTCCGAAACTATGAAAGTGAAAATCATCCATCGATAGTGCATGAAACTCACTGACTCTACAGTAAAAGAGAAACCAACAGAATTACTGTCTAAAAGGTCAGAATTTGAAAACTACTGTTTCCAGAGGCTCAAATGATTACTTAGCTAAATAAGAACCTGAAGTTAAAATCCGTATAGGAATTTAATCTAAAGATTCTAAGTCTATTTATCAAAAAGTTACTAACTGACTTAGATAAAGAGACAAAAGACTCAATTGTAAACTATCGTAGAGTGCATAGGTATGAGGTAACATAAACCTATAACCTAAATAACAACAGGCTGCAGTAGATCTTGTGAAACAAGTATACTAAAAAATAGCAATGAGTAGTATGGAGGGATCAACCATATGAACATAATGATCCCTACACCATGACGGAAGAGCCTCCACTTTAGTCGCATAGAATAGCGAAGAAGAGGATCTCCTATAGTAAGAAATCGCGTCCAAAGCTCGTCCAGTACAGTGCTTACAATGCAATATGGACCACACAACGGAAAACATGAAGGTTGCGACCTTGCTGGTTGTGATAAAAATGACACGATTTACCCAGTGAAAAAAGATCCTCACATAGAGGAAGATTTCACGTTAAGATCCACAGTAGACAAGAGAGTAAATTACTCATGATCTCTGTGAAGATAGAGATGCTATCAACAGAAATATATTGTGGTTGTTTATCTTAGCAATACCTGCTAAAAACAACAGCGCCGGAGGATACGCGTATCCTATCATTCTGTCCTATAGATCAATAGAGCGTTAACAGTATTAGCTCAGAGATCTGGACAAGCCAACACATACGTCTGCAATTGATTAGCCAACTGTGTCATAAATAAAACATCATTGGGCGCTCCCATAGATAGCAAATCTGATTGAATACTTGTTTGTTGAGAGTCCATTCTGACAGCAACAAGCGACCCGTAAGAGAACGGGAGTGCGATAAAACAATCAGACGACCCAGAATATGACGGACCAAAACTGAACTTGGTGTACTATAACCAACAGACGGATTCTTTCCATTAAATTGAATAACGGAAACGAAAGAGTGCCTCCCTGGTTCCGGAGATACGCCACTACTGTCGAATTAAAGGACAGGAATTTGGGCATGCGTTTCTGAATAATGTTCATGCAATGACATAAAGCAAGCCTAAAAAACATTATTCCGCGGAAGTTAACTGATAGCTAAAAGACTGCGGAACCCAAAGACCCTGGCACTTCGAATCCGTAGGGATCAGTATATATCCCAATCTGTTTGACTGGCAACCGTCATAACAGCCACACTCGGGTCCGGCAACTGCGGCGGCACTCTCTGAGTCAACCACCGAATGTTTGCCCCAGTCTGAATCTCTTGTAACACTAGATAGACAAGAGAATGTATAAATCAAGCAATTCATGGATTGCCGGAAAGTTGCCGTCGAAGAGAAGCTCCTCCGAGAACGAAGCGACTCTGAGAGAGTTCTTAACCTACTATCCACGCGTGGATGTAGCTAGGGCTGCCTCACGTCTAACCAACTCCAATCAGCCACTGAAGGGCGGAGTTATACGTGAACAAACTACTGCCCTCAAAAGAAATTACATTGAGAATAATATCCCGTAAATCTTTTCTTGAAGACGTAATGATAACGCCTCAGTAAGGCGGATTACGTATAATAAAGCGTCTAAGTTAAGTCTAATATACATAATGTCGTTCCCAACATTGAAATTGGAAAAGACATAAACGGTGAAAAAGAATATATGCAGTCTTTAATCACACCGTCTAGACGCATATGAACTCTCGGTATGCCCTGCTCTGCCAAAATAAACTATATGTAAAAAAGATAAAATGGCAGAAATGAGCCACGCGGACAAGAAACTAAACTATCATGCTTAGTAGCCGTCTTGTATATATATAAATATATAGCGTCGAAAAATAAAACACATGTTGTAATGACAATATTGGACTGCGTCGGTAAGTCAGGGACAAAGTCCCTGTACCGATCGAAAAATCCGAGTCCAATGACGCTATAAGTCTCTTATCCAAGATCGCAGCAATGAAGTCCGAAAAATAATCACTGGAAGAAATGCCAGAAGATATGAAAGGCATCTTCCGATACTACTAAAGGGAAAACTCGAAATCTTTCGAATCCCTTTCGCCATCCTGTCGGACCCTATAAAGCGTTCGGTCGTCCGTAGCTTGATGCAACCGCGGACCGCACCGACCCAGCGCCGTCGGATAATTCCTGATTCGACCGAGAAACCGTCAATTGCTGGGATGCTGCGAAACAACTGTGCTAACTCGGATAGCACGTCCGTCACTGAGGCCTGAGGAGCAGCGGTCTTACGATGCATTGCCGCAGGAAGCTCCGAGATCGTTACCCCGTGCATACTTCCAATATGCGAGCGAACGGAGTGTATAGGCCTCGTGTCCCTTGGCTACCGGATGGCGCGACCTATTCGCTGTGGAATCACTGAATGCCGAAACTGATCGGATACTCGAGGTCACGTAGCCAATGTGCGGTCGTGTGCCCTGCTGTGAGGATGAGGAAGCATTAAAGACAGTCTCTCGGACTGTCAATATAACGGAGCGTCCCGAGCAACGGACATATGCTCCGAATGTAAAATATCTGAACCACAACATGCGGTCCCCTATGTTGTTGGCTTCCTCCGATCTGTCCTCAATCTGCCGTCACTGGGTGAGTACTAAAGTAATTAAAGTGCTCGCATCACCCAAATCTCCTTCCTAGACCGCAACGGACGAACCCGGCAGCCGAACCATTCGATGAATGTACGCTACACCGGGTGAGCTAGCGAATGTCACTCCGTAAGCGATAGACATATTCCATGAGCACTTATTGCCGCTAACTCTTCATTAACTATGACGACAGAGGCACACTTTTGAAAGACATCTCCATAACTCTTCGAACAAGAAACCAGAAATGCTTGGATAGCAAGCATAAAATAATAATATATATAGCGTCGTTCAATAATTCGAAAGTTTGTGTGACATTATTGGACTATGTCGGAACTGAGGGACGATGTCCCTGAACCGAACCAAAAATTTCTAAGTCCACCGACGCTATCAGTTTCTTATCCGGCATCGCAGCATATGTTGTTCCGAAAGGGAAAGCTTGAAATCCACCGAATCCCTTTCGGTATCCCGTCGGACCGGATGAAACTTTCGGACGTCCGTACCCGCTTCCGCGGAGCGTCCCGACCCAGCATCGTCGGATAAAATATATGCGACAGATTCAGTTGATGCTGGGATGCTGCGATAAACTGTGCTATTAAGGAAAGCACGTTCGTTCCCGAGGCCTGTGCAGTAGCGGACTTACGATGCATTGCCGCTGGAAGCTCCGTGTACGTTGACTCCCGCATACTTCCTATGCGAACGTCCGGAGTCTGCAGACCTCGAGTCCCCGGCTACCGACCCAGCGCTGTCGGATAATTCTCGATCCGACACCGTTTCTGTCGGCTGCTGGGATGCTGCGATAAGCTGTGCTATGTGCACAAGAATGTCCGGCGTCGAGACCTGCGGAGGCGCAGTCTATCGCTGCTTCGCCGAGGGCAGCTCCGCATCAGATGGCTCCCGCATACTTTTCCTATGCGAACGTCCGGAGTCCATCGGTCTCGAATCCCTGGCTGCCGGATGGTGTGACCTGGTCGCCGAAGAATCCTTGATCGGCGAAGCTGGTAATATATCGGCGGTCACGCAGCCAAGGTGCGGTCGTGTGCGCTGACGAGAAGAGGAAGCCTTAGCAGTCTCAGCGGACTGCCTATACAACGGAGCGTCCCGAGCGACGGACGTATGCTCCGCTAACGACACATTTGTACCACAACATCTGGGGCCAGATGTTGTTGAACGAGAGAGGGGCCTCTCTCGCTTGCCGTCCGGATGGACCGGAACGAGCTATGAACCGGACTAAAAGGCTTCCTCCGTTCTCCCTCCGATCCGCCGTCACTGGGTGTGCATTAAGTTAATTTTATAGTGCTCGCATCACCCCAAAATTCCTTCTAGACCGCAACGGACGAACCCGGCTGCCGAACCATTCGGTGAATGGACGCTACACCGGGCGAGCTAGCGGACGTCAAAGGCCGTCGAACCTACTAGGGTCCTCTTAGGCAATTGGCGTATTACATGAGCACTTTTCCGCTAGCCCTTCATTAATTGTGACGACGGAGGCACACTGTTGGAAGACATCACAGATACATCACCCTAATCTTGATCGTCTGAAATAGAAATTGATAAAGTAGAGTGACCCTGCGGGGAAAGGACCGGAGTGTCCAAATCCCCAACAACATACCGTGACATACGCTTCCCATATTGTCATCGAAATCATACGATACAGAACCGGAGTTAATGCGAGTACACTGACCACATATAGAATGATAATAAGGTCAGAGGAAGACTTCCTCTTAAAACAATAGATCAATATCCTTTCAATGTGAAAAGAAAACAAGTCCTGGTACTCGCACTAACCCCTGGCAATCAAAATACATAATAATAATATGATCCATTAATATAGAAAAAATAATTGAAATCAAAATATTTTGAAAAAATATTTTTTCAGAACAGCCCAAGTTTCTGAAAAGTAACGTTGAGCCCCAATGGATCCCAAGCCTAAGTGTGGACAAAAATTTTAAAAATATTTTAAACAATTTATTCAACACTTACGAACAATAATAATGTATCTAGTTATGATTGAAATAACATAAAGATATTATTATTTAGAAATCCCCCCCTCACACAGAGGGCTGTTGTAAATGTAAACAATGAGTGTAAAAACACTAAAATAAGACTCCAGGCACCCAGGCCCGAAATCAGTTACCAAAAATACACCATCTGATGCAAAACAGAGACTTCCAGGGAAGAAACTGCAGAACATCAGATGGTAGATGCAGAACACAACGCCTAACCACCCGTAGGTGAAGACGTAAACATGGGGAAAGAACAGAATTCATTCTGTTATTCAGCTAAACTCCCAAGAAATTTTAGTAATAATAATTACAGAAATTATGCCAAAAGCATGGGAGAATAGCAAGGGGGAACTTAAAGGACAGGGAGAGAGGAAAAACACTTGTAAAAACAGTGTAACTAAATAATCAGAATGACAACAAAATGGCTGCTGCCTTGAAAATAGGTAACTTAACATAATTTCATTAAAAAATTTTAAGTTACAGCCCTGATAATATTCTGTCACACATTCTTTTCCTCTCCTCCTTTTCTATCCTCCTTAGAATCACCATTTCACTAATATTTATTTGTCTGGCATCATTTAAACTGAGATTTAAAAGCACAAAGATCAGTCAGATGTTAACTGATGAAGGGCCAAACTTAGAATGATAAATGGCGCCAATTTCGGAACGTCCTTGACACTGCGCATGCGCAGTGGGGGCGAGGTGTGGAGGGCCTCTCTGGACATGTTTTCTTTAGTTTTAGATGCAAATTTTGGGGATTGGGGGGCAAAATTTGTGTTTGGCCCTATATTTTAAGAGTTAGCACCAGCTATGTCTGGGTCATTGGTACAGTATAAAAATATAACAACTTTCTGGTAAACTATATTTTATTTGATTGCCTGTTATCTCCATTATATTTTGTTATTCAGTTCTTATGTTTATTTTTTTTTTCCTCTTCTCTGTTTTATCAAGTTATGTTCCATTCTTATTTACCTGTAGCGGGGGAGGAATTCGTCACATACAGGTGAATTGTGCACTTGGTGATACCTTCTTGAAATTTGGCACACTGTTAGTGTAGGCTATGAGGTTCTCAAAAACGATCGGCTACAAGTTGACACCGACCGGTGGCGACCAGTAGCGGCACAATCCAAAATGGCCGCCAGCGGCTGAAGGGAACCTCCTTTTCGACGGTCTACCGACTATACATCCGATTGTAAGGGCGCGAAAGTGAACTCTGATCCACGCACGTGTTGGAAACAGACGTGGGAGATGATGTAGAATAAAACGAGATTCTCTATACGGACGCATCAATTTCTTGGAACTTGAAAAGAGCGTTGTTTCTCCGGGATCAGCGTCATTCAGGCAAACCTGAATGACGCTGATCCCGGAGAAACAACGCTCTTTATGAAGCAGTCTCTTTGCCATACAATCTCTTGTTTGGCGTAATTCCGCAAGCAATTCTGATTTGTCTGTCGAAATTAATTCGAGAACGCGATTGTTCACAAAAATCATTCACAGAATGAGTGAGAATCCTCTTCGTGTACGGACTAGTACTGACTGGGAACGTTGTTGCTTTTGCCAGCAAGACAGTTCCAAGAAATTGATGCGTCCGTATAGAGAATCTCGTTTTCATGACGCCTATAAAGCTATTGAGGAAGACATAACGCGCTTCCTAGATAATGGCGTTGAGCTTCCATATAATTTGACCATTGATTGTTTGATGAGAGAGAGTGATGAGTGTATGTCGATGTCACTGTTGACGAATAAGGCAATATATCATAAGACATGCCGTGACAGTATTCGGACTCACATCGTACAGCGCGTGCTACACAAGCGAGAGCGAAATGAGGCAGTGGCATCCTGCTCCACGCTGAGTCCTAAAAGAACACGGACAAGTTTTGAATCTGGCTGTGACAGGAAACTGCCCCAGTGTGTTTATTGTCACAAACGCGAAGGTGACAGCAGTGAGCCTATTTGCAGATCAATGTCTGATAACAATAAACTCAAAATTATGGCAAAGGAAGCCGAGAACTGGGTTGTTTTTTCTCGGGTCAATGCAGCATTTGATTCCGCTGCTAGTGATCTTTACTATCACAAAACCTGTTATTGTAAGCTTGCCAATGAAGCACGAGCGGCTAAATCTAAAAAGTCGAAGAACGCCGAACATTCCGCGTCAGGCCTGCCCTATGACCCTCTCGTTATGGCAGAGCTCATAACATTTGTTGAACACAACGATTCCGCGATGAAGCTTGTCGATCTCAAGAATCTGTACAGTCGGAGGTTGAAGCAAGTCGGTTCTGATTGGCTTAGTGAAGAAATACATTCCACTCGATTCAAAGAACATTTGTTGCAGAAATTGGGCGATGGCTGGGACGCCTTCACACAGGGTAGAGATGTGTTTATTTCAAGTAGGTTTCGAGTTGGCTCCTTGTTGTCCGAATCTTTAACTCGTATAGTGTCTGAGGAAGAGGCAAAAAAGATAGTTGATGTGGGTCTTCTTCTGCGTAAACACATACTCATATCTCAAGCTCCTTTCACGGGATCATTTTCATCTTATTGCTTGAGCGAGCCTGTACCCAACTCACTCCTGACTCTTCTTAGAGTTCTACTTGAGGGCACATGTAGTATACAGAACTTAGGCGATGATGAGACTGTTAATGCCAAGACTCGAGTGGCTTGTACTATTTCACAGATGTTGATCAGCAATTCAGCGAAACGCTCCGAACATGCACAAAATGTTCACCAGAGACGTGACAGAGAAACTCCAATGCCTCTTTATGTGGGTTTGAAGTTGCATGCCCATGATCGTATGAAAAATCTTATCAGAGATTTTCATCAAATGGGACTCTCTGTCTCTTATGATCGCGTAATGGATGTTCGCAGGAGTTTCGCGAGAGCTGTTTCACTGCGGTTCAAGAACGAAGGTGTTGTAGTCCCAGCTAACTGCAAACGTAATGTTTTCTCGATAGGAACCACTGATAACATTGATGTATCTGGTAGATCTGATATGCATGGTACGTCCATCACACTCATTGGTCAACTGAGCAGGGACAATGTGGGTACTGATCCCCCACCACTGAGTTTAGATGTTCCAGAAGACACACAAATTGAACTCCCAGACGACTATGCATTTGTTCCTTTCGTTGAAGACTTTGGTGGGGACATCAGGCTTGAATCTCCAGATGAATGTAATGTACGGCCCAATGAATATGCAGATTTGAACGTGGGAGAGAATGACTGGTTGTCTCATGTGTCACAGATCAGCAATAAAGGGAAGGTTGATGGCAGCTGGCAGCTTGATGAAGTCCCTGTGACCTTTTCAGGCTTCTTTTCAAAACATGAAGATCAAGACAATGTCAAACCTCGTGCAGTTATTGGGGTATTCCCTGTTTTCAGTGAGCAGAAAGCGGACTCACTCAGTATGCAGAAGCATGCTATGTATGTGGTCAGGGAAGCTACTGCTTTCGTAAACCCCGGCCAGATACCTGTCATTGAAGGTGACTGTCCGTTGTATGCCAGGCAGAAAAAATGTCAATGGCTGTTCCCAGAGGAGATAGGTGAGGATCGAATGGTGTGTATGATTGGATTCCTGCATCTTGAAATGTGCACCCAAGAAGCTGGTGGTAAGCTTATGGGTGGTTCTGGTTGGGAGCGAATGTTTCACCTCGCAAAGATATTCACACCCGGTGTAGCATCATCCCTACTTGGTGGGAAACATGTCAAGAGGACGCGACAGGCATATCTTCTCACTCTAGCTTGGCTTGAGATCCTCAGAAAGAATGCTTATGAGATTTACTGTCAGCAGACTGGGCCCCATGAGTCATTTGAAATGTGGGAACAGAGGATTCTTTCACAATCTCCAACTGCGCGCTATTGGGGTGAAATCGTTCGGAACTTTCTCTTGACAAGCTGTCAATTCGTTCGGAACCAACGAATCGGTAACTGGCCTGGTACACTGTGTTCTATCGATGAGTTGTGCAGTTACTTTTTTGCCCTAGGACATACAAATTATTGTCGGTGGGTCCCCGTATTTCTGAGAGACATGTCTCAGCTACCCAGGCGGCATCCTTCAATCCACAACAAATTCATGGAAGGCCATTTTGTGGTCCAGCGTAGTGAGAGGAAGTTCAGTATGATGGGTTTAGATCAGAGCCAAGAACATAGTATCCAACTACTCAAAGAAGACAGTGGTCCAAAAGGTCTCTATGGCCAGGCTGAAGAGAAAGTCGTTATTGAGCTTTCAAGGTCAGAAGTTCTGCGTGTTATAGATGAGTATGAATATGCAAGTTTCCACACAACATCATCAGATAACACGGAACACCCGGAAAGTTCGGTATCAGAGCAGAAAAAATTTCTGAATCAATTGAAATCTCTCCTCGATCTGGTGAATCAGGGACTCATTATCAACCCTTATGATGAAACTAGTGGTCAGCTGGTGACATTAGATACTGGTGAATATATGGACCCCGAAGTTAGTAAGAGTTTACGGTCATTACCCGAAAGGGGCAAGCATTTATATTCCACTTTCTTGAAGGAAAGGCTTGTGGAATGCACCGTACCCCTGAATGATGTTATTCCCAAGGCAAATATATATACCTTCCTTAACCCACCCCAAGCCAACCTGGACAAAGGCCGAGACAAACTCATGTCAAGTAAAGCAACTGCCGCAATAGTTACCCAGATGTTCGTTTCACTGCAAGCCCGGCCTGATTCAAACATGGATGAGTTTTTCATGCACGAGAATGCACGTGATCCGCCAGCATTATCCGATAGAGGTAAGCTACGGAGTGGGACAAAATCTCAAATTCTCAATTGTTTACCAGCTATTCCTGCACAAGGGAAGAATTCAGCAGCTAGACAAGCTTCAGTTGTCATCTTGGATATGCCTGCTGTAGTCCATGTAATCAAACCACAGAAAGCGGATCTGTTTGGAGAATATGCTCGATTGCAATTATTGCCATACATCGAATCTCTGATTAACACGAACACCACAAGGGTTGATGCGATCTATGACTGTTACCCCGAAGGCAGTTTGAAGAATCAGACGCGAGCAAAACGCCTCGGTGAGACAGCAGTTAGGTTGATACGGGTGTCCGAGAACGTCCCTTTACCTAAAGGGAAGAATTGGCAGGCATTCTTGAAAGTTAGTGAGAATAAAGACGAATTTTTCAAGTTCCTGTCTGCTGAACTGCTGAAATTAACATCAACATCCGAGTACCAGTTGTTAACGACATCAGGAGAATATGTACTATGCAATAAGGATGTTAGCTTATGTGACATATCTCCATCGAACCACGAGGAAGCAGACACGCGCATGATGCTTCATCTCAACCATGCAGTCTCACAAGGTCACAAAATAGCTTTTCTTCGCACGGTTGATTCTGATGTCGTCATTCTGTCTTTGCACCATTTCGCAACATTCCGTGACCTTGGACTCAGTGAGCTGTGGATTGGGTTTGGAATTGGAAAGGCATATAAAGATATGCCAATTCATGAGATAGCTTCACAACTTGGACCTGATTACTGTAAGGCCCTGACTTTCTTCCACGCCTTCACAGGTTGTGATGTAACATCCAGCATGCTCGGCATTGGGAAGAAGACAGGATGGAATGCATGGATGAATTTTCCCGCATCAACTGAAATGATGATAGAATTGACTGAGAATCCGCAAGTCTTTTCAGAGGATTCCCCTCATATGCAGCATATCGAAAAACTCACCATACAGATGTACAGTAACAGTTGTGTCAGTACACGTGTCAATGATGCGAGACGGCATATGTTCACACATGGCCTTAAGTCTATGGAAAACATCCCGCCCACCAAAGCAGCTCTGTATCAACATGTAAAAAGGGTAATTCTTGTGTCATCTTTCATTTGGCATCGTGCTCTGCAGAAACACTTATGTGTGCCAGACCCATCACAGTACGGATGGGAGTGGAATCCACGTCTCAATATTCTGGTCCCATTTTGGACTCACCTAGGAGACGCAAGTGCTGCATGTGCACTGATGCTCCACTGTAGTTGTGCCAAGGCCTGCAAGGGCAATTGCAAATGCTTGAAAGCTGGATTAAGGTGCACACCTTTGTGTAAGTGTGAAGGTGGCTGTTGTAACAATATTGAGTAGTATACTGTCATGTTAGGACCAGTCATCTCCTATTCTGGTATTTTTTTTTCCATTTTCGGCCAGTTAACACATGTCATGTTTCTAGTTGAGTTGATTTTGCTAACAAATGTTCATCCCATGTGGCTTGCTACATTGTCCGGGGTATAGGAATACAGTTTTAGATTTCGGAAAATAGTCTGTTATTTACTGCACAAGACGGTGTTAATTCATGCATAGCATGATACAATATCCCCAACTATTTTGCCTCTGTACAACAGTTGATACCTTCGTTCACCCGTGTGTTCATCTATGGTATCCTTGTCTTTCTCTGGCCATAGGCCACATGTGACTAGTCAGTTCCTACTCCATAGCAAATCAACTTGGAAATCCTTCATCTTGTAGCGCACTCATGTCTCAATGAATCCATACCTGAGTTGATCTAATAAATCTAACGTAAGGTATCAAATTGCCATACCGGATCATATTTCGATAAGTTATTCGCTAAAACATTTCGACCACTCATCGACATCAAAGGTCATGTTTTGGCTCCCAGTGGTGGCTATATCTCTATATCCCTGGTAAAGTAGCATACCATGAGGGATGGGCATTAAGTGTCGGCAACATTAATCCTGACTTGGAACACACCACATCTTAACTGGCCGAAAATGAAGAATACTACTTGTAGTCAAAAAATATTCCTGTACCTCGAATGACTGCAAACATACACTCACCCCTTCTAGTCCCATTTTGCCAATGTTCTATACTGGCAAGATAACATTGTATAATTAACAACGGGAACTAATGCATCCCGAGTTCATTCCAGCACTGCCCTTGCTGGCAGACGTGTCGCTATGGTGTTGAGATTGAACCAGAACTCCTCTAGAAATTTGATAGTTTTATTTTCTTAGAAAATAAATCTATCGAAAATGCCGGAAGTTGAGAATAGACTGTCACTTTAATTGGATTATCAAATGTCCAAGTATCCCCACTGCTGCATACTATCGAGTACCCTTGTTCATGTGTTGACAGGAATCTCTCATACCATGTTCATTTGACCATTGCATTCCCGAGAAACATTCAACACTAATTTATCTACGGACGGACGATCATACTGACAGTCAGACACACAGACGCACACATCGACGGAAATTCTGATCCCATTATCCATTAATCTTCCCCCCAACTTGTTCCAAGGGCTTCACTCCATCATTCACATCAATTACAGCACATGTATGGTGTTAGGTTTGGAGCTTCAGTTGTGCGATCGGCGAAAATAGCTTTTTTTCGATCCGCTTGGCGGCCATTTTGGATTTCGCTGCTAGTGGTGGCTAGAGGATGGTGCCAACTTGTAGCCGATCGATTTTGAAATCTCTGATGCCTACCCTTACATCATGCCAAATTTCAGGAAGGTATCACCAAGTGCACAATTCTAGCGAATTCCTCCCCCGCTACTGTGCATGAATTATGTTTAGTTTCATACCTTCCTACTGGGCAAATGTAACTAAATTTTAGACAACTCGGTACTTCATTAGTGTGAACAAGACCATTTAATCACTGCTAAGCAACTTACTTGAGTGACATTCTGAGATTTTGGTACTACTTTTGTGTCAACAGATTGGCACTTGAAGTGTTCCTAAAGTATTCCAGCTCAGTAATTGTTTATCTTCTGTTTTTGAGTTTCTAAATTTCTATCATTTAGTTTACTTTTCTATATAATTTCATTTATTTATTTTTTCTTTTTTGGAATTCAATATTATTTTTTTTTTTTTTATATCCATTTTCAATGATTTTGGGGAGATAATACACTGATCGAATTACCATTTGAGTATTTTTGTGAAAGAATGGATGATTTCTAGTAAATATTATTTACTTGATCGATTAAATGTTTGAATTGCGCATAGCGTTGCACTGTAGTTTCACATTAATTGCCTTTCATTATTATATCATTTAAGAATTCTAATGAGTGAAAGAAAATTATTGAAATATTTAGATCGGCCCTCAGAAATATTATCAAATAAAGATGCTGCAATAGTTCTGATTTCCACAAGTAAGGGTAAACACCTCCAGAGACAATTAGACTCTGTTACAAATCACGTCCCTGTTATTTGGTGGTGTAAAAGTGGAGCAACAACAAGAGAGCAATTGGGATTCACTAAAGCACACATTGAAAGTATCATCACCACCTCTGTTTATGTTAAATTCTTTGTTTGGCTAGGTACTTGTGATGTTACGGTTAAGAAGGGTAAATTTATTTACTTAAGACATGACGATATCAAAAAATCTATAGAAAATTTAAAATACTCATTTCAAGAATTTATTGAATTGACACAAAAATATCCTAATTGTTCTCTAAATTTTCTGGAAGTTCCTCCACTTAGCATAGTTGAGTGGAATAAGTCAAGAGGCCATACTGACCCTCAACAATTTACAGCTTCAGATGTTAAATTACAGAAAGGGCTTGATATTCTGAATAAATGGATTTTTGAATTTAATCAAAGTAAACATTTTTACTCTCCTAAATTCAAATTAGATATTCAGAACAACAGAAAGAAAGTAAATAAGAAATCAAAATACACTTTAAACTTTAACTTATACCTTGATGGAGTTCACCCAAAACCACTTTTAGCTAGAGTGTGGCTAAAACGTATATTTGAATGTATGACAAAATATTAACATTACAAGATTACATTTTTTCTTATATGTAAATATTACAGTGTAATCTTTATAATAATATTATTCTCTTATAAATAGTATAAGTCAATATGGCTGAGGGTAAATTGTCTGATGAAGAAATGAAAGCATTAGTGAATGCTTTTGAAAAAATGGGCGTTAAACCAAAGGCTGGTTCGCCCACTGAATTAGAAGAATGGATGAGAACATTCTCAGTAAAGTCAGAATCAAAAGTAGAAACAACAGCAGACAAGTCTGTTTATATAAGTCAGCCTCCCCGATTGCCAACATTTTGTGGGGAATCAAAAGGTGAAGTAGCATACGATCATTGGCAATATGAAGTTAAATGTCTTCTGTCAGAAAAGAAATCAATTGATTTGGTTACTCAAGCAATTAGAAGATCACTAAAGGGAGAAGCTGGACGTATAGTTATGAGGCTGGGTCCCTCAGCATCACCTTCTGATATTTTGACAAAACTGGATAGTGTGTATGGAACTATAGAACTGAGAGAAACAATCTTAGCTCAGTTTTACAGTGCAAAACAGCAGCCAGATGAAAATGTCTCTAGTTGGGGTTGTCGACTAGAAGACATCTTAAATAAAGCTGTACAACTTGAACAAGTTGAACTTAGTGAAACAAATAGGATGCTGAAAACCATGTTCTGGACTGGTCTAAAACAAGATTTAAAAGATATTAGTGGCCATAAATATGATGCTATAGATGATTTTGATGAGTTACGGGTGGCATTAAGAAGGTTAGAACAAGATCACCTACCTTTAATGTCTGAGTCGAAATCACGCAAGCAGGCTACTGCAAATCAAGTGCAGGTTGCAAGCCCTGATGATATTTCAGAACTTAAAACTATGGTCAAAAAACTTACAGCTGAAGTTGCTGCATTAAAGGAGGTTCGCAATAGACAATGTGATTCTGATTTTTATAAAAAGAACCAGAAATATGATTTTTCTAACAAGAAACCAAATTATGAAAATAGAAAACAAAATTGGACCTCAAATAAAAAACAATATCAACCATCATTTAATAATGATACATCTTTTCCGAAAAAAGATGTTGTGTGTTTTAAATGTGGTCAAGTGGGCCATGTCGCAGTTGGATGCCGAGTGCGTGTTGACCACTACAGAGGTGGTTTAAATGCCAAAAGACCTATGGGCAGGGGCCATCCATAGGCCTCTCCAAAAAGGCCCTTGTACAATATCATCCTAAGTATCGAGAACCAGTAGGGCTTATAGGACCACCAAATGAAGCCTCAGCTAGAATAGCAGATGTACAAACTAATTGTTTGCTTGATACTGGTTCTACAGTATCAACAATTAGTGAAACTTTTTATAGAAAATACTTAGGTGATAAAATTAAAATGCATCCATTTGATGACTTTATGAACATAAACATTGAATGTGCAGATGGTAAGGCATTGCCTTACTTAGGATATATTGAAGCAGACATTGAAGTGCATGACATACCTGGTACTGCAGTGCAGACATGTATGTTCCTTATTGTACCAGACAGTAACTACAATTCTTCTGTACCACTCCTCTTAGGAACAAATATTCTTGATATTTTTCTAAAAGACTGTCAAGAACATTTTGGTACACAGTTTTTACAAAAAGCTGATATAACAACTCCATGGTATATGGCATTCAGATGCATTATACTGAGAGAGAAAGAATTACAGAGAAATAATTATAGACTTGGTGTTGTAAAATGTGCTGAAAACAAAACTATCACAGTATCACCAAATAGTCATATAAGTGTAAATGCTTTTATTGATAAAGAATTGCCTTACAAACCAACTTGCGCAATTTTACAACAGATTAATGATGGTTCTAATTTAAATAGCATAAATGACTTGGATGTTACACCAAGTTTGATTAAGTATGAATATCATAAGAATGGTAAGGTGAAAGTTCATTTATCAAATGTTTCTACTCGTACAGTAGTTATTTCACCAAAAGCAATTTTGTGTGAAATACAGCCTGTTAGTGTAGAAAGCAACAATTTATCAACCAAAAATCAAAACACTGGAACCATTTTTGATAAAATGGAGATCAATTCGAGTTCGTTAAGTTCTGACCAGCTACAGAGTGGCCTAAATTTGATAAAAAAATTTGATGAAATTTTTTCTAAACATGACCAAGATATTGGTTTTTCACCGATTGTTAAACATCGAATTGATCTGCTAGATGAAATGCCTTTTAAACAAAGACATCGAAGAATACCGCCATCAATGTATGATGAGGTAAGAGACCACTTACATCAATTGCTCGCTGCAGGTATTATACGTCGTTCTCATAGCCCTTGGGCATCAAATGTTGTTCTTGTCCGGAAGAAAAATGGCGAACTTCGCATGTGTATCGATTTTCGGGATCTGAATAAGCGGACAAAGAAAGACTCATATGCTTTGCCAAGAGTAGAAGAAATTTTAGATTGCCTTGGTGGTTCCAAATATTTCACTGTTCTTGATATGAAGTCAGGATATCATCAAGTCGAAATTTTGGAACAACACAAGGAAAGGACAGCATTCACTGTAGGGCCATTAGGCTTCTATGAATATAATAGAATGCCTTTTGGATTATCCAATTCTCCTGCGACGTATCAGAGACTGATGGAAGATTGTTTGGATGGTTTAAATTTAAATATCTGTTTAATATATTTAGACGATTTAATAGTTTTCTCAAAAAATTATGAGGAACATTTAGAAAGGTTAAATTTAGTATTTGAAAGATTGCAGCAGTGTGGTTTAAAACTCGCACCATCCAAATGCAAATTTTTCCAAGAAAAAGTAGTGTATGTTGGCCATGTAGTCTCGGAAAGAGGCATTGAAGCTGATCCAAGCAAAATTGAAAAAATAAAAAATTGGCCAAAACCAGTTAATCCTGATCAATTACGACAATTCCTGGGTTTTGCTGGCTATTATCGTAAATTCGTAAAAGATTTTTCTAAAATTGCAAGACCCTTAACAGATTTACTGCCACCGACGACCTTATCAAAGAAAAGGAAGAGAAAAAATACTGTAAAAAAGAATTGGACATGGGGTGCTCAACAAGAAGATTCTTTTACAAAACTGAAAGAGCTTCTTTCTATGCCACCAATACTTGGATATGCAGACTGTAACATGCCATTTGAATTACACATTGATGCTAGTCTTCATGGTCTAGGTGCTGTTTTGTATCAAAAGCATGATGGACATGATCAGGTTTTATCATTTGCAAGTCGTGGATTAGGAAATTCTGAAAAGAATTATCCTGCACACAAGCTAGAATTTTTATGTTTAAAATGGGCTGTAACAGAAAAATTCCATGATTACCTATATGGAAATAAGTTCACAGTATTTACTGATAACAACCCACTGACGTATGTACTGACATCAGCCAAATTAGATGCCACTGGACACAGATGGTTGTCAGCATTAGCTGCCTACAATTTTGATATTATATATCGACCTGGTAAAAGTAATGCTGATGCTGATGGAATGTCCAGGTTGCCAAAATTGTTTGATAATATGGAGCAACAAACAATGACAACTGAGACAATATCTGCTCTTTGTAAGATGTCTCAACCTAATTGTCCTTTTGTTGAAAGTTTGTGTTTTTTGACAGATGTCACAGATGTTTTTACAGATAATCCTGGACAGGATATCAATGAAATGTGTTACAGAGACTGGCGGAAACTGCAAGAAAATGATACAACTATCAGTCCATGGATGTCTGCAGTGCGCAAACGTAAACGACCCCATAGACATTCTTTACCTATGACTAAAGAACACTCCTCATTTTTTCGAATATTTGATTCGCTCAAACTCATTAGAGGTGTTTTATATAAAGAAAATACTATCAATGACCAAGTAAAAACACAATTAGTAATTCCCAAAGCTTTTATTAAGAAAGCTATAAAGGGAATTCATGATGATATTGGGCATCCTGGAAGAGATCGCACAATATCATTAGCAAAAGATAGATTCTATTGGCCTTGTATGGACAAAATAATCGAAAATTGGATACAGCAATGTGAAAGATGTTTAAAGAGGAAAACTCCTACAAACCTTAGGGCTCCATTAGTGAATATTGTTACTTTGGAGCCATTGGAACTGGTCTGTACAGATTTTTTAACTTTGGAAACCTCAAAAGGAGGTTATGAGCATATTTTGGTTATCACAGATCACTTTACCAGATATGCTCAGGCCATCCCAACAAAAAATATGACTGCCAAAACAACAGCCGAAGCACTGTTCAATAATTTTATTGTTCATTATGGGTTTCCAAAGCGTTTACATTCAGACCAGGGATCTAATTTTGAAGGTAAAATCATAAAAGATTTGTGTCAAATAAGTGGCATTACAAAAACAAGGACAACACCATATCATCCAATGGGGAATGGTATGTGTGAAAGATTTAATAGAACTCTTCTCAATATGCTTGGCACATTAGAACCAGACAAAAAGAAAGATTGGAAAAGCTATGTAAGTCCTCTAGTACATGCTTATAATTGTACCAAGCATGAGACCACAAAGATTTCCCCATTTAAGCTTATGTTTGGGAGAGAACCACGTCTCCCAATAGATCTTATTTTTGGTTTAAATCATCTAGAAAACCAATCAAAATCTTCTAATTATATAAGAGATTTGAAAGAACGTCTTTCTAACTCTTATAAGTTAGCAGCAAAAGCCGCTGAGAGTTCTCAGGCAAAACAGAAAAAACACTATGATTTAAAGGTTAGGGGAGCAACTGTGGATGTAGGTGATAGAGTTCTTGTCAAAGTGTTAGCCTTTGATGGCAAACATAAAATTGCAAATCACTGGGAAGACGATGTGTACATTGTCGTAGAGCAACCCAATGTACAGATACCAGTATTTAAAGTAGAGAAAGAAAATGAAAAGGGATTCATAAAAACCCTACATCGTAATCACTTATTACCGATTGGATCTATACCAATGGAAATTGACTTGGATGAAAGTCCTCAAAATTTAAATGACTTAGAACCAAATTCATGCTCAGTACCAAAACCAAGAAATGGCAGTAATCATCGACCAGTACCAAAACCAAGAAATGGTAATAATCATCGACCAGTACCAAAACCAAGGAAGTTGACAGAAAAAAGGGACCCTGTGCTTTGCATAGAAGAGGCTAACACTTCAGATTCAGAAAATGATTTTACGATCATTGAAGGCAGATTCAATGAAAAGGACTCAACACCAGTTGATAGTGTTGATAGAGAAAGGAGCTCAGATGGTTTTCCACAACAGGCAGGTGACGACCTAAGCTCTGTTGGTGGAGAACGAGAATCTGGTTCAGGTGGTGACGACTACCAAACCACAAGTGTGGCTATTGAATCAGAAACTCCACACCAGTCAGAGACTGGTTTAGATATTAATATTACATCAGAATCGGATCACACCAATCCCAATTCTCAACCAGAATTGCAAAGGGAAACGTTACCGATCGAAGTGCCTAGGAGATCAGAAAGAACTAAGAAGAAACCAACATGGATGTCTTCTGGACAGTATGCGATGTCACAGGTACCGGAAAAGCCTCCATGGAAAATGAAGGCTTTGATGCTAGAAACTTTAGCATCAAAAAACATATTTTCAGAAGTGTCAGAGGACGTTTCTGCTGCCATATTATCCAAACTTTTGGATTAATTCATTTATATTCTCTATGTAGGGAGAAAGCGGTCAGTATGATAGAGTCAGTGAGGATTGCCTCGTTACTCAATGTCATGCCGGCTTGCTTATCATCCTGAAAGAGAGGATAGTGTGGAAAATAACAGGTAAAGATTTTATTTTATATGTTTGTATATATGTGTGTAAAATCAGTATTCAGGAAAGATAAACCATACAGATTTAGAACAACTTGTAAAACATTATATTTTATGGGAGAGGAGGGACTTCGGCATGGTCGAGTCAGTGAGGATTGCCTCGTTACTCATTAATCCATGTTGGAGGATTTTCTCTTGCAATGAAATATATATCTAGTTTATGGTAAATGGATACTGATATTTTCTTCATTTGTATATATTATATCCCTAGTTTAAATGACAAGGATGTCATTTTGCAAGAGGGGGGAGAGTGTGGACGGCTCAGAAATTGATGCTTTCCATGAAATGTAAGCATAAGTATGCTATACATTAATAATAAGAATATACTTTTAATTTGTGTTTTATGCCAACTATTGTTTGCATGCAGATTTACTAACCACACATTTCACTACAATACAGTTGCACAGCAGGCGCAGCGAATTTGTGTGTGTATGAGGTGACAGAATGTTTTGAGCACAACTGTACTCAAGGTACTCGATCTTTAATCTGTAAGATAATATAATTTGGGACGCCACCTGTCAATGAATTCAGGAATGTTAATCCTTTGAAATCAGGAAAGGTAATTACGCGCGATTTTCCTTTGTTGTCATTCCTCCTTTGTTGCTTGGTCAGAATAAGTCATAAATTAAATTAACTAGCTCACAAGATCAGAATTTCTTTTTATAGAGTTGGTAAGTTGAAATGTTTCTGAATATCATATCTCATAACTAAATAAGATCGATGTTTAAATAAAGTGGAATTAAAGCTTCAAAAAAACTGTTGGATTAACTCAGTTTGATCTGTCACTCGAGTGAGTTGTTTGTTGTTGTTGGATTTAAGGAGGCTCACTCGCCATTGTAATTCTGATAAATTTAAAGAGGCTTGTACTCTCTCTCAACTATGAAAGATTAAAGAAGTTCATTCAATCGAATTCCATTATAAGGTGAATTTATGTGTACAGAGTTGTCAAACTGGAGAAGGCTTTCATTTCTCTACAAATACAGTAATAATCAGAAATAGATACAGTATAAAACACAATTATGTGTCATTGTGTGAATTGCCTGTTCTCATAGTTCTTGCAGGTGAATGATATCATTTTAACTTCTTCGTAACTATGTATCGATTTGTATTACAGATATCCATACTGGTTACTTCAAATTCAGATGTAGTGAGTAGCAGCTTTTCGTGAAGCCTCTGTGTCACCCATAGGGTATGCCTCTATTTATATAATTTCTGTAAAAAAGCATGGAAATGCATACTAGTGCTTTTCTACTAGTATAGCACTAAATTACAATCATACTGTTTACACATAATTCCCTTGAAGTAGACTAGTGCTACTCTACAAGGATAGATCAGTTAGATTATTACCAGTTGATTATATACTGGATCAGTGTACATTACACCAGGAGATATTTTATTTAAATGTAATATAATTATTTTAATTAACTTAAATTTTATGCATGATGCACAACGGCGGTACATGACAAAGTTGTAAAGTCAAGCATGTGCATAACCATTTATTTTCGAGACTGTTGAAACTATAAGTATATAACAGAATAACATTATAATAATAGTTCTCAGTCATTGGTCGAACCTGATTTCATAGATTGTTTCATCACAGTTGTGAAATCGAATTCAACTGCACTTCAATTCAATTCAATTGAAGTAAGTTCTATGAATGGCTGCCCATATCAGCTATCATTTAGAACTGTTGGTTCATTAAGCACTCTTTAGCTGAAGTTTCGTAGCATGCTTCAATCAAGATATCAACAGTATTATTTACTTTTTGCTTGTAATAACTGGACTTGTATTTAAGTGTGTTGGAGGTGTTTCGTTTGCACTGATGGAGTACCAACTATGGATGGAAGATTGAAACGGGTATGTTTACGTATGAATAATGTCATGAATGTCATGAAAGTAAATGAAGTTTTATTATGTAAGTAATTCTAATTTTTATATTATTCATGACCTGTTATTCTTTATGTATATTTTCAGGGTAATTTTATGGTATTTATTGTGACGTGGTATCATTTAATAAATTGTTGACTGATATTCTGGATTCTATTATTGGTATGAACCCACATAAACTGGTCCGGTAACATTTGAACAAACTTTTATCTGACCCCCCTATGAATGCTGTATACCAAATATCAAAAGATTCTGATGATTGGTTCTGAAGAAGATTTTTTTTAATTTTTGCAAATATGCTGACTCAGCATTTTTTCGATGCCCATTACAGAACACCCTAACACAACCGATGGCAATTTTTTTTTACCATTCAATTCTACTGGTCATAAGGATACTTCATACCAAATAAAAGCTCTCTGTTCCGTGGGGTTTGGGAAATATGGGCGTTTGAAAATATTTCTATTTTTAGCTCCCAGGGTTCCCATGGGGATGCGGGAATTTTTTTTTTGCATGGGTCAAGTACTTATGACCCAATACTACCACAAACCAAATTTGGTTCATACCGGACCATCGGTTCAGAAAATAGAAATTTTGGGCGGGGCCAAAAATCTTACCCCTCCTATTACAAAGCCAAATATTACTTTACGAACTTCATTTGAACAAACTTGATTCTACACCTCATATGGAAGCTCCATAGCAAATATCAAGTCATTGCACACACTGGTTCTTGAGAAGAAAATTTTTAAAATATTTTGGAGCATTTTCCCCCACTCCCTCCCTATGGGGCCGGGCATACTGAGTTGAACAAAAATGAAATGCCCCTTTGGGACCATCACTCACACAAACTTTCACTTGAATTGGCCCAGTGGCTTTGGAGGAGAAGACCAAAACATGGTGTTGACGGACGACGTACGACGGACGGGAAGCGATTAGATTAGCTCAGCTTGACTTTGTCAAGATGAGCTAAAAAATTGTGTCAGATAAAAATATTTTTTAGCCGATCATGTTTGCATGCCTATAAACAGATTAAAACTAGATTAACGCCAAAATGGCTATGCCCCCATCACGATTTCACCCAATACATACAGCAGAATATAGGACACTAAAACTTTACTATAAACCTTCATGGAGGCAAACTGATATTTAACCCTTTACCCAACGTTAATGGCCAAGGGCGCACACCTGGCATGGTAGCCTAAATATCAACCCAGAGAATTGATTTCAACATGTTGCATCTGCTAAATCTAAGAAAAGCTTATACCAAATATCCAAAGATTCAGACCAGTGGATCTAAAAAAAAAAAAAGAAGATTTTTAAAGAATATTCCTCATATTGAATCCCACAGAGAGCCCATATATGAACCCAGGCAGGGACTTGGCTTTAACAAACTTGAATATCACCCCCCTAAGGATGCTGCACACCAAATATCAAAACATTCCGACTGCTGGATCGGAAGATGATTTTTAAAGAAAATTCCTCATTTTGAACTAAGTTACAATTCGAGCCCCCACAGTGAGCCCAAATATGAACCCAGGGACTTGGCTTGAACAAACTTGAATCTCACCCCCACTAAGGATGCTGCATACCAAATATCAAAACATTCCGACTGCTGGATCTGAAGAAGATTTTTAAAGAAAATTCCTCATTTTGAACTAAGTTATCATTCGGGCTCCCATAGTGAGCCCAAATATGGACCTAGGGACATGGCTTGAACAAACTTGAATCTCACCCCCACTAAGGATGCTGCATACCAAATATCAAAACATTCCGACTGCTGGATCTGAAGAAGAATTTTAAAGAAAATTCCTCATTTTGAACTAAGTTATAATTCGGGCTACCACAGTGAGCCCAAATATGAACCCAGGGACTTGGCTTGAACAAACTTGAATCTCACCCCCTAAGCATGGTGCATACCCAATATCAAAAGATTCTGCCTGCTGGATCTGGAGAAGATGATTTTCAAAGAAATTTGCAAGTTCAAATTTGGGCTCCTATACTGAGTCCAAATATAAACCCAGGGAGCCGATTTGAACAAACTTGAACCAGATCCACCCCACAATGTTGTATACCAAATATCAAAAGATTCTGCCTGCTGGATCTGGAGAAGATTTTTTTTAAGAAACTTGCCTGAAATGCACTAAGTTCGAATTCGGGCTTCTATAGTGAGTCTAAATCAGAATCCAGGGGCCCGATTTGAACAAACTTGAATCAGATCCACCCTACAATGTTGCATACCAAATATCAAAAGATTCTGCCTGCTGGATCTGGAGAAGATTTCTGAAGAAATTTGCCTGAAATGCACTAAGTTCGAATTCGAGCTTCTATAGTGAGCCCAAATATGAATCTAGGGAGCCGATTTGAACAAGCTTGAATCAGATCCACCCCACAATGTTGCATACCAAATATCAAAAGATTCTGCCTGCTGGATCTGGAGAAGATGATTTTTTAAGAAATTTGCCTAAAATGCACTAAGTTCGAAATCGGGCTCCTATACTGAGCCCAAATATGAACCCAGGGGGTCGATTTGAACAAACTTGAATCAGATCCACCCTACAATATAGCATACCAAATATCAAAAGATTCTGCCTGAAAAAAGTACCTTGTGATCAAACCGATAGGGATTTTTTTTAACCATTCTATTCTACTGGATAAAAGTAAGCTTTATACAAGATAAGAATTCTCTGTGCCGTGCAGTTTTGGAGATATGGCAGTTTTAAGGTGTTTCCTATTTTTAGCTCCTGAGGTTCCCACGGGGCAACAAGAACAATTTTTTTGCATCAATCAACTACTTATGACCCATTATCATCTCATATCAAATTTGGTTCAAATCGACCTCACGGTTCTGAAAATAGAAATTTTAGGCGTGGCCAAAATTTTTGCCCATCCCATAACGAAGGCAAATAATGCCCGACAAACTTCTCTTGAACAAACTTGATTCTAAACCTCAAAAGGACTCTGTATACCACATATCAAGTCTCTGCTACTGGTGGTTCATTAGAAGATTTTCAAAAAAATTGGCAATTTTTTCCCCACCCCTCTGCTCAATATGAGCCGAAACCTAATTTGCCTAAAAATCAACATGCCCCTATATAACCACTATTTACATGAACTTTAATTAAAATGTGGCCAGTGGTTTAGGAGAAAGAGGCTCAAACACCACCTTCACGCAGGACGACGGACAACAGACGACGGACAAAGAGTGATAAGAAAAGCTCACCGTCTTTCAGTCAGGTGAGCTAAAAATCGCCAATTAATTTTCATTATTGTTTCATTTTTTGTCTCAAGCTCGTCGAGGTCGTTCCAATGAGGGTCCATAACCTGTTTTTGAGGCAAAAAATGAAAAAAATTAGTTATTCAAGATTTTTGTTTGCAAGTGTCGTCTGCTTTTCATGTTAGGTAAAGGGTTAAAAAATCACTGAATGGACAATTTCTAAAAAATTCAACCCAAGGGTCATTTGGGTGAATTGTTTTTTTCTTTGCATGAAATCACTCTGTAATCCTCCAAACCTTTTTCAATACCCCACCAAAATATTCACCCAATAGGTCCCATCTCCCCACCCCCCCCCCCAAAAAAAAAAAATTCCCCGAAACTCATTTTAAAGCAAAGAAAAAAAAAAATCACCCAATGGACCCCACCCCCCCCCCCCCCTCCCCCCCCAAGGACAATGAGAAAAAATCATTCAAAATCTTTCAAAACTCTTCTTGAAGACAAAAAAATAGAATTCTAACTCAAGTTACAATCTGGAAACATTTTATGCATTACCTTTTACCAAGTCAAAGGGAATAACTTGAGAATGGAGAATGCGAAAATGCCCAAATGCAAACTTGATATGTATTTTGTCAAGGCCCCCATAGGAAGCCCAAACATTAACTGAGGGAATTGATTCGAACAAACTTGAATCTGACCCTCATAACAATGATGTTTACCAAATAGTAAAACATTCTGACTAGTGGTTCTGAAGAATACGATTTTTAAAGCTTATTCCTCATATTGCCCCAAGTTAAGATTCTGGCTGCCGTATTGAGCCCAAATATGAACCGAGGGGCTTAATTTGAACACACTTGTATCCCCCCCCCCCACTCTCAAGGAAAGTTTAATATGCAAATACGATTATATATGGAACCCCCACAAAAGTTAACAGAATAATTTGAATATACTAACCCAGATAACTTCTTTAAACTGAATTTGAATTTCCTCAATAATCAATCATGGTTAGTACATTTTAGAATAGAGTATATACGAACCAGAGAAGCCTGTCATTATATTTAGAAACAAAACAACAAAATATTCGCCGATGAACAGGGATTTGGGGGCAATTTGAAACCTGCTATCAAAAGGGAACATTTTTGCCATCTCTCCAAAAACAAGTGCATTTGCTCCCAAAAAGCCATCTGAAGGCTCCATTTCATATCACATTTTAAGGCTCCATTTGATAGCACCCCCACCCCCTTCCCCCAAATTGACCGTCTGCGTATATTTTTGCCAAGAGAGTGATGGCAAATTACCAGAACTTCAAAATGGACACACAAACCTTGTATAATATTCTCATCTGATAACTCAAGAATAAATTTCTTTTGAAGCTATCCTCAGGGTTAATATCTCAGGATCAAAATAACAGATTTACACCAAAAACTATACAGCTCGGCACATCAGTAACCTGAACACAAATGTAAAGTAACTTGACAATCCAAGCAATATTTTTCAAGTTATCGAATGCCAAAGGGATTGGAGGAATTTTCAATTTGAAGGATAAAGGGTTAATATCTCAGGATTAATTTATCAGATTTACATAATGAAAGTGTCAATGACACTGTAGCTCAACTTGTCAAGACGAAGACATGTACATGTATAGTATGTGACACAGCAATGACAAACATCTAGGTTATGACCTGATAACAACGGTACATATAAAGTATTGTAACAGTCTGTACATAAATACTGACCGTTGCCTGTAACAAATGTATAGGTAAAGTATTGTAAAGGTGGGCTACAGTCAGATGCTAAACTAGAAAAGAAATCTTTTGAGTCCCAGAGTGGGTCTGACTCAACCCCAAAATATTTGTTCTCATAGCGCAGTGATAAGAAAGGCACCCCAAAACACACTCGTTCCTGTCCCAAGGTGAAAACAAAGGTACCCAAGAAGTTTTGTGAAGATCATGCACTTCATAAATACGAGCTGTATAGAACTTGTGACAAAATTGATTGGACCAAATTTTGGTACAAAATGGCCACTGGCAGCCATCTTGAATTTTGGACCGCACCCAGAAACACTCATTCTCGTCCCAAGGTGATAACAAAGGTACCCAAGAAGTTTTGTGAAGATCGGTTCATAAATACAGCCTCTACCCTGAGCCGTATTGACATGTGTGCTTACATTGTGTAAGTAGCACTGAATAAATCAAAGTTCATCTAATTTGCATAATTTCTGCACGAAAAAAAAAAACCTTACAATATGTGATGTATTCCATGTTACGAAACATTCATATAAAAATTTATTCAAATCAAAACTTTCATACAGAAGTTCTGTACAAAAGACTGATTGCACTAATTTTGGTACAAAATGGCTGCTGGTGGTCATCTTGAATTTCGGACCAGACCCAAAAACACTCGCTCTCATCCCACGGTGATAACAAAGGTACCCAAAAAGTTTCGTAAAGATTGGTTCATAAATATGGCCTCTAGTCTGAGCCGTATAGAAGTTGTGTACAAAAAACTGATTAGACCTAATTTCGGGACAAAATGGCCACTTGCAGCCATCTTGAATTTTAGACTGCACCCAGAAACACTCGTTCTCGTCCCAAGGTGATAACATAGGTACCCAAGACATTTCGTGAAGATCAGTTCATAAATACAGACTCTAGCCCAAGCCGTATTGCCATGTGTACTTACTGTGTGTAAGTCGCAATGAAAAAATCAAAGTTCATCTAATTTGCATAATTTCTGCATGAGAAAAAAACCCGTATTATATGTGATGTATCCCATGGTACTAAACATTCACACAAAAAATTATTCAAATCAGCGCTTTCATATGGAAGTTCTGTGCAAAAATCTGATTGCACCTAAATTTGTACAAAATGGCTGCCATCGGCCATCTTGAATTTTGGACCGGACCCAAAAACACTCGTTCTCGTCCCACGGTGATACCAAAGGTACCCAAGAAGTTTCGTAAAGATCGGTTCATAAATACGGCCTCTAGCCCGAGCCGTATTGGCATTTGCACTTACAGTGCTGAAAGTAACACCAAAAAACATAAAAATTAGTCTAATTTGCACAATTTACGCACGAGTAAAAAACCTGTATTATATGTGATGTATCCCATGGTACTAAACATTCATACAAAAAATTATTCAAATCAGAGCTTTCATATGGAAGTTCTGTACAAAAAACAGATTTCTGCATCATCGGTACAAAATGGCAGCTGGCGGCTATCTTGAATTTCAGACTGTACCCAAAAACACTCGTTCTCGTCCCACGGTCATAACAAAGGTACCCAAGAAGTTTCGTAAAGATCGGTTCATAAATACGGCCTCTAGCACGAGCCGTATCCAATTGTTGACGTACGGACAGACGGACGACGGGCCATGACAAAAGCTCAAATTTGGCTTCGCCAAAGTTGAGCTAAAAAACTATATAGCTCGGCACATCAGTAACCTGAACACAAATATAAAGTAACTTGACAATCCAAGCAATATTTTTCAAGTTATCGAATGCCAAAGAAATGGATATGGATGCCGGACGGACAGATGGACGGACAAAGGATGGACGAACGATGGATGGTCACCCCAGATGCCGGCATAATGTGTACCATACATAGCATGGGTACACATAAAAAGGGGAAGCTTGTGGCTGAATGGGGACTCCAGGGTATTTTTTGTTTTTAAAAATTTGATTAGCAATTTCCATCTTGGTTTCAAAAAGTGTTGATAAATAGTGAATATAAGGCCAATATGAAAGAAAAATGGTTAGCATTTGGCCATTTTTGACTAGCATTTTGCGATGTGAATCCAGTCATCAAATACCCTGGACTTAACCCTTTACCCAACAAATTGGCCGCATCCTTCCCCGTAATATGCAAATTCAGCAGTTGAAAAAATATTATTTTTCAAAAGATTTCAACAAAAACATATCATGTAACCCCTCATTGGAACAAGCTCATCGAGCTCGTTCCAATGAGGGGTCACATAAGGTTTTGTTGAAATTTTTTGAAAAATTTGAAACAATGATATTTAAAATAATAAATTTTGATATCGTCTGCATTGGGTAAAGGGTTAAAGGAATAATGAATCCAAACAAAATAAATACCGAGCTACAAATAGCTAATTTAATTCCAACAATGATGTGGCGACAACACACACATCCAGAATACTTGAAGGTATGGCAAATGAAGAAAAATACTTACTGGACCCATTATTGTGGCTTGCCAATGGAATACTGAAAAAAGATAAAATAATAAATTAAAACAGTGTAGAGAATTGCAACTTCTGTAGTTCTATCATGATTATTTTGTACATTTAAATTGCAATATTTAATAATATTCCATCGTGGTACATGTGGTGGCTAAACTTGTCTCCTAACTTTGATTGATCTTATTATTGGGAACTGTTCATCAAATACTTACTTCACGGTAATTATAATGTCACTTGATACTTCCATGGTCGATTAGTATGATATTTCACCCATGTTAAGTCACCATTTGCTGTTGTGCTCATTAAAACACGCATGGTGCACTTTGTAAATTCGAATCGTCTGTAATTGTATGCCATGTTCTTGTTGTTGTTGCAAAGAATCATGCGAGTTGAGACAGGCTTCATAAATAACTATCTTGGGGTGTGGTGTCACGCGTGGGTTCCTTGAGGCATCCACGGTTGTTCTGCCTTGGAATGTATAAATAGACCTACATCACTTTGCCCAACCGTTCAAGCTTCTTGGCACTGAACCTGAAAGATCGACTGACGATCTCTGGAAGGATTTTCACTCATAATCGTGAGTATTTGTAACTTGAAGTGGCATCCCGAATTTGGTGATGTCCCGTAGGTAGCCTCGCTGTTCTAAATACAACTGCAGCATAATTACCAGTGTTTATTTTAAGCTTTTGATCAGCTGTTCAAGCTAATGCTGTGCAAAACGGAAAGCATCCGTTCATTTGACATTTGTGTTACAAATAATTTACCTGAATTAATATCTATAATATTCGCTTAATCATTGGAATAATCTGTTTTATTTTATATTATTTATTATTCTCGAAGATTACTTGATCTTATGGAAATAAACTAGACCAAATGTCCATTCATCCTTGTGTACCGACTGTAAGTGTTGTAATAGTCTACTTCTCATAAAAACTACTAAACTTATGTAATAGCTGATGTTTATTCATGGAATAAACGGTTTGTGATTGAATTACATGCAGTCAATATATTAATGGAACAGAATATTTGTAAATTGGAATAATTTCATTATCACTTTTAATAAAAGTTCATTTGTTACAATAATATTTTGTTGTTTAGAACTCTACTGTTTGCAAGCAATCTTCTTCCATACATCTCTTAGCCTCCAATTGTCACTCTACTGGGTAAATTGTGTGTTGAAGCATTATCCCAAATCTATCCGATCCAGGATAATTTATACGTTGTTATTTCTTCAGGAATTAAATGTTGCCATTTAATTCCAGATGAAATAACTGGTGGCAGAACTACTTAGTACTTATTAAGAATTTAATAGCTAACATGATATCCATGCTTAAACAAGCAAGTCAGAACAGTGGCTTAAGTTTTCCGCAACTGTACATATTTCGGGTTGGTTTTTGCAAGTTGTCAATTTATCATTTAACTGGTAAAATTTGTAAGTTAGTCTATCAATTATTTCAGTGACCCCCCGGTCCGGCAGAGATGGTAGGAGATGACACAACCAACCCTACTGTCAAAGTTACATTTGGTGGCTCAGAATACCTGTGAGCTACACTTGTAAAATAAACCGAGACTGCCAGAACGTGCGGACATCACAACTGCATTTGCCTTATAAAGGTAAAATAAATGTTATTGCCAAATACTTACATTTGAAATGGAAGAGGCAACAAATTACTTTTAACCAACAAATCGGCCACATTCACCCGCGTAATATGCAAAATCAGCAGCTGAAAAAATATTATTTTTCAAAACATTTCAAGAAAACCATATCATGTGGCCCCTCTTTGGAACAAGCTCATCGAGCTTGTTCCAATGAGGGGTCACATGATATGGTTTTGTTGAAATGTTTTAAAAAAATTTACAAAATGATATTTTAAAATAATAAATTGTGATATCGTATGCATTGGGTTTGTTTGTTTGTTGGTGGTTAACGTCACATATTTATGCACCATGGCTAATCGTGACACAACATGGAGATGAAGTCAAGTTTAGTCAATCGTTGATCAATATGTTGCCCATTTTAGAGGACTTTCACCCCAAGCATTGGTGACTGGGTCCTATTTTACTAGTAAAGCGGAACTGGTTTACCACAGTAAACAAGTGCTGCTTACTTCTCGGGATTCCCACGGGGAGAATACGCATTGGGTAAAGGGTTAAGGATATGGATATGTTTACACTTGGCTAATACAGTGTCACAATGCTAATGGAACATCCACTTTGACAGTGAAAAATATGATTTTAACAGGATTTATTCAATTACATAGCATTTGAAATTTGTTGGGAAGTTTATTACTACGTCAGGCCCTAAAATTTGTCCCAATTCGCAAGAATTAGTTTTCCTTTTTTGATTTTTTTCGGGTCTTAAATAATTTAGAATTTGAGAAAATTATTATAACTTTGTCAGTGCAACCAGTAAATATTCCATAATAAACAACAAACCTATATTTATTAGAGTTTAACCCTTAATGATAAGCCTTTCAATTATGATGTGGGCTATCCTTCTTGCACAACATCGCTCCTGCAATTTTTATTTTTTGAAAGTCAATAACAGTGCCCATTAGCTTAACAAAGTGGGCGATAAAAATATGCTTCTTGAAAGGATTAAATGTTACAATATGTGGCACAGTACGACCTATTCCCACCTGTATTATTTTCTGAAAATGCAATTTAAAGATACTTTCATTAATAAAACCTGAAGAATAAATTGTCAAGTAACACTAGCTGTACACAATTCAACATGATGTCACTGATGAAACTGTATCTATTTCGTCCCTGCTTTTCATTAATAATAATAATGCAATTTAGAGCCATGAATCCACATGGTGCTATTGGACTTTACAATAATCCACTTTTTTTTTTGTCCAGCATTGGGAATGTGCAGGTTCGTGGATCATGGCTCACGAAAAATACACAATGAAAGTGTCAATGACACTGCAGCTCAACTTGTCCAAGAAGGGACTGAACTAAATAGAAAATTCAAGTACCGTCAAGTCATTGGATCAAGTTTCTACAGAAAGTACATCACACCAAAGCTACATGTGAAATCTGAAAAAGATCGGGTGAGGGGTGCGACCTGCAGGGTGTACTAATGGAAATGTTGACTATTTATATGCCAAATTCAAGATGGCCGATGGTGGTCATGTTTTTCAACAAAATTCAGAAAAATTCAATAGCTCCCATCTAGATAGGACACCAAAACTGCATATGAAATTTGAAAACGATCAGGTGAGAAATGTTGCCTGTATGGTGTGCTAATGGAATTGCTAACAATTTATATGCCAAATCCAAGATGGCAGCCGGTATTTTCAACAAAATTTAGAATGAAAGTGTGAATGACACTGTAGCTTTACTTTACTGTGTGATAAAAAGGATAATGTTCAATGTTTTTGAAAGGATTATGAAATTCGACAAGAATTGTGATACATGTGTAATTGAAAATATGTAAACTTCTGTTCCCTGTATGCTATGTTTTCAATAAAAATAATTTGAGGTGTAGACTGCACTAAAGAATTGAGGAGTGGATTAATGTGGCCCTGACAGTTAATGTATGTGGCCCTCACAGTTAATGTATGTCAACCAAAGTAACCAATTTACAGTGAAATTATTCCAAAACAAGTCATCCTATCAAGTTACAATGAAATCCCTTCATAAATAGAACTCGTAAACTTTGCTAAAGGAATCTTGGTCACATGACAGATTGGCAGTCGAGGTTGACCGATCATGACCAAAATTGGACAGTCTCTTCTAGATATCATACCAAGTTATCCTACCATGTTACAATTAAATCCCTGTATAAAACAAGAGGCCCCACAGGGACTGAAGTGCTCATCTTGAACAGAACACAATTTAAACACAGTCCAAGAATGAGTTTACATTAAGCAAGCCATCTCCATAGGCTACACTGTCAATCTTTGAGTCCCTCGGGAGTGACAAAAATAATCTGGGCATCATGCCTTTTCTTCAGTTGATCATAAAGGAAAATGTAGAGCTCCCCAATGAAGCCCCTTGATACAACCTTTGTGGATTAATCTTAGTTACACACCTCTAGAGGGTACTGAATACAAAATTTTTAATTCAGCAAAATGGCCAATTCTGGATCCCAGAGAGAGCCCAAATATTAACCCAGGCTCTTGATTTGAACACAGTTGAATCTGACTTCCCTAGAGATGTTGTGTACCGAATATGAAAGCATTCTGACTGTTGGATCTGAAGAAAAGAAATTGTAAAGAAATTTCTTCGAATTGCACTAAGTTCAAATTTGGGCTACTATAGCGAGCCCAAATATTAACCTATGGATCCAATTTGAACAAACTTGAATCTGACCCCCCTAGAGATGTTGTATACCAAATGTGAAAGCATTCTGACGAGTGGATCTGAAGAAGAAGATTTTTGAAGAAACTCCCTCATATTGTACTATTTATTTATTTATTGATGTTTAAGGTCATCATATTGTACTAAGTTAAATTTCATGTTCCCATATGGAGCCCAAATATTAACCTAGGCACTCGAATTGAACAACCTGGAATCTGACCCTCTAGAGATGTTGTATACCAAATATAAAAGCATTCCGACTGCTGGATCTGAAGAAGATTTTTAAAGAAATTTCCTCATATTACACAAAGTAAAAATCTGGGCTACCATAGTGAGCACAAATATATACCTAGGGATCTGATTTCAACAAACTTGAATCTGACTCCCTTAGAGATGTTGCATACCAAATATCAAAGCATTCTGACTGGTGGATCTGAAGAAGATTTTTTTAAATTACCCTCCATAATGAACAAAGATAAAATTTGGGCCCAAATATTAACCTAGGGACTTGGTTGGAACAATCTTGAACCTCACCCTCATAACAATGATGTATACCAAACATTAAAACATTCTGACTGGTGGTTCTGAAGAAGATTTTTAAAGAATATTCCCCAAATTACCCTATGTTAAAACTTCGGGCTCCTGTAGAGAGCCCAAATATGAACCAATGAGCTTTATTTCAACAAACTTGTATCTGCCCCCCCCCCCCCCCACCCCACTATGAATGCTGTGTACCAAATATCATAAGATTCTGATGATTGGTTCTGGAAAAAAGATTTTTAAATTTTTTTTGCAAATATGCTGACTCAGCATTTTTTCGATGCCATAACAGAACACCCTAACATAACCGATGGCAATTTCATTTTACCATTCAATTCTACTGGTCCTAAGGATACTTCATACCAAATAACAGCTCTCTGTTCCGTGTGGTTTGGGAAATGTGGGCGTTTGAAAATATTTCTATTTTCAGCTCCCAGGGTTCCCATGGGGATGTAAGAATTTTTTTTTTTGCATGGGTCAAGTACTTATGACCCAATAATAACACATACCAAATTTGGTTCATACCGGATCATCGGTTCAGAAAATAGAAATTTTGGGCGGGGCCAAAAATCTTACCCCTCCTATTACAAAGCCAAATATTACTTCACGAACTTCGTTTGAACAAACTTGATTTGCTATGGAGCTTCATATGGAAGCTCCATAGCAAATATCAAGTCATTGTACACACTGGTTCTTGAGAAGATTTTAAAAATATTTTGGAGCATTTTCCCCCACTCCCTCCCTACGGGGCTGGGCATGTTGAGTTGAACAAAAAATAAATGCCCCTTTGGGACAATCACTCACACAAACTTTCACTTGAATTGGCCCAGTGGCTTTGGAGGAGAAGATCAAAACATGGTGTTGACGGACGACGGACGGAGAGCAACAAGATTAGCTCAGCTGGACTTTGTCAAGATGAGTTAAAAACCCTGTAGACAGTACTAAATGAATCCAGGTCGCGGGACCAGTTGACCGTAACGGCTGACAGAACATGACCAAAATAGGAAAATCTCATCTAGACATCATATCAAGTTATCCTTCCAAGTTACAATGAAATCACTTCATAAATATGAACTGTAGACTGTGCTAAACAAATCTAGGCCACAGGCCTGTGCGGCCATCACGGTCAACTGATCGCAGCCAAAATAGGGCGTTCTCATCTGGACATTATACTGAGTCATCCTACCAAGTTACAATGAAATCCCTTCACAAATATGACCTGCAGGCTGTGCTAACGGTTTTCGGGCTCAGGCAGCCATAACGGTTGACAGATTGTGACCAAAAGGTGAAGATCTCATCTAGACATTATATGGAGCCATCGTACCAAGTTACAATGTAATCCTTTCATAAACACGATCTGTAGACTGTGCTAAAAGGTTTTCGAGCTTCGGGCCCCGGTCATCGTAAGGGTTGACCAAATGCGAGACATTCTCATCTAGACATTGTACCAAGTTACAATGAAATCCCTTCATAAATATGGCCCGTAGACTGTGCTAAAGGTTTTGGGGCTTCAGGCCTGTATAGCCATCACAGTTGACTGATCGCAACCAAAAGGGGACGTCCTCATCTAAACATTATACTGAGTCATTCTATAAAGCTACAATGAAATCCATTCATAAAATTAATATGGCCTGTAGTCTGTGTTAGAGGTTTTCGGGTTTTGGGGTTGGGCAGCTGTCACAGTTGAATGATCGCGACCAAAAGGGGACGTTCTCATCTAGACATTATCTGGAGTCATCCTACCAAGTTTCAATAAAATCCCTTCATAAAATACAACCTGCAGGCTGTGCTAAAGGTTTTTGGGCTCCTGTAGTTGTCACAGTTGACCGATCGCATCCAAAAGGGGATGTTCTCATCTAGACATTATACAGGGTCACCCTACCAAGTTACAATGAAATCCCTCCATAAATACGACCTATAGACTGTGATGAAAGTTTTCGGGTTTTGACTCGGGCAGCCATCACAGTTGGCAGATCACGACCAAATATGGAAGTTCTCATCTAGATATCATATGGAGTCATCCAACCAAGTTACAATGAAATCCCTCCATATTAAAAACGACCTGTAGACAATGGTAAAAGTTTCGGGCTTGGGCAGCCATCACAGTTGAAAGATCACGACCCAAAGGGGATGTTCTCATCTAAACATTATACAGAGTCATCCTACCAAGTTACAATGAAATCCCTTCATAAATACGACCTGTAGACTGTGCTAAAGGTTTTTCAGGTTTTGGGCTTGGGCACCCATCACAGTTGGCCGATTGAGACCAAAAGGGGACACTCTCATCTCGACAGACCTCAAACCTGTATATGAAATTTTGTGACGATCAGACAAGAACTACGGGGTGTGGCCTGTGCTAAAGGGAAATGTGAACAGACTCACGGGCTAACAGACTTCTGCACGCGTGATGGCAATAGCTTATCTTGACTTTGTTAAGTTAAGCTAAAAATTTGATAGCTCCCAGCTACACATCACACCAAAGCTACAAATAAAATCTGAAAAAGATCAGGTGAGAAATGCAGCCTGTAGGGTGGCATAATAGAATTATTGACCATATTTATATCAGATGATGAAATCCAAGATGGCCACTCAAAACAAAAATTTGGAAAAATTTGATAGCTCCCATTTAAACATTACCCCAAAGCCACATATTGAATTTGAAATTAATCAGATGATAAATGTGCTCTGTTGGGGGTGCTGAAGGAATTTGGGACGAGCATAGATGTGGACATATATACGGACGACGTATTGCAACCTATCCCGATACCTCATACTCGACGACATTGTCAAGTTGAGTTAAAAATAGGTTAAGTTGAGGAATGGTTTGGATATGCTAACGGCGTACCAGAGCCCCTTTCAACACCTTTTAACTGATTTGTTTTTTGTTTTGAGAGTTTAGAATAATAGCAAAAGTGATGATAGGCATTCCTGATTTGGAGTTGTATACCCAGGCGGGCGAGGGAGAAGCGGAGATGCCTCAATGAATGCAGGGGGTGCAGCACCCCACCAGTTGGGAGTTATTTACTTGCACAGATGGGATTCTGTAGCAATTGGAGCGAATCCTCTTTGGAGTTGAAGTTAGATCTGAAATGGTTAAAGGGTTTTCGTGAGCGATTAATCACGTGGATTAACATTGGTCAAGCGATTAATCACTTACCCTAATAGGTAGCTGAATAACTGCCATACTGTTGATGATTTACAGCATATTAACTCTTTACCCAACATAACCATAAAAAACGGCCATCGCTATACACAAAAGTCTCCATTCAAATTTTATTATGTTTTCAATTTTTGCCTCAAAAATTTTTTGTCTGAGCTCGTCCCAATGAGGGGGTCATAAGCTGTTTTTGAGACAAAAATTGCAATTTTTTAGTACTTCAAGAATTTATTTTGCAAGTATCAGTCTTTTACACGCATTGGGTAATGGGTTAAGGATGACCATTTCCAGCTACTGAAACATCCAAGTGAACAAGTATGTCGGTACGTAACTTGCATGCTTTACTCTGTCTCATATAACTGAGTCAGTGTGACATTGGCCTGTTTTGGAGCAAGTTTGTTCCTTTGTTAACCTATGTAATACAGGAGTTCAAAAGTAACAGTTAATCGATCAATCACTTGTTGGATAGATAAAGACGTTGATCATTGGTTAATTGATTAATCAGTTAACCATTTCAGCTCTACTGAAGTTATCCAAGAGACTGTTTACCCCAACATCAGTAGAGATTCTGCAAGGGAGTTTCAGCTGGTTGCTGCAGGGCATTGCATTTTGCTTAGATTGTGCGACATTGTGTTTGTGACTTTGTGATGTTGCTACATTCTTGTGTTCTGTGGTTGAGAGCACAGCAATGCCCCTTATGGAGTTAGCATATGAGGCCTGGTGACTACAGTAGAGCCCTGTTAACTGAATAACCGCTTTGCCAGTGAGAATTATTCCTTTAACAGGAGTATTCAATTAACAGGGATTGTGTCACTTTCCTATATTCTAGACATAAACAGAGCATTTATTCTATTTTTTATTATTTGACAGAGTTCAAGGAGCTCAGTCAAACAAGATACAATAGATTAAATGCCTGCATTGGATGTACTGAGGCAAAATTGGGCAATATACAATGGTAATTCAGTGATTGTCAGGGTAATTTTTTGACATATTACACAATTTTTTATTCATTTAACCCTTTACCCAATGCAGACGATATCAGAATTTATTATTTTAAATGCCATTTTTTAAAATTTCTCAACAATTTTCAACAAAACCATATCATGTGACCCCTCGTTGGAACGAGCTCAATGAGCTCGTTCCAACAAGGAGTCACATGATGTGGTTTTGTTGAAATTTTTTGAAAAATATTTTTTCAACTGCTGAATTTACATATTACGCGGGCCGACGCAGGCGATTCGTTGTGTAAAATGTTAACAGGAGTTTACTCTATAACCCATATGCAATTAACAGAGCAAATTTGTACTGAAGGTACGGTAAATGGCTTTGTGTTTGGAAATTATATTCAATAAACAGGGATATTCAATTAAAATATATCCAATTAAATGGGCTGCACTGTTTTTCCATCACAAACAATACTATGATTCTAATCTCTGTTCTCCTTCACAGGTCCCTTCATAGTTTTTGTTTGTACAGGGAATTTTTCGTTTGGTTTTGCATCACTGTTTGCAAAGCAAGATCTCCCAGGTGCAATCCAATCACTGAAACTTGATTTACATGGTACGATTCAGTATTTTTTTTTTCCGGATATTTCATACGCTCATCCAACATTCCATTTTTGTTCAAATTCATCGTATTCTGTTCTTGTTATTTATTTATTTATTTATTGGTGTTTAAGGTCACATACTTATGCACAATGGCTAATCGTGACCATGACAATTTTATGGGTGGAGAAAGCCGGAGTCCCCAGAGAGAACCAATGAGCATTGACGAGCAACTGTCAGCTCCTCAACATTCTAACTCTGTTCAAGTTCCGCTCAAGCAGGGTTACAGTGGTTGAAGACATGTGCACCAACGACGTGCAGTATGCCCTTAGTACACGGCATCATCGTGCCCCCATGTAGGCAACTGGGATAAAGAGCCATGCCCAAGGACACAACACGGGTCGTCCTAGACAGAGATCGAACTCGGGACCTCCAGCACTGAAGTCTTAACAATCTACCACTGAGCCACAGCGCCCCCATTTTGTTCTTGTTAATGATAAAAACTATTAGTTTGAAAAGGTGTGTTTTTCTGAAATTGATTAGTCTTTTTATAACTGCTAATCAATTTGTCCCCACTGCTAATCCATTTTCCAGGATAGGCGATAAAAACTGCTAATCAATTTTTTAAAAACAAAAAATACCCTGCTGGTATGTTTCTGTTCAGTACAGGCGTCAGCAGGTTATTTTGTTTCTGTGCATGTGCTGGGTAATACTGGCTGTTTTTTAGGTAGGTACTGTCCCCTCTTATGAGGTTCGCAACTGTGAGTGATTTTCATCAATTGGGTGGTTGTAATTTTCACAATGCAATTATGTAGGCTTTGGGTTGGCAATGTGTTTTCATGGATTGTGATATAAAAATCAACTGGTATTTTAATTTCCAATTTTGGTTGGAGCGACTAGCTGGCCATCTATATGTCATGGCCAGTTTATTGATTGACTGATTGATTTATTGGTGTTTTAAGGTCACATACTTATGCACAATGGCTAATCGTGACCGTGACAGTTTGACGGGTGGAGAAAGCCAGGGTACCCACAGAGAACCACCGAGCATTGATGAGCAACTGTAAGCTCAACATTCTAACTCTGTTCAAGTGCCGCTCAAGCAGGGTTACAGCAGTTGAAGACATCTGCACCATCGACGTGCAGTACGCATTAGTTGGCAACCGGGATAAAGTGCCTTGCCTAAGGACACAATGTGGGTCATCCCGGACGGGGATCAAACTCAGGACCTCTAACATAGAAGTCCAACAGTCTCCCACTGAGCCACCGCACACCCCATTTATTGATACCAACACAACTAACTTGTGTCTCAAGCCTCATGCTGTCAATGGTGCCGACTATTTCAGTCTTTCGATTGTGAGGCAAGCTCGTTCCAATGAGGATCACGATACGGTTTTGTTGAATTTTTTTTAAGAATTGGGAGAAAAAAATTAAAATCAATTTTGAAATCAATTAATCATGTATTTTCTGTAAAGGGTTAAAATCTGTTCATGGGAAACAGAAATTTGATTATTGTTGCGAAAAGCATATTCGAAAAATTGGGTAATATTTTTGGAATCCCATCTTACTGTACATTAGTGGAGTGAATGGAGTGCAGATGTTCGTTAATGTTTTTCTGGAAAACATTTTCCCGATTTTGAGAATCAACAATAATGTGCTTAACTTCAAACGGTAACGAGCTGTGTACAGTGTGCCTACCATTTTCAAAATTTATTTAGTTGTACAGTAGAATCCTCTTAATTGAATATCCATTTTGCCAGTGAAAATTATTCAATTAACAGGAGTATACAATTAACAGGGATTTGGCCAGTTTCCTGTGTTCTGGAGGTAAACTGAGCATTTATTCTATTATATCTTGTTTGACAGAGCTCATAGAGCTCTGTCAAACAAGATATAATAGAATAAATGCCTGTATTGAATGTAGTGAGGCCAAAAAGGTTGATAAATAAGGGGAATTTGGAGCGTGTCACAGTAACTTTTTTGACATATTACAAAAATTTATATACAATTAACAGGAGTTTACAACCCATATGCAATTAACGGATCAAATTTGTACTGAAGGTATGGTAAATGGTTTTGTGTTTGAAAATGTTATTCAATTAACAGGGATATACAATTAAGAGATATCCAATTAAGTGGGCTCCACTGTACTTGCACTTGTTCTGGTCTATCTAATCAGAAATCTCTTACATGTCAGAATTCTAGACCGGTCAGGTTTTGTCAGAGATCAGCAAACCAGAAACGTGCTGTTTAAAAAACAAGAGGCCCTATGGGGCCTGAGACACTCACCTGACAATAGTTGTTTATTTATTTATTTATTGATGTTTAAGGTCACATATTTATGCAAAATGGCTAACCATGACCGTGACAGTTTTACGGGTGGAGGAAGCCGGAGTATCCGGAGAGAACCACCAAGCAACGATGAGCAGCTCCCAGCTCCCCAACATCGTAACTCCGCACTGCAGTACAGGCAGGGTTAGATTGGTTGAAGACATGCGTACCATCGACGTGCAGTACGCCTTAGTACACGGCGTCATCAAGCGCCCACGCGGGCAATGGAGATGAAGTGTCTTGCCCAAGGACACAACGCAGTTGCCGCAGGTGGGATTCGAACCGAGGACCTCACGGCTTGCAGCCTGCACCTCTACCTACTGAGCCACCGCGCTCCCCAATAGTTGTTTCAAGAAAGATTTAATTAGCATCTATAGCTTGTTAACACTACAAAGGAATGTAGTTATTTAATTATTTATAACTCTGTTGCCCAAACCAGATGATATTTTTTCTAGTACTGGGATGCTACCACAGAAATAATGCCCCGATTTCCAGTAATGCAAAACTTGGGAATCCAAATATCAGCCTAGGAACTTAACTTCCCCCACCCCTTCATAAAACACCCTGACACAACCGATGACATATTTTTTTATTGCCATTCAATTCTACTGGTCCTAAGAATGCTTCAAACCAAATAACAGTTCTCTGTTCCATGAGGTTTTGGAAATATGGGCATTTGAAAATATTTATTTTTAGTTTCTAGGGTTCCCACGGAGACACCGGAAATTTTTTTTGCATGAATCAAGTACTTATGACTCAATAATACCACATATCAAATTTGGTTCAAATCAGACCATCGGCTCAGAAAATAGTAATTTCAGGTGGGGCCAAAAATCTTGCCACTCCCATTACAAAGGCAAATATTGATCCACAGACTTCGTTTGAACAAACTGATTCTACACCTCAAAAGGAAGCTCCACACCAAATATCAAGTCCATTGCACCCACTGGTTCATGAGAAGATTTTTAAAGAATTTTGGTGGATTTTCCCCACCTCCTCCCTATGAGACTGGGCAAGTTGATTTGGAAAAAAAACAAAATGCGACGTCAGAACAAGCAATCACCTCAAATATAACTAAAACTGGTTCAGCGGTTTAGGAGGGGCAGGTGCAAACACCATGTTCACGGACGACGGACAGTGAGTGATCACTATAGCTCATCCCGACTTTCAGTCAGGTGAGCTAAAAAAATTCAAGTGAAGGTGGTCAATAATACTCCAACATCAAATGTACAATTAAATTACACCTGGATGCTTCATACTCACAATCGTCTCCAACTGGCCCTGCTGAACACTGTGCAGGGGGATCTCGACCAAGATCTTGTAATTCCTGAAAAATACATCAACATCGCATGTAACAAACAGCTTAATTATACATGTAATTGATTATTTTAGATATACGTCATCAATCTGATCAAGAACATGGGCGTAACTATGTAAAGGGATCACCACCCTTCCAATAAATTTCCAGTCAGGACATTATCATCTGGATTGGAGTCTTCGATATCAGTTTGTTCTTGATGGTAACCGTGTACTTTCTTACGGGGACTACATTTGCGTCTTGGGACTTATTTCGCATAAACAAAGGTCTCATGCAAATGGGGATCTGTGGATAATTGGGAGAAGCTGGGGTCCCAGCTAGGGCTGCACTGTATTCAAAACAGAAAATCGGTATCGGTGTTCTAAAAAAAGACTGCGGTATACAGGTATATCGAAAGACTTCAGATATCTGAACATACATACCATAATCGGGACTTGAGCCATCACAATCTGAACAAATCAGCATGCGTTGTTTGTATATTTCAAATAACCCTTTACCCAACACAGACATTATCAAAATTTATTATTTCAGATATTAGTTTGTCAAATTTTTCAATAAAATTCAACAAAATCACATCAACTGATCCCTCATTGGAACAAGCTCATTCCAATGAGGGGTCACATGATATGGTTTTGTTGAATTTTTTTGAAAAATAATATTTGATGAATTACACAATTTGTGTATTACCCGGGCAGATGCGGCAGATTCGTCAAGTAGAGGGATACTATTATACTATTCAAAAACAAGAGGCCTCAAGGGGCCGTAATCGCTCACCGGGCAAAGTGATTCAAACAAAGTGGTTCAAAGAAGTATTTGGGGTCACATTCAGTTAGACATGGTTCATCAACACTACAAAGGAATGAAGTCATGAGAGACAAATTTTATGGAACTAGGGACATGGCTTGAACAAACTTGAATCCTACACCCCAAAGGATGCTGCATACCAAATATCAAAAGCATACATCTGCTGGATCTGAAGAAGAAGGTTTTTAAAGAAAATTCCTCATTTTGAACTAAGTTATCATTCGGGCTCCCACAGTGAGCCCAAATATGAACCCAGGGACTTGGCTTGAACAAACTTGAATCTCCCCCCCCCCTAAGGATGCTACATGCCAAATATCAAACATTCTGGCTGCTGAATCTGAAGAAGACTTTTAATGAAAAATTCCTCACATTGACTAAGTTATAATTCAGGCGCCCAAATATGGACCCAGGGACTTGGCTTTAACAAACTTGAATCTCCCCCCCCCCCCCCCCCCCCCCCCCCTAAGGATGCTACACACCACATATCAAAACATTTCGACTGCTGGATCTGAAGAAGAAAATTTTTAAAGAAAATTCCTCATTTCGAACTAAGTTAGAATTCAAGCTCCCACAGTGAGCCCAAATATGGACCTAGGGATATGGATTGAACAAACTTGAATCTCACCCCCCTTAGGGTGCTGCATACCAAATATCAAAACATTCCGACTGCTGGATCTGAAGAAGAAGATTTTTAAAGAAAATTCCTCATTTTGAACAAGTTATAATTCGGGCTACCACAGTGAGCCCTAATATGAACCCAGGGACTTGGCTTGAACAAACTTGAATCTCCCCACCTAAGCATACTGCATACACAATATCAAAGGTTCTGCCTGCTGGATCTTGAGAAGAAGATTTTTACAGAAATTTGCCTGAAATGTACCAAGTTCAAATTTGGGCTCCTATACGGAGCCCAAATATGAACCCAGGGGGCCAATTTGAACAAACTTGAATCAGATCCGTTGCATACCAAATATCAAAAGATTCTGCCTGCTGGATCTGGAGAAGATGATTTTTTAAGAAATTTGCCTGAAATGCACTAAGTTCGAATTTGGGCTTCTATACTGAGCCTAAATGTGAATCCAGGGGGCCGGTTTGAACAAACTTAAATCAGATCCACCCCAAAATGTTGCATACCAAATATCAAAAGATTCTGCCTGCTGGATCTTGAGAAGAAGATTTTTAAAGAAATTTGCCTGAAATGCACTAAGTTTGAATTCGGGCTTCTATACTGAGCCCGAATATGAATCCAGGAGGCCGATTTGAACAACCTTGAATCAGATCCACCCACAATGTTACATACCAAATATCAAAAGATTCTGCCTGCTGGATCTGGAGAAGAAGATTTTTTAAGAAATTTGCCTGAAATGCACTAAGTTCGAATTTGGGCTTCTATAGTGAGCCCAAATATGAATCCAGGGGGCCAATTTGAACAAACTTGAATCAGATCCACCCCATAATGCTGTACACCAAATATCAAATGATTCTGCCCACTGGTTCTGGAGAAGAATATTTTTTAATAATTTTTCTATAATTCATACAGTGCTATCAGAGTTATGCCCCATACAGAGCCCCCAAGAGACGTGGCCATTTCATTTGAACAATTGCCATATAGTAATGAACATCCACATGAAGTTTCATGAAAATTGGACCAGTGGTTTCAGAGGAGAAGTCGTTTGAAAAATGTTCACGACGACGGACGATCCCGGACGACAGACGCCGGCCAGCCGGTGATACGCATGATTGGACACAATATATTACCAAGTTTAGTGTGGATCATGTCACCGGCACACAAAAACTTGGTGCAGGTTTTTTGCATGAGCGCCGTAGTTAATGTCTGTGAGGTACATTTTGAAATTTTCATTTGTACTGGACGGGCCTTTTTTGGAGGTCTCATCCTTCTTTTCTTGATACAAACTCGTTCATCAATAGTTTCTGGTCGAAACATAACTTTTGAGGTATGCAAAGACCGACACGTGACGAACTTGCCATTGGCATGTTGGAGGCTGGCAACAGACAGACTGCAGTGGCTCAAATTCTCAACGTTACTCAATCGGTGATTAGCAGGTTGTTGTCACGCTGCCGTCAGACAGGCAATGTTGATGACAGATGTCGGTCAGGTCGACCAAGGGCGACAAATGCTAACCAGGATCGTTTCATCTGAACCACAGCATTACATAACTGCCATCAAAGTGCCTCAGAAATTGGACAGCAGCTGCACCGACTGACAGATGTGCGAGTCAGTGGCAGTGGTCAGACTATCTGAAATCGCCTGCACAGCCGGAATTTGTACGCTCGACGACCTTGAATAATTACATGTTTGACTGAACGTCACATCGCAGCAAGGCGTAATTGGTGTGGAGCATGACAGCACTGGGACAATCATCGGTGGTGCAACATCATGTTTTCCGATGAATCTAGGTTCACTCTCGACTTCCACGACAGGCGAAACAGAGTGTGGCAGTGGCAGAACGAACCATACCATGACGTAACTGTTAGGCGGCACAATCATTTTGGTGGTGGATCGGTTATGGTGAGGGGAGGCATAATCATGATAAGCAGAACAGCATTACATGTCATCCATGGGCGTGTCACAGGGGAATACCACCATGACATGTTAGCAGCTCATGTGGGGCCATTTGCGCGGCATCACAGCCATCAATCCATTTTCCAAGATGACGATCCAAGAGCACACAGGGCCCGTGTCACTACAGAGTTCCTCCAGGAGCAGAACCTCACCACACTGCCTTGGCCAGCACTAAGTCCAGACCTTTCACCAATCGAGCACGTCTGAGATATGCTTGGCAGGCACCTACGACAATGCCAACAGCCCCCTACCAATGTCCAGGAACTCACCGCTGCACTGCAGGAAGAATGAAATAACATCAGTCAAGCTGATATTGGATGTTTGGTGAAGAGTATGCCACATCGGATCCGCGTTTGTCTCGCGAACCAAGGAGGAATTATAAGGTATTGAGGTCTTGGACTGAATGCGGTAAACTCTGTGTGACCGTCCATGTCTTCTACAGCTCAGTGCGTGGAATGTGTGCTTGTCAGACACCCAACTATCGCTAAAATCATTCACCACATGTCACAGGGCAATGCCTCAACTGTCTTTTTGATAAAAATATAAATATATTTCTTCACATATCTCACTTTTATCAAATATCCCCTATTTTCTTTTCTATAGTATATTTGTTTGAAACTACAGTTAAAAAACTCAAGCCATCTGAAAAATTAAACTGTGATTAAACAATGACGATAAACCAATATTTTTGCAATTACACAAGTATTCAATCAATACTGGTTTGAATATGGGTATATATCGGTTTATCGATATACTTTGTAGCCCAAGTTCCAGCATGACAAATTTTGAGTCAGTCATGTGTTAATTAAATAAGAAGTTGGGAGGTCAATACACGACTACTACATGTAGTTTTCTCAACTACAATCCGCTATTGATAAATATTCCAACTACATCATCGGGGAAGTCAGAATATTTCTTCGTTTAAGACATGAGTCATGACAGACGGGACAAATTGGGTTTACACCCCCTGGGTTCGTCTTCACGATGCCCCTGACTAAGAATACAGTATTGTGGTCACAAAGAACAGTGTTTTTCATCATCAGATTGTGATCCGTTTGCAATACACTTAAATAGGTTACATGCATGGGTGTCAAACATGGTAAGAAATTGTCCTTTATTCAAACTCCTCCCCATCATGTAACTCTTGTTGTGAAGTGCCGGTCAATCACAGAACTGAATGATTTGCCGTAGCCCAAACTCCACCCAAATTTACTACTACTGTCATGAATTGCTGTCACTAACTCACAAGAGTTACCAATGAAAACACACTTTGACAAAAACTATATGAATAGTTGATGGATGTTTTCTTAGCAACTCCAGCCAGCATGTGTACTGTGCAGGTAGCCAGATTTTTTTTACGCTGCACACGCATCACATGTGAGCCTTGTATGTGTGTTATGAGAATAACAATCGCCCCAGAAGTTGATTACATGAAATTTTAATTTCTTTGTACAAATATTTAGTGATTTAGCCCTGTCAAAATGTACTCGAATGGAACAATATTTATTTCATAGCTTCATGCAAGATATTAAAGTTTGATACTCAAAAGAACTGTGTTAGAAGATCTTGTATGAAAACACGAAAAAAAGTTTAGTTAATTTTTCCAACTAAATTTGTTCAACTGTAGAACATAAAAATTAAATTTATTTGTTAATTAGTTCAGCAATCTGAATGTAATCATCAGTATCAGTGACTATCAGTCACAGGTACTGATAACTATGTTGAGATTCTGAACTACTTTACAGTATACCATATACTACAGCATTTTTTTTCCAATACCGATACCACTATTGAAATTTGAATACCATGCAGCACTAAATAGCACCTACAGTTAAAACTAGAAGTCCTGACATGAAATGCGCACAAACAGCACATCGATCTGCATGTTAATCTATGCGTTATGACCATAGAAAGGCTATCAAATTCTGTACACATGGCCTGTGCACAAGCAATGTTTCAGCCAATGGACCTCCGGGTAACCCGGAAGTCCATTGGCAGAAACATTGCTTGTGTTTGCTACAGTTAAAACTAGAAGTCATGTCCCGAATTGTGTACTTATCTAGGCTTAATTGCGCGTAGGAACTGCGCGCAATTGCCATATCGAATGGCATCCAAAAGCACGACAGGTTCTCCTGGTTACTCGTAGCAAACACAGGCAATGTTTCTGCCAATGCACCTCTGGGTTACACGGAGGTCCATTGGCCGAAACATTGCTTGTGCACAGGCCATATGTACAAAATCTGATAGCCTTACTATGGTCATAACGTGTAGATTAACGCGCAGATCGACGTGCTATTTGTGCGCATTTCATGACAAGGCTTCTAGTTTTAAATGTATGAGTAACCAGGAGAACCTGCCATGCTTTGGATGCCATTCGATATGGCAATTGCGCGCAATTCCTACATGCAATTAAGCCTAGATAAGCGCACAGTTCGTGACAGGACTTCTAGTTTTAACTATAAGAATGGTTCAGATTCAATATTCTTTTTCTTTGTTGACAGGTTAGATTGTACAGTGTTGCAAGGAAGTAACCTGACCGTGAGAACTTTAACAGACTTCATGACTTAAAATTCTATCTGTTTTTGCGATCACAGTAGTGTATGTTAGATCAGAGCTCCAAATAAGACATGTAGATATTTACATGAATAGCAGAAGATACTTACATATTTCTTGAATAACTAAAAAAAAAATTTTGTTTCAAAAACAAAACTCGACACCCCTTAATCCTTTGGTGCCTCATCGACGCACGCCGCACCGCCTGTAAACTGACACTACAAACACGTCAGCGCACTGCGAGCCGATGGCATAGTAATGCATCTACTCTCACCACAGTCCACGTGTGCTATCTCTATCAGTTCAAAGTAATTTTCATGCCCGAATGAATTTAGAGTTATTTCCCTTTAGTTGCTTGGCTACACCATAATCACAATAATTCCACGGACAAATATCACTCTAATGACAGCGATGTGGAACAGGATTCTGCGGTACAGACGGTCTCAAATCAAGCTGACACAAATGACACTAGTATGAGTTCTGGACGTTCAGATGATGTTGCCAGGAATAATCGAGATGACGGAGAGTCCTTCAACGTCTGGAATAGGACTGGTCAGTGGGAGGGGATACGCCTGAAAAAGAAGTGCTGGTCAGGGACATGGCATAGGGGGCCGGAGTGGTCGAGGAATTGGAGGAATCCAAATGAATGGAATTTTGTACACCTTTATCTCACAGACGATATGATCCCACAATTAACCCCAATATCCCAAGTCTGGGGGGCTGGTTTGGCTGAGTCGAGAAAGGGTTAATGGATCTCATATTGTTCCAATGATGGACCTTAACCTCTGTGGGAAACCATGAGAGGACTTGGGAAATTTTTAATAAAATGCTTGATGATACTAGAAACATTTTTGATAGAAAGTTGGGTGAATTGTTTTGGGGTTTTTTTTAACATTACTCAAACACATTCAAAGCTCATTATGAAGCAAAAAGAAAAAAATCACTCAATTGACCTGGTGGATCTGAAGAAGATTTTTAAAGGAATTTCCCCATACAGCACTAAGTTAAAATTTAGGTTGCAATAGGGAGCCCAAATATGAACCTAAGGACTTGATTTGTACCAACGATCTGTACAAACTGGAATCTGACCCCACTAAGGATACTGCAAACCAAAGATCAAAAAGATTCTGACAAGGAGATCTGAAAAGGGTTTTTAGCACTTTACCTAACCTGAAAAGCAGACAACACTTGCAAAAAAATTTCTTGAATAACTAATTTTTATCATTTTTTGTCTCAAAAACATAGGTTATGACCCCTCGTTGGAATGAGCTTGATGAGCTCATTCCAAGGAGGGGTCTTAACCTATGTTTCTGAGACAAAAACTCAAAAAATAATGAAAATTAATTTGCGATTTTTGAGAATGGGGCTGGCCGGTTTTGGTCATTACGTTGGGTAAAGGGTTAAAGAATATTCCTCATATTGCACTAAGTTAAAATTTGGGCTCCCACAAGGAGCTCAAATATGACCCTGGGGACTAGATTTAATTAAAATTGAATCGGAACCTCCTAAGGATACTGCTTTTATAATATCAGAATTGATATGCACTTAGTTAAAAATTATAAACAATATTTTCTAATTTTTTTTTTAATTAGAATAAACAAACTTTGGTTTGTGTGATCACTTATTTGCACCGAGTGACCTTTGAATGTACCTATCAACACGTTTACAGACACGGTTACACAGAATCTATTTTAGTTCACTGATTGTTTAATTGGGTCACATTCGTTTACTTGAAATTAGACAGAATCATTTAGAAGAGGTGACTTCATTCAGCCAATTGTAATTAAGGGAACAATAGAACATTGGAGAAATTTCTTATTCTGAACTTTCCAGTCCTGCTAATTCATCCTTATTTCCTCGGCAAAAAAATTGCTGTGGAAAACTGGTGCTTCTATGGCAATTGCTGTGAAGTCTGTTCGATTGTGTAAAATTCATCAGGAGGCAGGGCATAGTCTCAATTGCCATGTAGTATGCAGTGAAGTGAAAACATTTAAGTAACTTCAACATGTGAAAGTAGTTCGAGATACATGTGTATATAAACACAATCAATGTGCAGAATCTTTTACTCAATTAGATCATGGCAACATCATGAACCATGTGAATGCTGAGAAAAAATCTTGGAAGTAAGCTGACGACTTACTCAATATGTATAGTATGAGTGAAAATAAGATGCAGCATTACCACAAACTAAGAATCTCACTACCTCTATGTTGATAATACCAGAATCTGACATCAGAGTTTTCCAGAAACTGATGTCACATTCTGGTGTTATCAACACAGAAGCAGAACACATAGTTTCTAGTGGTTATGCTGCAACCTGTACTGTAAATTGTAAGATTAGCAATACAGCATAGTGCAACACACATGGTTTGATTACTTGTGTAACCTGGAAGTTGTGCAATGTCTGCCACGACAAGGCTTTCTGAAGAAGCCATCCTCGGCAGTATTTTTGCTGTGGATATTTTTTGTTTCCTCAGCATTTTCCTGGGCACTGCCGATTGCTGAGGGTGAATTACCAGGGGTGACTTTCTATCTGAAAACTACATAAACTAGAACTATCACTGAAGGTGATTAATACCCCTGCTTTGGGTTTTTAGAGGAATGCACTTCTGATCATGTATGCGAAGGCCATAAGGAAATGTATACATAAAGATCATTTTTTGTTGTTGAAATTTGTATTTGCATGTGGCCTTCCACAGAACAGCACTGAATACTTAAAGAGCCCACACATATATGGTTTACATTTGGAAAAACACATTTACAATGTGCAACGTGTAATCAAAATCGGTTCATTAATGTAGGAGGAGTTGCACACACAAGAATCCCATTTGAAAACCCATAATAAATCCAAGTTAAAGGGAGATAACCTGGTTAAAATTGTCGCAGATCAAAAATTTGGGAATATGCGTATGTTCACTTAGTTGTGATAATGTTTGAAAGGTTTCGTCAAAATTGATTGATAAATGTAGGAGGAGTTGCACGCACAAAAATTTCATGTAGAAACCCATAATAAATCTAAGTTAAAGGGAGATAACCTAGTTAAAATTGTCGCAGATCAAAAATCTTGGAATATGCGCATGTTCACTTAGTAGTGATGATGTCTGAAAAGTTTTGTCCAAATTGATTGATAAATGTAGGAGGAGTTGCGCACACAAGAATTTCATGTAGAAACCCATATTAAATCAAAGTTCAAGAGAGATAACCTGGTTAAAATTGTCGCAGATTAAAAAGTTTGGAATATGCACATGTTCACTTAGTAGAGATGATGTTTGAAAGGTTTCATCAAAATCGGTTCATTAATGTAGGAGGAGTTGCGCACACAAGAATTTGTTCGGATGGAAAGACATAATAAATCTAAGTCAAAGGGAGATAACCTGGTTAAAATTGTCACAGATCAAAAATCTTGGAATATGCGCATGTTCACTTAGTAGTGATGATGTCTGAAAAGTTTTGTCCAAATTGATTGATAAATGTAGGAGGAGTTGCGCACACAAGAATTTCATGTCCGGAAAGACGTATGGACGGACGTACGGACGGACGGACGGACGTACAGGGCGATTCCTATATAGCCCCCACTTCTTCAAAGCGGGGGTATAATAACCTCTGTCAACAGGATTCAGGAATCTTTTTATACAGACAGCACTGAGAAGTGAAATTATTAGGGATGAGCGGAAATTTCATGTCAGTTCAGGTTTCATTGAAAGTCGGGTTTCTATTTTCAATGAACAATCATAATGCACACATAGCATTTGTATATGGAAAGATTCATTTGGCAGTACATGCATTTGCATCAAACAAATAAGAACTCCACTCATATATAAAATAAAACTGAATATGACACTTTGCTGAGATATCCAAGTCAAATTCAATCTTTTAATGCAGCACTCTCTCTCGAATTGCTTGAAACTGTAATTATTTCAACTGGTGGAACAATAGTAGCTGGATGGTAAATTACTGCTAAATTGCAGCCAATTACATTTTCCACTGACGATTATTCAAAATTTCTGAGAAGAAAACACAAAATAAGTATTGTGGGTCACCAGGTACAATCCAGTGGTCCATGAGGTAAAGGTCCGGTCTCTTTTGTGTTTGACTGGAAATATGGCAATCTTCGGGACTCCTTTAACGATTATTTCCAGTTCACAGTCAATTCTTCAAATTTAAATACTAGGCAATCTCTACTGCTTCACATCAGTAGACCTAGCACAAAAGCTTTAGACAGATTGTCAATATTTGCCTTCCCAAGACTTTGGAACAACTTAAACCAAAATATACAAAAATATCACAGGAAGAGTGGAGTTCAAGAAAAAACTCACATCACAATTTCTATCTTTATATTATATCGAAGTCCAATCTGATAATCCCTGTTGTCAAGAGTGTAATTGCTAATGCCCTTTCTGTCATCCTAGTATTCATCAATCGACATGACTACTAACAATATCGATTGCAGTCTCATCGTAGGTCTGTACAATTGCTCTTCAATTGATCCATAATATATTGCAATGTATGAAATATCAACCCAAGAATCACCGACAAGATACAACTGGTCATCTCGTCCATGCTTTTACCCTGCCATCTATATGCCACCTGCTCTTTTCATTTGCTTTTAATTCCATGTAACCAATACACAATGTTATCTATGGTCTGTAAACAATTTTACCTACTCACTTTATTGGGAGATGCCAGGTTGACAGCCAATCTGGCTATGGCATCTCCCAACAGAAAAGCATGTTATGATTAATCATTACATTGCAATGTTTTTATTGTTTACACTTTTACTGTTGAATTATCGATCAGTCTAATCTAATCAATCAATCTAATCAATCTATCTATCTATATCTCTCAATCAATCTATATTTCTATCTATCTATCTATCTATCTCTATCTATCTATCAAAAGGTTCGCAAGTGCTTCTTGTGCTTTTATGAAAAAGATTATATATTTTCAGGTAGAAAATATTATAAGGTGTTAATTTATTTGCCAGTCAATGGCTACAGGGACTCCCTTTCCAGGGCAATGCACCTGAGTAATATACTCTGATTTCCTGAGCACAATGTGTTTGCATAAATTACGTCAAGAGTGAAAATGATTTTTGCCTTATGTCTGTTGCAAAATTAGCCTCCCCCTCTCTTGCTCCCCAAACTACCTGTGTTCCGACTAATCTGACCGACTCTAAACAATTATGCAAACCCTAAAAGTTTTATTGAGTAAAAGTTGCTCATTTAGTTAATTGTAACCCTAAATTTCCATCCAACTTCAACTGTGATTTTGAAGCCGGTTTTGGAGTTCAAACTTTCAAAATTATAAAATTATGTGTAGAAATTTAAATTTTATATAAATTTCCTTTCTTATTATACCTACCACAATTGTTCACTACAGGCTTGCACCACAGTGGAAGTCCCTAACTCGGAAAATATACTCTCTATTTTTGATCTTTCCCAAGCGATTTGGCAAAGAAAAGTGGTGCAAAAGCACCAAGAAAAAATAAGCCAAAACTGGGTCGAGTGCTACCGGCACACACCCAGTAGGGGACGCTCTTCTCTCCTAGTACAGATCTACGACTTCTGGTACCAGTGCGCAGACGTATAACCAATGACTCATTCTTTTGAATCCGCCAACAATGGAGTTATGTGATCAACAGGGAGGAAGGATTCTTACCCAAATAAGAAGACGAGAGGGCCTCCATGTAAACAATTGTGGTAGGTATAATAAGAAAGGAAATTTACTATAAAATTTTAATTTCTTATCAACCTACCCTACAATTGTTTACTACAGGCTGAATAGACAATAGGAGGAGGGAATCACATAACCAACACCCACAAAAACCGACTGCACTGGAACCATGGACAGAATAGTTCCCTAGGACTATCAAACCATAGCATCACAAACATTAAGTAAAAGACGAGAGATGAGGCATATAGCTCTGTGTGACGCTCAGACAGAAAGGACAGTAAAACAGCATAGGGCTTGAAATGACCTTGTAAGAAGCCTAATGGCTAGGTTAGACAACAGCCTGACAGAAGAAAGAGGGCCCAAAGAAAAAAGATCCTCAGACTGCTCCTGCAACTGACGCAGATAGGTGGAGAAAATAGAAGCATTTCTCCAGTAGGCTGCTTACATAACATCCGACAATTTGACAGAGTTAGCATAAGCTCAGGAGGTAGACAAGGCACGCACCTCGTGGGCAGAAATACGATTGGTAATACAATCATCAGTCGCTAGACGACAGTAGGCTGCGCGAATAGCAAGGCAAATCCATCGAGAAATGGATTCAGGAGATCTCTTCTTTCGACCAGGAATAAGAGACAAAGAATTGTTTCCTGCCTTTTCTAAGGAACTGCGCCCGGTTGAGATAAATGCAAAGTGCACGAACCGGACAGACAAATTATATATTATTTATATTATACTCGGCAGAAGGAAGAGCCCTGATACAGATAGGAGGTGGAGTTGTTTCTGGTATCTGATTCTTGGCCAGAAAGGAGCAATCAGTGGTAAAAGTAACACCTTAGGCCGAGCTCCCGAAAAAGGTCGAATCAACCGAGAAGGCCTAAAGCTCGATAACCCATCAGCTGAGGCAAAAGCCATCAGAAAAGCTGTCTTGTATGTGAGAAAACGCATATCCACTTGGGATAAAGGTTCGAATGCCCCCCCCCCCCCCCACCCCTCCCAAGCAAAGCAGCACCCAAGAAAGATTCCATCTTGGGGTAAGCTGCAGAAGAAAAGTGCCGAATAAGCTTGTTTAGATATGGATTAGTGCCGATACGACGCTTTCCCACATACGAAAAGGTCTCCGAAAGCAAGGACCTGTACCCTTTAATGGTAACAGACTGGAGATCCCAAGAATCAAACAGATATACCAGAAACTCCCCAATCTGTGTTATCGAAGGATTGGCATAATCAACAGAGTGATCAGAACACCATCGACAGAAGACCCTCCACTTAGCCGCATAGGCTAAACCATTGGAGTGCCGCCTTGAAGAAATGCACTCCACTGCCTGTCTCGAAAAACCTCTACACAGGAGACAGGACCTGACAAAAGATATGCGTGAAGGCACAATGAAGTCGGGTCGACGTGAAACCTCAACGGGTGACCTTGGCAAAGAAGGCAGCGACATAGAGGGAGACGTGCCAGAACCGCTGCCAACAGAGAGTGGAGCTGATTGATCCACACCCGTTGAGGCGACAGGGGAGCAATCAGAATGATTCGACAACTGCAGGTTCATATCTTGGCTAGAACCCGAGGCAGAATAGGAATTGGTGGGAAGGCGTAGCCAACTAGACTGTTCCAATCGTGTGACAGAGCGTCCATGGCAAAAGCCAGAGGTTCTGGACACGGGGACACGTAAGTGTCCACCTGATGGTTCCAACAGGTCGCAAAAAGATCAATGTGGGGATGACACGAGAGATCATAAAGCGACTGGAGTATTGCCCTGTGAAGCATCCACTCGGTGGAAATGACCCTGCCCCTATCGGGACAGGGAGTCAGCTAGGACGTTCCAATGACCGGGAATGTGATGAACCACCATTCCCACTGACATCCTGAGCTAGCAGTAGAAGATCCTGAGCCAATTCGTGCAAGGGAACAGAGTGCGTGCCACCCCGATTCCGAATGTAAGCGACCATTATCGAATTGTCGGACAGAAGGACCTGACAATTCAAAAGGTGGGGATCCACTGCCGGAAACTCAGAAGAAGAGCAAGAAGATTCTTCTATTTGATGTGAAGAGCTGCTTGATCCTGGTCTCATACCCCGTGAAGGGAAAGACCTAGAGGATCCAACATCGGACCCCATCCGAGATCGCTGCATCTTGGCATCTGCCGTCAGAACACGGTTGGACGTGAGCAAGTCCAACGGAATTCCCTGAACAATCCACTGTACATCCATCCAGGGAAGAAGGTGACGAAGAGAGTCTGGTAACTGAAGGACCAGATCCAGTGGATCGACATTCGGCCTCCAACGACTGAGCAGAAAGTGTTGGAGAGGTCTGACATGCAGCCGACCTAGAGGAATGAGATCCGTCACCAAACCGCAGAGACCGAGCAGCCGGAAAATACTCCGACCTGTCGCTGAAGTGGACTGGGGCAGTCAGGGCAAAAGCTGAGAGAATCACAGCCCTCGCACGGTACCGTATTCAGCTGAGTACAGAAGTCCATCCCCAGATGACAAAACAACTGAGAAGGGACCAGGTCTGACTTGTCCTCGTTGACTCTGAACCCTAGCGACGTGAGCAGGCTCAACAGTGTGTCGACATCTGGCTCCAAAAAAGCAGAATTGGAGTGCCATAGTAATCACCCTGGACTGTGTGCGATGAAAGGCTATCACATGTAACATCAGTCGGGTGATGGCCCAAGGAGACAGGTTGAGGGCGAAAGGCATGGCCTTGAACTGGTAAACTTGCCCCAGAAAAGCGAACCTGAGATACTTTCGCGATGTCCGATGAATCGGAACTGGAAAGTAAGCGTCTCGCAGGTCGATGCTGGAAGTAAAATCTCCCTGGTGAATGGAGCGACAAACCAATCTGAAAGTCTCCAAGCTGAACTTGGGAGCAACAATATACTGGATACTCAGATCGATAACCGGTCGGAGTCGGACGTCTTTCTTCGGCACAAAGAACAGGCGAGAATAAAATCCCACTGAATGAATGTTCTTGACAACCTCGATCGCCCCTTTTGACAGGAGATTGTCTATCTCCATGATCAAAAGTTCCCAATGTGAAACGTCTGAAGGAACTTGTGTTCGAAGAGGTGCTCTCGACAGAGTGGGGTGCCTCCGGAAGGATATTTGCAGCCCAGACCGAACAACACCCAAGGATCAGATGTGATTGTGGCCCAATGGTTTGTGAACTCTGATATCCTTGATCCAACCTGGGACGAATCGAGGTGAGGACCTTCATTTCGAGCCCCGACGAGGCCCATGAGAGGAGAAACTACCTCCTCTACTAGATGAAGGATCTTGAGTCCTCCCTCTGGTCTGCCGACGCTTACCCTTACCACGTAAGTAAGAAGTAGAAGCGGCGGCAGGAGGATCAGCCCTTGGCTTCGCAGAGGAAGCAGAAGGGCATTTGTTAGGCTTAGAATGGCCCCCTGCCTCCAACAGAAGGCTGATCGAGCTGGCGAAGCAGCAGCTGATCTTTGGAATGGCGCAGGACGTGATACTGGACCGCCACCACGGAACCATGAAATAGTCGCGGACCCGCCATAGAAGCGGATCGAACAGCTGCGGGCTGCCCCTCTGGAAGGGAACGGCTTGTATCCAACACAGCGTGCCGGCGAACTAATTCCAACTTTGCAGTGTTACAGACATGCATGTAAGATACATGAGCGACTTGGAAATCACACGCAAAGGAGCCTGTATGCTGTCAAACTTATATGGAGGCAGATAAGCAGCCAAAGCAGAGAAGACGTGATCTGAGAGAGAAAGCATGCCCAGCATCTCTCTCGATAAGCCCAACAGGGACTCCAGAGGAGGAGTCCTGAGCCAAGACCGTCAAAGTCTGGCAGACTGTTGGATTGGAGGAACCGTATGAACGATAACGGACTGGAGGCAAAATGGTATCAGCCCTGGTGAAGAACAAAGTCTTCATGGCCTTGGAACTCAGCTTAAGAGTCCAAAGTTGCAAAAGCTTCAACCACCTGTACAGACTGGCATGGTCAAAGGTGCCCAGAAGCAGGTTGCTCCACAGGCTGTAGGTACGCGACTGATGATCGTGGACTGGCTGACACCATTGGCTGTTCGGACGGTTTGAGATCTGGAAGGAACTCAAACACGAAGTCAATAGCTGCCCCAAATCAGAAGACTGTTGGCTCTCGACGTCAGGTATGTCTGACCCATCCTCTGAGTGGGAAGATACATAGCCCATCACAGGCAAACCAGCCAAAGTCTCACATGGTGCAGGCAACCAGGGGGATCAGAAAGCGGCCTTCTTCCAATCCTGGGAGGCGGTGCTGCGGAGGGCGCCTGGAAACCACTAGTAGCCTCGCTGGAGGGTGGCAGCCAAAACATCTGAATGCAAATGCTTATAGGGGTATGAAATACCCTGAGGATCTGAAATGCAGGAACTCAGGAGAGTCGCTGCAGAACTCTTGAGGGACAGAAGGTCCAAGCTGCCTAAAAAGCGTTAGTCCCGCAAAACTGTCCATAGGAACAGAGTGCGTGGACAGAAACACAACAGAGTCCATGGTGACCTCACCATGAACATCCGAATCCAATGAGAAAGCTAGAGGGCCCAACATCTGAGAGACCACAGCAGACGGTTCGGCTGGCAGCCAGGGAAGGCTGAGGCCGATATCCCGCGTCCACACTACCAGACATCGCTGCAGACCCCTGCAGGGATAAGCCGAGGCCGGCTGAAACGGTGACTGATCATGTTGCAGATGCAACATCAGTAGCACCAGTTAAGCCAGGAGCTGTTAAAACCGGTGGAAAAATGGACAGAGCAACCAAGCTCGGATCCAAAGGAGGAGTCACAACCCGAGTGACAGCCTCAGATGTCAACTGGAGAGGGACCACAGTCCCGGAACCAGGCATCTCTTCACCGGACAACTCAACAGCTCCTGCAGTATCCACCACAGTTAAATAAAGACTGCACCCCCCCCCCCCCCACCCCCACGGAGGGGATATAACTCTCACCAGACGTGGTCATGACGGGAGGCCTCGAATGACAGCGCTCCCCTTTCACGTGGGTGCGGGAGAAACGGCCACAAGAACACAAACCTGGTTCACAGAAGCCCAAAAGGAGGATAACCAAGAACCACAGTGCCCACAGGGTCAATCTGAAGAACACCCATTACAAGTGGAACAAGAAGCATTGCCCACAAGGAAAAGACCTGGGCATAACAGAGGTGAGAGTAGTGGAAGAAAAGGTGAACTCAACAGATGTAGAAAGAAGTAGAACGCCCCCAACTAAGAGAGAAAGGTTGCAGAAATTAAAGGACCAGCGGGAACACAACAGAACCCAGATGGCAGACAGGGATCCAAAAAACAGAAATTCTACAGCACCCTCCCCTCCCTCCCCACTGACACCTAACTCCAATAATAATGAAAGTGTCAATGACACTGTAGCTCAACTTGTCAAGACAAAGACATGTACATGTATAGTATGTGACACAGCAATGACAAACATCTAGGTAATGACCTGATAACAAAGGTACATATAAAGTATTGTAACGGTCTGTACATGAATACTGACCGTTGCCAGTAACAAATGTATAGGTAAAGTATTGTAAAGGTGGGTGACAGTCAGATGCTGAACTAGAAAAAATCTTTGAGTCCCAGAGTGGGTCTGACTGAACCCCAAAATATTTGTTCTCATAGCACAATGATAACAAAGGCACCCCAAAACACACTCGTTCCTGTCCCAAGGTGAAAACAAAAGTACTCAAGAAGTTTTGTGAAGATCAGTTCATAAATACGAGCTGTATAGAACTTGTGACAAAAAACTGATTGGACCTAATTTCGGTACAAAATGGCCACTGGCAGCCATCTTGAATTTTGGACCGTACCCAGAAACACTCATTCTCATCCCAAGGAGATAACAAAGGTACCCAAGAAGTTTTGTGAAGATCGGTTCATAAATACAGCCTCTACCCTGAGCCGTATTGACATGTGTGCTTACATTGTGTAAGTAGCACTGAATAAATCAAAGTTCATCTAATTTGCATAATTTCGGCACGAAAAAAAACCCCTTACAATATGTGATGTATTCCATGTTACTAAACATTCATACAAAAATTTATTCAAATCAGAACTTTCATACAGAAGTTCTATACAAAAGACTGATTGCACTAATTTTGGTACAAAATGGCTGCTGGTGGCCATCTTGAATTTCGGACCACACCCAAAAACACTCGCTCTCATCCCACGGTGATAACAAAGGTACCCAAGAAGTTTCGTAAAGATTGGTTCATAAATATGGCCTCTAGTCTGAGCTGTATAGATGTGTACAAAAAACTGATTAGACCTAATTTCGGTACAAAATGGCCACTGGCAGCCATCTTGAATTTTAGACTGCAGCCAGAAACACTCGTTCTCGTCCCAAGGTGATAACAAAGGTACCCAAGACATTTCGTGAAGATCAGTTCATAAATACAGACTCTAGTCTGAGCCGTATTGACATGTGTACTTACTGTGTGTAAGTCGCAATGAAAAAATCAAAGTTCATCTAATTTGCATAATTTCTGCACGAGAAAAAAACCCGTATTATATGTGATGCAACCCATGGTACTAAACATTCACACAAAATAATTATTCAAATCAGGGCTTTCATATGGAAGTTCTGTGCAAAAATCTGATTGCACCTAATTTTGTACAAAATGGCTGCCATCGGCCATCTTGAATTTCGGACCGGACCCCAAAACACTCGTTCTCGTCCCATGGTGATACCAAAGGTACCCAAGAAGTTTCGTAAAGATCGGTTCATAAATACGGCCTCTAGCCCGAGCCGTATTGGCATTTGCACTTACAGTGCTGAAAGTAACCCCAAAAAACATCAAAATTAGTCTAATTTGCACAATTTACGTACGAGAAAAAAACCCGTATTATATGTGATGTATCCCATGGTACTAAACATTCATACAAAAAATTATTCAAATCAGAGCTTTCATATGGAAGTTCTGTACAAAAAACAGATTTCTGCATCGTCGGTACAAAATGGCGGCTGGCAGCCATCTTGAATTTCGGACCGCACCCAAAAACACTCGTTCTCGTCCCACGTTCATAACAAAGGTACCCAAGAAGTTTCGTAAAGATCGGTTCATAAATACGGCCTCTAGCCCGAGCCATAGCAGCTTGGCACTTACAGCTCTGAAAGTAACACTAAATAAATCAAAGTCAGTCTAATTTGCATAATTTACGCACGAGAAAAAAACCCGTATTATATGTGATGTATCCCATGGTACTAAACATTTATACAAAACTTTATTCAAATCAGAACTTTCATACAGAAGTTCTGTACAAAAAACTGATTTTTGCATCATCGGTACAAAATGGCCACTGGCAGCCATCTTGAATTTCGGACCACACCTAAAAACACTCGTTCCCGTCTCAGGGTCATAACAAAGGTACACAAGAAGTTTCGTAAAGATCGGTTCATAAATACGACCTCTAGCCCGAGCCATAGCCAATTGTTGACGTACGGACAGACGGACAGACGGACGACGGGCCATGACAATAGCTCAAATTTGACTTCGTCAAAGTTGAGCTAATAATAATAATAATAATAATAATAATAATAATAATAATAATAATATCCAAAAGGATAACATAAATTGATCAACCAAAAAATGCCGTTAAGATCACTGATCCAATGTCGAGTTGTGACAGCACAAAAGTGGGTTTAATTATTATCAACTTATAGTCCGGAAACCAATTGTTTACAATTTACTATGTGAAGGGTCACTGTGACCTTGATGTTTGACCTAGTGATTCCGAAATAAATAGGGCTCTTTCTTGCACCAATGCCAACCTACATGAAGTTTCATGAACATAGGTGGAACCACTGTCAAATTATCATCTGGAAACCAATTGTTTACGATTTAATATGTTCAAGGTGACTGTGACCTTGGCCTTTGACCTAGTGAGTCCAAAATAAATAGGGGTCTTCCAATCACCTAGGCCAACCTACCTATGAAGTTTCATGAATGTGGGTCAAACCATTATCAAGTTATCATCCGGAAACGAATTGTTTACGATTTACTATGTTGAAGGTCACTGTGACCTTGACCTTTCACCTAGAAAGTCGAAAATAAATAGGGTTCTTCCTCTCATTGATGGCAACCTACCTACAAAGTTTTATGAACGTGGGTCCAAACATTATCAAGTTGTCATCCGGAAACCAATTGTTTACGTTTTACTATGTTGAAGGTTACTGTGACCTTGACCTTTCACCTAGCAAGTCCAAAATAAATAGGGTTCTTCCTCTCACTGATGACAACCTAACTATGAAGTTTCATGAACATGGCCAAACCATTATCAAGTTATCATCTGGAAACCAATTGTTTTGATTTACTATGTCCAGGATCACTGTCACCTTGACCTTTGACCTAGTGAGTCCAAAATAAATAGGGTTCTTCCTCTCGCGAAGACCAACCTACATATGAAGTTTCATGAAAGTGGGTTGAACCGTAGTCAAGTTATCATCCAGAAACCAATCGTTTACAATTTACTATGGTCAAGGTCACTGTGACCTTGACCTTTGACCAAGCAAGTCCAAAATTAACAGGTTTCTTCCTCTCACCGATACCAACCTACCTATGAAGTTTCATGAACATGGGTTGAACCATTATCAAGTTATCATCCAGAAACCAATTGTTTACGCCTGTCTGCCCGCCCACGATTCATCAAACTATAAGTCGAGCTTGACTTCGTCACAACTCGACTAAAAATTATACATCCGATCTGCATGGTACGCGAAAATCACACGCAAATACGGAGAATATATAAAATACAATGAAAGTGTGGTTGAAATTAATAACGAGAATATATAAAACACACTCCTGTTATTATACGATCATCAGATCCATAATTCTAGTCACAGGTAACCATTATCAACGACTTGAATTATCACTGTTTCTTAAGGCAAATGAATGCACATCTCCCCAAGGTGGTGGAAGAAAAAAAGAATGAGTCATTGGTTACATGTCTGCGCACTGGTACCGGAAGCCGTGGATCTGTACAAGGAGAAGAGCGTCTCCTACTGGGTGTGCATCAGTAGCACTCGACCCAGTTTTGAATTTTGTTGAGCGCTTTATTGGAAGTTATTGAAGACTGCTGAATTTTTGAGTGAACATTTCTTTACAATATTGTGGATACTTTTTCTGCAGACATATTCTTGGATATTATAATATCAGCTGGATAAGTTTCTTCATCACTGGATTACTGGATTCTATTGAACTTTATTTTGGACTAATTGATAAGTATTTGGTTTTTTTTTTGTAAACCAGATACTGTAAAAGATTTTATATCATTTTCTTTTCTTGCCCAAGGACACAAAGCGGCAGTCCAAATCTATCGCTCAGACGGTCACTCATCCACAGACTAACCAGGCTCGTCGTTGCTTAACTTCGGTGATCTGACGAGAACTGGTTACCACAACGCAAGCGCACCACCTGAACAAACTTGAAGTATCATATGATCGAGAACATGCACACCAGATTTGGTTCAATTTGGTCCAGTAGTTTGGGAGGAAAAGTTGATAATGTAAAGTTCACGACAGACGACAACGACAGCAAGTGATAAGTTAAGCTCCCTTCGGTGAGCTACATGTAATTATCCCCCATACAGAACTAAGTTAAAATTTGGGCTTCCAAAGGAAGCCCAAATATTAACCTAGGGACTTGGTTTGAACAATCTTGAATCTGACCCTCATAACAATGATGTATACCAAACATTAAAAGATTCTGACTGGTGTTTCTAAGAAGATTTTTAAAGATTATTCCCCATATTGCCCTAAATTAAAAATTTGGGCTCTTGTATTGAGCCCAAATATGAACTAATAGGCTTTATTTTACAAACTGGTATCTGACCCCCCACCCCCATGAATGCTGTATACCGAATATCATGATTCTGACCATTGGTTCTGGAGAAAAGATTTTTTTAAATTTTTGCAAATATGCTGACTCGGCATTTTTCCTATGCCCTCTACAGAACACCCTAACATAACTGATGTCAATTTTATTGTACCATTCAATTCTACTGGTCCTGAGGATGTTTCATACCAAATAACAGCTCTTTGATGCATGCGGTTTGGGAAATACAGGTGTTTGAAAGTATTTTTATTTTTAGCTCTTGGGGCTCTCATGGGGATGCATGATTTTTTTTGCACGAGTCAAGTACTTATGACCCAATAATACCACATACCAAATTTAGTTCAAATCGGACCATCGGTTCACAAAATAGAAGTTTAGGGCGGGGCCAAAAATCTTACCCCTCCCATTCATTACAAAGCCAAATATTGCTTCACAAACTTCATTTCAACAAACTTGATTCTACACCTCAAAAGGAAGCTCCATAAAAAATATCAAGTAATTGTACCCACTGGTTCATGGGAAGATTTAAAAAATATTTTGGGGCATTTTCCCCCACCCCCTCCCTATGGGGCTGGTCATGTGGAGTTGAACAAAAATGCAATGCCCCTTTGGGACCATCACTCACGTAAACTTTTACTTCAATTGGCCCAGTGGTTTTGGAGAAGACCAAAACATGGTGTTGACAGACAACAGATGGATGGACGACAGGCGGACGGACGGAGAGCGATGAAATTAGCTCAGCTTGACTTTGTCAAGGTGAGCTAATAATGATCCCCAAATTAAGGGTGCATCTTACACATCAGTAGGATTGACTATCCAGTTTTGGAGTGAAAAACTTGGCGATGTTCTTGGTATCTGAGTTGTAAACAATTGACAACACAGTTAATTTTGGGTGATTAACAATTGAATAAAATTTACTGTACTCGCTTTTGTTCAACTGAAACTAATATCTTTAATAAAACATTTTTACAAACATGCACAGCGTTATTTTATTTTGACTTAAAATCACATCACAGAGACAGCCCCGCCATATGGGAAAACAATTAAGTCCCATGACTTTTTTGTTCGAAAAAAATTTCCCACAATTCGTAACTGCAGTGTTTATTTTTCCTTTGTTCATGAATATTAATAAATACAGCTCTTTATGGAATGTGTGTACTTCGCACTCTGCATTTTCCTCTTCACTCTTTGGTTCTACTCAAGCCAGAAAATAAGCAGACCGTCAACTGCAAAATGAGGTCCCCAGAGGGTGAATTTAGTGATGCTACTGAGATACCAGGGTAGCATCATTAAATTTACCCTTTGTGAACCTCAATCTGAATCAGGGTCTCAAAAGTAAACAGAAAGAGGTTATCATTTATTTATTTATTGGTGTTTAAGGTCACATACTTATGCACAATGGCTATCAGAGAGAACCACCAAGCAACGATGAGCAGCTACCAGCTCCCTAACATTGTAACTCCGCACTGCAGTACAGGCAGGGTTAGATTGGTTGAAGACATGCGCACCATCGACATACAGTACGCCTTAGTATATGGCGCCATCGTGCCCCCATGTGGACAATCGGGTTAAGTGCCTTGCCAAAGGTCACAATGCAGGAGTCCCTATCGATCGCTCACACGGTCATCCATCCAAGGACTAACCTTGACGTTGCTTAACTTCGGTGATCTGACGAGAACCGGTTACCGCAAGGTCACCACGCCCCAACAGAAAGAGGTACCCTGAGGATAAATTTACCCACCGTTTGGGATAGCACCATCAAATTCACCCTCTGGGAACCTCATTCTGCAAATGTCAGACTGCTTATTTTAAGACCTGGTTCGACTGTATTGTATGTGTCGATAGTTATGGTCAGTGGTATGTTTGTGTTAGTAATTAATGTTCACGTGAGCGACCATTATTAATGTCTTCCCTTTCCCTTTGTTTCTGCACCGTGTACGTACATACCCCGAAAACTGCACCTGATGTGATGCAGGTTAACACAATTCTAAAGGGGTTAAAATATAAATACTAGGTTTATTTGAATACATTATTAATTTTGGGGATAAATCTGCAAAAGAAAAAATTTACTTAAAAAAATAGTTGTCATCGTTTTAAAACTGTGACAAAAAATGACATGGACATCCAATCAATGCTTTCACTACCACTGAACAGCTTATTAATATTCATAAGTTCAAAGTTCACAATGACAGTGTTGATGGAAATGTTGACCAACTTGGCTTCAGGTTTTATTGGTTTTTGAGAGTGACAGAATAAATAAAACAAACACTCCCCATGATTTTGTGAGTATTGCAACAATGAACAAATGTTAATCCCATCCACCCACCTTTACATCTGACTAAATTTAACCACATTTGGATTCATTCACTCATGGGCAGAATTAATTTATTTAATTATTTTTTGGTGGTTAAGGTCACATATTTTTGCACAATGGCTAATCATGACCACAACATGAGTATCAACTGAAGACCAGGGGTGAGCATTAATAAGCCATGTTGCCCATTTTAGAAAGGGTTTGCACCTCCCAAGCATTGGTTACTGGGTTCTACTTTACCAGCAAAACAGAGCCTGTTTACCGCAGTGAACAGGCACTGCTTCACTTCCCGGTGTTCCAGCAGGGAATGGGAAGAATTAATTTACATAAATGAAGAGTAAACTATCCACTGGATTCTGTTACATTTCAAACCCCTCTGATGCCCCCACTCCCAAAATTAGTCGATGTTACCACTTTGAAGTCATTTTCACCAGGATAGAAGATGACAATCTCAGCTTTGGAAGCCATTTTGAAACAAATTTCTTCACAAAAACAATGTGTGTATTTTTCCATGTTTCAAACCATGTATTTGGACATAACGTACAGTATAAATTATCTCCGTCAACATGCATGGTATATGGAGATTTAATACCTGGATTTTGGTTTAAATGAGACATCCAGGTATTAAATTTCCATATACCATACATGTTGGTGGAGATACTGTTTTGGTCCCGTTTGAAACAATACAAACATAGTGGAAATAAATTTGTGGACACATTTCTCAGCTCCACAATCAATGGGACCAAATTCGTGATAATTATTTTGTTTTTATAATTGCAGAAGACAACAGATAGAGTTACATTCCTTGGGCTGTTAAGGAAACGAGTAAACAGTATTTTGTTGACATATCGTCCCCTTAGTTCCCATGTGTTCTATGTGCCGACTGGCACATAGAACACATTGGTACTCAGGAGACGAATTATTTGCTCTTATTTTATTTTTATGATTGTATTGTCGGATGATATTTGTGACTATTTTCAGGTTTTTTGGTTCAAGTTTTATAATGAGGCGAGCGGAAGCAAAAAGCTTTCATTGAAACCATATACCCCCACCCCCCACCATGTTTCGCGTGCGCTTTTAGCCTGGATTTTGCACACTCTCATATACCTTGGATTTTGGGCACACCCTTTGCCATGGCTATTTGTCCAAGGCATTCTGACCAATCGAAAGACAGAATTTATCGGGATATTGGGACAATAATATTTATACAGGTAGTAACCTCTATTCTGAGCTTTGTTTTTCTGCCATTCATTTTTACATGTACTCGATTTATTTATTGATGTTTAAGGTCACATATTTATGCACAATGGCTAACCATGACCGTGACAGTTTTACGGATGGAGGAAGCCGGAGTACCCGGAGAGAACCAACGAGCAACGACGAGCAGCTGCCAGCTCCCCAACATCGTAACTCTGCACTGCAACACAGGCAGGGTTAGATTGGTTGAAGACATGCGTACCATCGACGTGCAGTACGCCTTAGTACATGGCGTCATCGTGCCCCCACGCGGGCAATAGAGATGAAGTGTCTTGCCCAAGGACACAAAGCGGTTGCCACAGGTGGGATTCGAACCAAGGACCTCTCGGTTTGCAGCCTGCACCTCTACCTACTGAGCCACCGCGCTCCCATGTACTCGATTCCAACCAAATACTAGTAGGACCTAAAGGGAATGTGTAACCAGAACATCTTAGTTAGGACTAGGCCTACATCAGCAATCTGAATGTAGCATCTACCCCACTACATTCAGATTCTGTCCATTCAAATTATCAGCAACTTTCCCATTCAAAATCGATGGGAACTTTGCCCACGAAAATAAGTAATATTATATTAGTTACTTGTATACCTCTCTTACCTACTGTCGTCAATAGAGCAATTACTTATTCACAGAGTCATTACAACAGATTTTGTTTATTGTGTATCATGTCGTGAACAGTGTGACTGTTGTAAAAAATTTGTGTTAAAAAATCGCCAAAACTATTTACAATTAGAATCATGTGATAAACCAGAGGACGCCGTCCGATGTTGCATAATATGCCCGTAATTCCAGAAATTATAAAACATTTTGCATGTATATAAAAAACTTGGAAAATGGTAAAAGTTAAAAAATTTATAGTAATTTATATATTTTTTATACTTACCAATGACCCAGACTTAGCTGGTGCTAATCTCCATAATTCAGGGCCAAACACAAATTTTGCCCCCCCAATCCCCAAAATTTGCATCAGAAACCGAAAAATACATGTCCTATATGGCCCTCCATACATCGACTCTTCTGCGCATGCGCAGTGTCGAGGAGGTCCCGAAATTGGCGCCAATTATCATTCTTACAACCAGTGCCTGGTAAGCGTTATGCACTCAGCGGGGAGGTATGAGTTCCCAACTCCTGGGAGGGCCATCCCCGTCTGGGTCATTGGTAAGTATAAAAAATATATAAATTACTATAAATTTTTTAACATTTTTATACTGTACCAATGACTCAGACTTAGCTGAATAGTAAATAGGCTGGAGGGCCTAGGACATAAAGGAAAATCCAATAAGCTCAATTATGTATAATAGAATATCCTCTCCAGGAGAAAAGAAGAGATAGGCTTTACATGTATCTTTCCTATTATAATAAAGAAGAAAGACACAACACCGATCAGTAATTGAGCATAATAATCAATGATCTCTATTAACATCCAGTATAACCCTTTATACTAATATTTTTAAAGGTAAGCCAATAAATAAAGGAAGTCCAGAGAAATGAGACTCTTTATATTCATTAAAAGTGTCCGAGGATTGTATATTAATGCTCGTTTGACACATGACATATACAAATGCTTCACACCTTTAAAAATATTACATGGATGATTAAACATTATCTTTACACTTTAAAACCATCCCGGTACCGACTCGGAATTACTGACTCTGGGGGAGGTATTCCCTTGCTTTTCACTATAAAGCAGGTGACCTAAGGGAACACCTGCCCCCCCCCCCCCCCTTCCCCTTGCCCTGGGTCAAATACCCCAGAGCGAAGAGTCACTGCCGGAACAGAAAGCCTATATAACTATAGTTGCAACTGTTTAGTGGACGATATTCTGAGCAACTGATAACGGACCTAAACAATGGAGGTCTCCAGAAATGGACTCAATATTTCTGAGATAAAAATTAGTGAATGTGGAAGGTTGAGACCAATATGCAGCCTTCATTAGATCAGTAATAGCAATACAATTAGCATAGGCCCAAGAAGTAGAAAGAGCTCTTACTTCATGAGCTGAGATCTTGAGTGCCGACTGCTGAGAAGAAGATAATTTTTCATAAGCAGTTCGAATAGTTAATTGAATCCATCTAGCAATAGAATGGACCATAATATCCTTTCTATTAGGCATCAAAGACAGAAAGAAACGCTTACGTCCCTTTCTGATAAACTCAGACCTACGTCTGTAAATACGTATTGCTCTAACAGGACACAGTAGAGGCCTACGCCCATCAGATGATGGAAGGGCCTTAATAATAATAGGTTCAGGATACTTATTAGGAGCCTGATTCTTAGCCAAAAATCCAACATTAGTGGTAAAGGTAATAGTATTACCGACACTACGGTAGTGAGAATCCTCCACAGATAGTGCATGAAGCTCACTAACTCTTCTAGCAGAAGAGAAAGCTAAGAGAAATGCTGTCTTATATGTTAAGAATTTGAAGTCAACTGTGTCAAGAGGCTCAAAAGGCGCTTCTTTTAGCTTAAGAAGAACCCAGGCCAAATTCCACTTCGGAATTAATCTAAGAGTTCTAGGTCTATTTATCGAAAAATTTCTAACTAACTTAGATAAAGAGACATTAGTTCCAATCCTCAAGCTATCATGATGTGCACAGGTATCAGATAGCATAGACCTATAACCCTTAATGGTGATAGGCTGCAGATTAATCTCATCAAACAAGTATACTAGAAAGTTTGCTATGTCTGGAATGGAGGGATCATAAATATCTACTGAATGATCCTCACACCACTGACAAAAGACCCTCCACTTAGCAGCATAGTTTAGCGAAGAGGAGGTCCTCCTGCAGTTAGAAATCGCGTCCACTGCTCGTCCTGTAAAATGTTTTCCGTGCAAAAAGGACCGCACAATGGAAATACGTGAAGGTTTAGACCTTGCGGATTGTGATGGAGGATGCGCGATTTCCCTTGCGAAAGAAGATCTTCCCGTTGAGGAAGCTTCCTCGGCATGTCCCACAACAGACACCTGAGTAGATTTATCCGCGGTCTCTGTGGAGACAGAGATGCTACCAACAGAATCTTGCATTGCGATTGTTTTATCTTGAGCAATATCTGCTGAATCAACGGCACTGGAGGATACGCATATCCTATCATTCCGTCCCAAGAGATCGAGAGAGCGTCTACTGCAAACGCTCGAGGATCCGGACAAGGTGACACATACGTCTGCAACTGATTGTTGAGATGTGTCGCAAATAAATCTATCATTGGCCGTTCCCATTGGTAGCAAATCTGATTGAATACTTGCTTGTTGAGAGTCCATTCTGACGGCAACAGGCGACCCCTCCGTGAAAGGGAGTCTGCTAAGACGTTCAGACGACCCGGAATATGACGGACGGAGAGAAGAATCTGATGTTCTAGTACAAACAGAAGAATTCTTTCCGTTAGATTGAGCAACGGAATGGAATGAGTGCCACCTTGGTTCCGAATATACGCAACTACTGTCGTATTGTCGGACATAATTTGCACATGTGCATTCTGAATAACGTCTATCCAATGATGTAGAGCAAGCCAAATCGACATCATCTCTTTGATGTTGATGTGCTTGCTCAGAAACTGCGGATCCCAAAGACCCTGGCACTTCAAATCCGATGGGCTCAGTGTCGCGCCCCAGCCTGTTTGACTGGCATCCGTCATAATCGTAAAGCTCGGATCTGGCAACTGCAGTGGAACTCCCTGAGTTAACCACTGTATGTCTGCCCAAGTCTGAATGAATCTCTTGTTTCACTTGGCTTGACAAGAGTATATCCGTTTCGAGCGAATGAATCTTCACTCTCCAATTCTGAGTCAGATAGACCTGGAGAGGACGAGTGCGTAGCCGCCCCATCGGAATGAGATCCGAGGCAGCTCCGCACAGACCTATTAGTCTCATGAATTCCCTCGCTGACACTTTGTCTGAGTGAAGACAATAGCGAGCATAACAACTGACTAATTTCGCTCTGGTTAACGGCAGACGAACGAGATTGTTGTGCGTCTCGAAGCTCATTCCCAGGTGGGTAAATGACTTGGACAGCACCAGATCCGACTTCTCTTCATTTACTATGAAACCGAGACGTCGGAGCAATAGAAGCAGATTGTGCATGTCGTTCTGAAGCGTTAACTCGTTGCCGTATCTCTGAAGAATATCGTCCAGGTAAGCCGACGTTACCGCAGACGAATGAGCTCGGAAATGAGTCATTACCGAGTTCATTACTCGAGTGAATGCCCAGGGCGCTAGATTCAGACCAAAGCACATCGCTCGGAACTGATAAACAACACCTAGGACAGCGAAGCGAAGATACTTTCTGAACGCCGGATGTACCATGACGTGAAAGTATGCATCCTTGAGGTCTATGCTCGCAGCATAGTCGTTCACTCGAATGCTCGCTCTGACCGATCGAATGGTCTCCATATAAAACTTTGGAGCCACGATCAGCTTGTTTATCCAGCTTAAGTCGATCACTGGACGGAACAAGCCGTCTGGCTTCGGAACCAGAAAAAGATGGCTGTAGAAACCTGGAGATTCCTGGTTTTCTACGACCTCTATCGCGTTCTTCGTTAAAAGAGACTGGACTTCTGATAGAAGTGCCGTTCTTTTCTGACAATTTGACGGAAGCTGAGTCCATCTTGGACTTCGAGTTAATGGAGGCTTGCCTTTGAAGGACAGTTTTAGTCCTTCTGAAATAACCCCTAGAACTCAAGGGTCCTCCGTAATTGATTCCCAATTGCTTGAGAAACTCAACAGTCTTCCGCCAACCGGAACGCGACAGAGGTCTAGACCATCACTTCCTGGATCCGCGAGGCTTGCGGTAGGAGAAACCACGTCCTCCGCGAGCCGCACCTCGCCCCGTCGGCCTAGGGGCGTCTGACCGGTTATTTCGGCCAGCATAACAGCCCCTAGTCGAGTCGCTACTCTGATGGTCTCTAGAGTAAGACCTAGAGGATGCATAGGAACCTCTATAGGAACTTCCCCTGGACGAACTCATCCCGGAAGTGCCTGGCCTACTCCTGTCTGCTGGTTCCGATTTCTTGGAAGCAGACTTAAACAACAGAGAGTCTGAAGCTTTCTTTGTTAATTTATCATATATATCAGAAAGCTTGCCACTGAAGAGAAACTCTCCAGAGACCGGAGCGACTCTAAGAGAGTTTTTCACCTTACTGTCCACGCGTGTGGAAGTAGCCAAGGTCGCGTCACGTCGAGCTAACTCCAGATTTGCCACTGAAAGGGCGGAGTTATAAGTGGAAAATGCTATGGCCCTGGACAGAACTCTTAAAGACGTTTGTACGTCTTGAAATTCAGGTCCTTCAAAGCGTAATGACAACGCTCTAGTAAGGTGATCTGCGTAGGAAAGAGCGTCTAAACTAGCTCTGTTAGACGATATCGTCGTTTCCATCGTAGACGACGGAAGTGACATAGACGACGGCATGGATATATCAAGGTCTTCAGCCTGGTCGTCTAAACGCAGAGGAACTCTCTGGATGCCCTGACCTGCCGTATCAAACTTGTTCCTTTGATTAATAAACGGCAGCTGTAGAGCAGATGCCGGTAGGAAGGCTGACCTGCCCGTCTTGTTGGCAAGTTTATCAATAGCGTCATTCAATAACTCAAAAATCCAAGAGACATTCTTGGATTGTGACGGAAATTCCGGGACAATGTCCCTAAACCGATTAAAAAACTCGGTGTCTAGTGGCGCTATCACCCTCCTATCCGGCTGCGCAGCATTTTGGTCTGGCGGAACAACTTCTGGAAGGTAATACCGGATGAATTCTACGGCTATTTTATGTTGTTCCGAAAGGGAAATATCTAATTCATCAGAATCCCTTTCGCCATCCTGCCGGACCTCATGTAAATCATGTAAATCTCGGTGGTCCACACCGGATCCAGCGGCGGAACCTACCGACCCAGCATCTTCTGACATTTCATGTTCCGACAGAGGCTCTGACGGTTGCTGGGATGCTGCGATTAACTTTGCTATCTGTGATAGCACATCCATTACAGAGGCCTGGGGAGCGGCGGTCTTACTGGATTTAGCCGCCGGAAGCTCCCTGGACGTTGCATCCTGCATACATCTTTTATGCGAACGTCCGGATGAAGAAGGCCTCGAATCCCCGGCTACTGGATGGCGTGACCTGATCGCTGAGGAATCCCTGGTCGGTGAAGCTGACTGTAATTCACTGGTCACATAGCCAAGGTGCGGTCGAGTGTGCTGCTGAGAGGATATGGAAGCCTTATAGGTAGCCTCGGCGGACTGCCTATATACCGGAGCATCCCGAGCGGCGGACGTATGCTCCGACTGCGTAACACTACGGACTACAACATCTGGTCCCAGATGCTGTTGTCTGAGAGAGGGACCTCTCTCGCTTGCAGCCCGTGTCGAACTGGACAAGCTAAACACCGGACTGTCAGGCTTCCTCCGATCCATCCTCCTTTCCGTTGTCACTGGGTGTGCACGTGGATGTTTTATAGTGCTTGCAACACCCGACTCTCTCTGCTGGACTGCAACGGATGAACCCGAGTGCTGCCCCATTCGGTGAATGGACGCAACCCCGGTCGAGCTAGCGGACGTCAACCCCTTCAGGTTCCTTTCAGGGAATTGACGAATCTCCATGAGCACTTTTGCCGCTAGCTCTTCACTTGTATGTGACGACGGAGGCACACTTCTGGACGACATCACGGAAACATCACCCTGTTCTTGTTCCTCTGAAAAAGAGAGTGAAACACTAGATTGACTCTGAGGAGAAAGAACCGGAATGGATCTTTCTCCAGGAACAACATACCGTGACACACGTTTCCAACGTTTTTCATCCCATTTGAAACACACAGAACAAAGATCAGTGCGAGTACAGAGAGAACAATTAATACAGAGATCATGAGAATCATAGGAAGACTTCCTCCTATTACAATTTGAACAATAATCATTCATAGTGAAATGTAAACAATCAAAGTACTCGCACTAATCCTTGAAAATAAAGATACATAATACAACAATCCATTATATTCATTAATAAATAACGATTTGAAAAGAAAAAATTAAAAAAAAAAAAAAAAATTTTTCAGAAGAGCCCAAGTTCCCAAAGGGAACCCTGAGCCCAATGGATCCCAAAAAAGCCTAAGTGTGGACAAAAATTTAAATTCATTTTGAAAAAATTAATGAGACACTTACGGACAATAATCATGTATCTTACTATGAATAAGAGATGCAGAAGACAAAAAATCACTATCAGCAGTAACTGTTGTCAACCTAAGCAAAAGTGTCAACAAACCGGAAACATGACTCCAGGCACTGAAACAACATGGCCCGAAATCAGTCACCAATTAAAACACTATCTGATGCAAAACAGAGGCTTCCAGAGAAGAAACTGTAGAACATCAGATGGTAGATGCAGACCAAAACGCCTAAACACCCCTAGGGTGAGGACGTAAACATGGGGAAAAAACAGAAATAAATCTGTTACGAAGCCAAAACTCCCAAGAAATTTTAGTAATAAACATTACACAAAATTAAGCCAAAACATGGGAGAATAGCTAGGGGGGAATAAGGAAGGTAGAGAGGAAATACTGATCAAACAATGGTACTTCATAGCAAGAATGACAACATCAGGGCTATGCCTTGAAAAAAGGCAACTAGAAATAATTTCATAAAATAATTTTAAGTTACAGCCCTGAACATTTTCTTGCACTAAATATTTTCCTCTCCTCCTAATGTATCCTCTTTATTGCCACCATTTCACTCATGAATATGTGTCTGGCATCATAAAAACTGAGATTTGAAAGCACAAATAACAGAGAAGTGTGACTGTTTTGAGGGCCAAACTAAGAATGATAATTGGCGCCAATTTCGGGACCTCCTCGACACTGCACATGCGCAGAGGAGTCGATGTATGGAGGGCCATATAGGACATGTATTTTTCGGTTTCTGATGCAAATTTTGGGGATTGGGGGGGGCAAAATTTGTGTTTGGCCCTGAATTATGGAGATTAGCACCAGCTAAGTCTGGGTCATTGGTACAGTATAAAAATATTCTAAGTTCAAGAGCAGTAACTCCAATGAAAGTGTCAATGACGCTGTCGCTCAACTTGTTTAAGACATGTACATGTATAGTATGTAACACAGCAATGACAAACATCTAGGTAATGACCTGATAACAAAGGTACACGTAAAGTATTGTAACGGTCTGTACATAAATGCTGACTGTAGCCTGTAACAAATATATAGATAAAGTATTGTAAAGGTGGGGTTACAGTTAGATGCTAAACTAGATGGGTCTGACTGAACCCAAAAGTATTTGTTCTCATAGCACAGTGATAACAAAGGCACCCAAAAACACTCGTTCCTGTCACAAGGTGATAACAAAGGTACCCCAAGAAGTTTCGTGAAGATCGGTTCATAAATACAGACCCTTGCCTGAGCCATATTGACATGTGCACTTCCTGTGTATAAGTAGCGCTGAACAAATCAAAGTTCATCTAATTTGCATAATTTCTGCACGAGAAAAAAAACCTGTATTATATGTGATGTATTCCATGTTACTGAACATTCCTACAAAAATTTATTCAAATCAGAACTTTCATACAAAAGTTCTGTACAAAAAACTGATTGCACTAAATTTGGTACAAAATGGCTGCTGGTGGCCATCTTGAATTTTGGACCGCACCCAAAAACACTCGTTCTCGTCCCATGGTGATAACAAAGGTACCCAAGAAGTTTCGTAAAGATCGGTTCATAAATACGGCCTCTAGCCTGAGCCATATAGAAGTTGTGTGCAAAAAACTGATTGGACCTAATTTCGGTACAAAATGGCCACTGGCAGCCATCTTGAATTTTGCACTGCACCCAGAAACATGCATTCTCGTCCCAAGGTGATAACAAAGGTACCCAAGAAGTTTTGTGAAGATCGGTTCATAAATACAGCCTCCAGCCCGAGCCGTATTGACACGTGCACCTACCGTGTATAAGGAGCACTGAATAAATCAAAGTTCATCTAATTTGCATAATTTCTGCTCGAGAAAAAAACATGTATTATATGTGATGTATTCCATGTTACTAAACATTCATACAAAAATTTATTCAAATCAGAACTTTCATACAGAGGTTCTGTACAAAAAACTGATTGCACTAATTTTGGTACAAAATGGTCACTGGCAGCCATCTTGAATTTTGGACCGCACCCCAAAAAACTTGTTCTCATCCCAATGTGATAACAAAGGTACTCAAAAAGTTTCGTAAAGATCAGTTAAGAAATATGACCTCTAGCCCGAGCTGTATTGGCATTTGCAGTTACTGTGCTGAAAGTAACACTAAATAGATCAAAGTTAGTCTAATTGGCATAATTTATGCACGAGAAAAAAACCTGTATTATATGTGATGTATCCCATCGTTCTAAGCATTCAAACAAAAAAAAATTATTCAAATCAGAGCTTTCATATGGAAGTTCTGTGCAAAAATCTGATTGCACCTAACTTTGTACAAAATGGCTGCAAGCGGCGGTTTTGAATTTCGGACCGGACCCAAAAACACACCTTCTCGTCCCACGGTGATAACAAAGGTACCCAAGAAGTTTCGTAAAGATCGGTTCATAAATATGGCCTCTAGCCCGAGCCGTGTTGATGGCGCGACAGACGGACGACGGCCCATGACAATACCTCAAGTTTGGCTTTGCCAAAGTTGAGCTAAAAATCAACCAAGTGGAATGAAATTCGAACATGATCTATAAGTATCCACAACAAAGCTAAACACCAAACATTTTCTCAGTGTGTCCAACCATAATGAAAACAAGAGGCCCCAGGGGGCCTGAGGGCGCTCACCTGACATGGTAGCCTAAATATCAACCCAAAGAATTGATTTCAACAAGTTGCATCTGCTCCTCCTAAGAAAAGCCTCCTACCAAATATCAAAACATTCCGACTGCTGGATCTGAAGAAGAAGATTTTTTAAGAAAATTCCTCATTTTGAACTAAGTTACAATATGAGCTCCCACAGTGAGCCCAAATATGGACCTGGGAACATGGCTTAAACAAACTTGAATATCATCCCCCTCAGGATGCTACATACCAAATATCAAAACATTCCGACAGCTGGATCTGAAGAAGATTTTTAAAGAAAATTCCTCATTTTGAACTAAGTTATAATTCAGGCTCCCACAGTAAGCCCAAATATGATCTCGGGACTTGGCTTGAACAAACTTGAATCTCACTCCACCAAACATGCTGCATACCCAATATCAAAAGATTCTGCCTGCTGGATCTTGAGAAGAAGATTTTTAAAGAAATTTGCCTGAAATGCTGAGCCCAAATATGAACCCAGGGGGCCGATTTGAACAAACTTGAATCAGATCCACCACACAATGTTGCATACCAAATATCAAAAGATTCTGCCAGCTGGATCTGGAGAAGAAGATTTTTTAAGAAATTTGCCTGAAATGCACCAAGTTCGAATTTGGGCTTCTATACTGAGCCCTAATGTGAATCCAGGGGGCCGATTTGACCAAACTTGAATCAGATCCACCCCATAATGCTGTACACCAAACGTCAAATGATTCTGCCCCCTTGTGCGGGAGAAGATTTTTTCAGTAATTTCTCTAATATACATAGGGTGCTATCAGAGTTATGCCCCCTATGGAACCCCCAGTGGGCATGTCCATTTCATTTGAACAAACTTGAATTGACATATGGTAATAAACATCCATACCAAGTTTCGAGCAAATTGACCTAGCGGTTTCAGAAGAGATGTCGTTTGAAAAATGCTCATGACGCTGGAAGGACAACGGGTGGCAAGTGGTAAGTTTAGCTCCCTTCGGTGAGCTAAAAACTAAAGTCCCATCCGGTCCTCAAATTTTCAGTGTAAAAAAAAAAAAAAATTGTCTTAAAATTGACCAAAACGCATAAAAAAACTGAAAAAAATAAAATTTTTCGAATATTGGTCCAAAATTTCTAAGTCCAGAACGGGACCCAAAATTTTCAGCCTCAATATGAAACCAGGGACTTGGCTTGAACAAACTTAAATCTCACTCCCCCTAAGGATGCTGCATACCAAATATCAAAAGATTCTTATTGGTGGATCTGAAGAAGATGATTTTTAAAGAATATTCCTCATACTGCACTAATTTAAACATTTGTGCTCCCATAGAGAGCCCAAATATGGACCCAGGGATTTGAAAAAAATTCTTGTCTCTCCCATGACGGCAAATATAGCCCCTCAAACTTCTCTTGAACAAATATGAGTCAACACCTCAAAAGGAAGCTGCACACCAAATATCACTTATATGCCCCAATTACTGTAGCTGTCACAGATGACGAATCACGACCAAAAGTGGATGTCATCATCTAGGCATTATATGAGTCACTTATATGCATATGAAATTTCGTGATGATCAGACAACTATGGGGTGTAGCCTGTGCTAAAGGAAAATGTGAACAGACTCTCCGATTCACAGACTAAAAGACTTCCGCACGCGTGAAGGCAATAGCTTATCTTGACTTTGTCAAGTTAAGCTAAAAATGAGATCTGTTGTGTTACTTGAACTTGGTTTGCATGCATTGCATTCAACCGCTATTTAGCCTCTCTCACCGATGTGTACTGTCAAGCGAAATATTGATGTGTACTGGTGCAGAATATCTTTAACCCCTAGACATATACCCGATAGTTCCAATTGTCACTGCCAAACATCCCAGTCATAAAGCTATTGCTAATAATCTGAATACAGTGGGGTAGCTGCTCTGTTCAGCTCGCTGAACTACAATATGGCTGTCATGGACTGGTCACTTTCCATGTGTGGACAATATTTCCATGGGCGCAATAGCCAATAATATTAATTAATTTCAAACAGTAAATGGAATAAACATAAAAAATTTACTTAATGAAGCACTGGTTCCAGGTACAAAATGGTGCTTGATTAATTAAAATTTTCTTGATGATTTTTATTACTTGGTAAATGCATGAAGGTGAAGAAAAAAAAGTACAGTTAAAACTAGAAGTCCTGTCACGAACTGTGTGCTTATCTAGGCTTAATTGTGCATAGGAATTGCGCGCAATTGTCATATCGAATGGCATCCAAAGCACGGCAGGTTCTCCTGGTTACTCAAAGCAAACATAGGCAATGTTTCTGCCAATGGACCTCCGGGTTACCCGGAGGTCCATTGGCTGAAACATTGCTTGTGCACAGGCCTTATGCACAGAATTCCATAGCCTTACTATGGTTATAGCGCGTAGATTAATGTGCAGATCAACATGCTATTTATGCGCATTTCATGACAGGACTTTTAGTTTTAACTGTACATGTAAATATGGGTTGTTCAAAAGGATTAAGTATATGTGCAGACATATAATTTAGTCATTTGAAGCAATATATGTGATATAAACGATAGACTTATTCAAGTAAATGCAAGATATATAGACTGAGCAATCGCCGAAAACTGCTCCTCGGTATTTAGTAGGTAGCTTGGTAATTAATAGGTTATCTCTGTGTATGGATGAAGCACATAAGTGCTAACTGGGAATCACAACACAGATCACTGTTATATTCTGTTATATTTAATAAAAATAAAACTCCCATCAACTTTTATTTGGGGTTTGGGCAAGCAGAACTTTTCAGTTCTCGCAGCTCTGAAGTTTGGGCTTCTTTATCCTTTTATTTTTTGTTTGTTCGTTTGTTTATTGTCTTGCCATTATTGGATTTATGCAGTTATTAGGCTTTTGTTGTGTACTGTGACAAGTATTGCTTGGCTGTGCTCGATACACCCAAAGCTACAGCTTGTATTTAGTACATGTATATTTTTTAGCCAGTTCAGCTTAGTGTCAAGGTTTTCATTCTCTTTACCTGACCATTTTTTTTTTGCAATTGCCACCGTATTACGTATAGTCAAACATCCATCAGCTGAAGTTTCATTTTAAGAATTGTTGGAAACGTTAATCAGTAACCTTATAATTCGTCGGTTCATTTGGCCAGCCATGAGTGCTGACCCCGTCTCTTGTCTTACAGAGTTTTTTTGGCATTGCTGGCGAGTGAAAAATCACCATTTCCCAAAATACTATTCCTGATGTCACGATACTGGTCCATAACAATTTTATTGTCATAACTAAGAAGACAATTGCTGACCGAAACAAAGAGAACTAATTAACATGTCACAATGAATCATGATTAACAATTCACACGGTCGCTTACTGAGTAGAGGTGGTCAGTTTAACCAAACCGAAACTCAACTTTTAAGAGGAAACCAAAACCGAACCGAAAAAGAGAATAATGAAAAGTGTCGATGACACTGTAGCTTAACTTGTCTGTGTGTTGTGTTTGATGAAAAGGATAATGTTCAATGTTTATGAAAGGATTATGAAATAAGACAAGAATTGTGATAATTGGGAATATGTTAATTTCTGTTCCCTGTGTGCTATGTTATCAATAAAAATAATATGAGGTGTATACTGTACTGAAGAACTGAGGGGTGGGTTAATGTGGCCCTCACAGTTAATGTATGTGGCCCTCACAGTTAATGTATGTCAACGAAAGTTACCAAGTTACAGTGAAATTATTCCAAAACGAGTCATCCTATCAAGTTACAATGATATCCCTTCATATATATCGGCCTGTGGACTGTGCTAAAGTTTTCGGGCTTCGGGTCTGTGTTGCCATCACAGTTGACCGATCGCAACCAAAAGGGGACGTCCTCATCTAGACATTATACTGAGTCATCCTACCAAGTTACAATGAAATCTCTTCATAAATACGAGATGTAGTCTGTCCTAAAGGTTTTCAGGCTTTGGGCCCCTGTAGCCATCATAGTTGACTATATTGAGTCATTCTACCAAGTTACAATGAAATCACTCCATAAATACGACCTGTAGACAGTGCTAAAGGTTTTCAGGTTTTCGACTCGGGCAGCCATCATGGCTAAATGATCACAACCAAAAGGCAACATTCTCATTTAGACATTATCTGGAATCATCCTACCAAGTTACAATGAAATCCCTCCATAAATTCGACCTGTAGACTGTGCTAAAGGTTTTTGAGTTTTGGGCACAGGCAGTCGTCACAGTTGACAGATCACGACCAAATAGGGAAGTTCTCATCCAGACAAAATACGGAGTCATCGTACCAAGTTACAATGAAATCCCTCCATATTAAATATGACCTGTAGACTGTGCTAAACGTTTTTGGGTTCCCGGCTTGGGAAGCAGTCATGCTTCACAGATCATGACCAAAAGGGGACGTCGTGTTCATCAAGATATTATACAGAGGCATCCTACCACGTAACAATGAAATCCCTTCATAAATACATGTATGACCTGTAGACTGTGCTAAAGGTTTTCAAGTTTTGGGCTCGGGCAGCCATTACGGTTTACCGATCGCAACCAAAATGGGACGTTCTCATCTAGACATGACCTCAAACCTGCATATGAAATTTTGTGACGATCGGACAAGATCTATGGGGTGTAGCCTGTGCTAAAGGAAAATGTGAACAGACGAACAGACTAACATACTTCTGCACACGTGATGGCAATAGCTTAGCTTGACTTTGTCAAGTTAAGCTAAAAACCTGTATATTTTTGGTTTTGCTTAACTTTTGAATATTCACATATACCTCCAACGGCAACCCACATCGCAACATACAGAATCATCACGCCGAAGAGTACAAAACTCTCCTTGAAAAAGAATGGAATGTGACACCTGCAAAGCAACTTGGTGTCAAGGTAAGAGAAAAGTATCAATTCGCTCAATGCTCTGTTAATGTTGAGAAAACTCAGGATTCCAGGGAAGGGTTAAATTAATATTAATAAAAAGTCAGTCGCACATACCTGTCGTACAAATTGTCAATTGAAAATCTGAAAAAGAATGAAAACTAAAAATCCAAAATAAGCTTATACGTGCAAAATGCACGTGGCTGTGTTTTGTTTTTTGAAGTGATGGGAATTCTCAGAATTCAGTGAATACTCTGTAATGATGATAACTCAATGCAAACCGAAAGGAAGAATGGGCATGGAAATCAGTAATTTGTAAAACCTCTACTGTGCTTTGTAAATCAATGATTCTGGGTTTTGGCTCCTTTCTAGTGCAAACGTCAACTTGTCAAGTTGGCTTGTGAAATGGATATTTGTCTTTCTGAAAATAAAAGGCGTGTTCTAAAGTTCTGAACTTCTCCTTGATTTCGGGCCGTTGCTTTCTGATATTCTGACCCTCTTTACTTATTTTCATGTCAGGCAATACATTGTATGTCAATGCCATGAATGGAAATGCAAAATGAATTTGACACGATGGTCAAATCATAAATTATCTGTCTCAAATGGCATCTTTGTAGCTAAATTTTGAATCCCCCCCCCCCCCCCCACCATATCTATGCCCATGGTGTTGGGGTTGAATGACTTTTTATAAAAGCGTCTGCCGATTGCAGAGGTAATTTTTTTTTCATTTACTGAAAACAATCGCCATTAAGTTTTATTTCAATTCTAGTTCACTTGTTCGTTATTTAACATGATTTAGCACTATCCATCCTGTCCCAGTTTAATACATAAGATATGGAAAATATGTATTGTGTTAAAAAATGAAAGAGTCAATGACTCTGTAGCTCAACTTGGATATGACAGGAATTAGTACTTGCTGTGACCAAGACAACTGAATAATGAATATGACAGGAATTAGTATTTGTTTTGGCCCAGTCAACAATAATAAAAGAATTACAAGGTGACTGTAATGGACTACAGATTAAGACCAATCATTGTAGATTATTATTTTTGTGTGGAAATTTTCAGTCCCAAACAAAATATTTTCAGACTAAAATTTTTTCTTCTTCTTCTTAAAATTGACCAAAATGCATCAAAACACAAAAAACTAATTTCCGGATTTTGGTCCAAAATTTTCTAAGTCCCACCCGGACCCCAAATTTGCATAATTTATTCACGAGAAAAACTCTGTATTATATGTAATGTATCCCATGGTACTAAACATTCATACAAAAATTTATTCAAATCAGATCTTTCATTTGGAAGTTCTGCGCAAAAATCTGATTGCACCTAATTTTGAACAAAATGGCTGCTAGCGGCCATCTTGAATTTCAGACTGGACACAAAAACACTCCTTCTCGTCCCACAGTGATAACAAAGGTACCCAAGAAGTTTCGTGAAGATCGGTTCATAAATACGGCCTCTAGCCCGAGCCGTATTGGGATTTGCACTCACAGTGCTGAAAGTAACACTAAATAAATCAAAGTTAGCCTAATTTGCATAATTTACGCACAAGAAAAAAACCTGTAATATATGTAATGTATCCCATGGTACTAAACATTCATACAAAAAATTATTCAAATCAGAGCTTTCATATGGAAGTTCTGTACAAAAAACAGATTTCGGCATCGTCGGTACAAAATGGCTGCTGGCTGCCATCTGGAATTTGGGACTGCACCCAAAAACACTCGTTCTCGTCCCACGGTCATAACAAAGGTACCCAAGAAGTTTCGTAAAGATTGGTTCATAAATACGGCCTCTAGCCCGAGCCATAGCAGCTTGGCACTTACAGCTCTGAAAGTAACACTAAATAAATCAAAGTTAGTCTAATTTGCATAATTTACGCACGAGAAAAAAACCCGTATTATATGTGATGTATCCCATTGTAGTATACATTTATACAAAACTCTATTCAAATCAGAACTTTCATACAGAAGTTCTGTACAAAAAACTGATTTTTGCATCATCGGTACAAAATGGCCACTGGCAGCCATCTTGAATTTCGAACCACACCCAAAAACACTAGTTCCCGTCCCAGGGTCATAACAAAGGTACCCAAGAAGTTTCGTAAAGATTGGTTCATAAATACGGCCTCTAGCCCGAGCCATAGCAACTTGGCACTTACAGCTCTGAAAGTAACACTAAATAAATCAAAGTCAGTCTAATTTGCATAATTTACGCACGAGAAAAAAACCCGTATTATATGTGATGTATCCCATGGTACTAAACATTCATACAAAACTTTATTCAAATCAGAACTTTCATACGGAAGTTCTGTACAAAAAACTGATTTTTGCATCATCGGTACAAAATGGCCGCTGGCAACCATCTTGAATTTCGGACCACACCTAAAAACACTCGTTCCCGTCCCAGGGTCATAACAAAGGTACACAAGAAGTTTCGTAAAGATCGGTTCATAAATACGACCTCTAGCCTGAGCCATAGCCAATTGTTGACGTACGGACAGACGGACGACTGACGACGGGCCATGACAATAGCTCAAATTTGATTTCGTCAAAGTTGAGCTAAAAATAAAAAACGATTTTTTGGGTTCAAAACTGAAGTGAGGGAAAATTTTCAAAACCGACCAGCTCCAATACTGATATGCAGACGCTGTAAATACAAATACCAAGATACCTACTAAATACTGAGTAGGGCTGGGTGTTTTATTGGTTCAGTTCGGGTTTTCAAAACCGAATCCAAACTGCTGCTTTAACAAAAAACCGAGACTTTCGGTTTCAACAAATTTCCCAGAATTGGTAAGTTTATGCCCTCTCAATCACAGTGTTCCGCATGCCAAATGCTAAAATGTCAGCCAAAGGTAAACGCTCTGCCTGTTATGCTTACTTCGAGATGATTGACAACAAATCCCCCAAAATAGTGGAAGCAAATTTCTTATATCTTAAACAATATCTACAGAACCACCACTAGAAGGTATATGAAAAATTAAAAAGTCTAAGAATCGATACATGCGGATAGCTCGTCCGTCACTGAGGCCTGTGGAGAAGCGGCCTTACGATGCATTGCCGCTGGAAGCTCCGTGTTCGTTACCCCGTGCATACTTCTATTATGCGAACGAACGGAGTGTATAGGCCTCGTGTCCCTTGGCTACCGGATGGCGTGACCTGTTCGCAGTGGAATCACTGAATGACGAAGCTGGCCGGATACTCGAGGTCACGTGGCCAATGTGCGGTCGTGTGCGCTGTTGTGAGGATGAGGAAGCATTATCGACAGTCTCTCGCACTGTCAATATAACGGAGCGTCCCAAGCGGCGGACATATGCTCCGAATGCGAAATATCTGTACCACAACATCTGGTCCGATATGTTGTTGTAGGAGAGAGGGACCTCTCTTGCTCGCAGCCCGGACAAGCTAGGAACTGGACTAACAGGCTTCCTCCGATCTGTCCTCTAATCCGTCGTCACTGGGTGTGTACTAAAGTTTATTATAGTGCTTGCATCACCCAAATCTCCTTCCTAGATCGCAACGGACGAACCCGGCTGCCGAACCATTCGATGAATGGATGCTACACCGGGTGAGCTAGCGAATGTCAACTCCGTCGATCCTACTAGGGACCTCTTAGGTGATTGACATATTCCATGAGCACTTATTGCCGCTAGCTCTTCATTAACTATGACGACAGAGGCACACTTTTGAAAGACATCTCCGTAACTTTGCGAACAAGAAACCAGACATGCTTGTTAATAGCAAGCAAATAATAATATATATAGCGTCGTCCAATAATTCGAAAGTTGTGTGACATTATTGGACTATGTCGGAACTGAGAGACGATGTCCCTGAACCAACGCAACAATTTCTGTGTCCACCGACGCTATCAGTTTCTTATCCGGCATCGCAGCATTCTGGTCCAACGAAAGAACCTCTAGAAGATAAAGTCAGATGACATAAACAACAGCTTATGATGATCCGAAAGGGAAAGCTCGAAATCCTCCGAATCCCTTTCGGCATCCCGTCGGACCAGATGAAATTTTCGGACGTCCGTACCTACTTCCACGGAGCGCCCCGACCCAGCGTCGTCGGATAATACATGATGCAACAGATTCTGTCGTTGCTGGGATGCTGCGAAAAGCTGTGCTATTTGGGATAGCACGCCCGTCACCGAGGCCTGTGCAGTAGCGGTCTTACGATGCATTGCTGTCGGAAGCTCCATGTACGTTGACTCCCGCACACTTTCTTATGCAAACGTCCGGAGTCTGCAGGCCTCGTGTCCCTGGCTACCGAATGGTGTGACCTGGTCGCCGATGGTTCTCTGATTGGCGAAGCTGACTGGATATCGGAGGTCATGTAGCCAAGAGCGGTCGTGTGCGCTACCATGAGAATGAGGAAGCCTTATTGACAGTCTCTCCGGACTGACTATGTATCGGAGCGTCCCGAGCGGCGGACGTATGCTCCGAATGCGAAACATTTTGTACCACAACATCTGGGGCCAGATGTTGTTGTATGAGAGACGGGCCTTTCTCGCTCGCAGTCCGGATGGACCTGGACGAGCTAGGAACCGGACTAAAAGGCTTCCTCCGTTCTCCCTCTAATCCGCCATCACTGGGCGTGCATTTGGTTGATTTATAGTGCTCGCATCACCCCAAAACTCCTTCTAGACCACAACGGACGAACCCGGCTGCCGAACCATTCGATGAATGGACGCTACACCGGGCGAGCTAGCGGACGTCAAAGGCCGTCGAACCTACTAGGGTCCTCTTAGGCAATTGACGTATTTACATGAGCACTTTTCCGCTAGCCCTTCATTAATTGTGACGACGGAGGCACACTTTTGGAAGACATCACGGATACATCACCCTATTCTTGATCGCCTGAAATAGAGATTGATAAAGTAGAGTGACCCTGCGGGGAAAGGACCGGAATGGCCAATTCCCACTAACATAACATGACATGCGCTAAGGCTTCCACGTTTACACGTGTAAACGTGAACGTTTCGTTTATGGGCATTAAACGTTTACAGTTCTGGTAAACGTGTACACGGAATGAAGTTTTAATAGAGTAATTTCAAAATTGCAGATTAATGCAGAAAGTCAAAGAAACAAAAAAACGTTTCCAACTTTGCAATGCAATATTTTGGTAATGCTTCAGAAAAACTGTGTACTGGTTCAGACTGGCGCTGCCACATTAACAGAACGAAATCATCTTCAAATCATGTGATATCATATGTGACACAGTCACGTGAGCCACATGGCACGTGCTTATCTTTGGTGTTTCCTTCGAAACATGTGTGGGTTGTTTTAGTTTATTCGGATTTACATGTATATTCCCAAAGTGATACACAATTGTTCTCGATGATTTCGTTCACCTGACATGGATTATTAATTTATTATTCACACATGGGATGATCTTAGGATCGATTTATGGAGTTTGACAGACAGACTGGCACTTGCGGTGTTTGAAAATTTGGATTCCCCTGCATGGTTTGTAGACTGTTTATTTTTACGACATTGCATTCCACTCTCAAGTCTGGTATTGTCACTATTCTGTGCCATGGCAACTCGCTCCAACATTACTGTTTGAAAAAACACAAGGAATTTCACCCCGAACCCACCAGAATGAGCTCAGAGACCCCCATAAATTTCAAAATTTACCTGGGGGAGAATCCCCCAGAACCCCCCCCCCCCCCCCTCCCATAGACCGAGCGACTTTGTCTTCGGCATCTGCATGCTGTGATCGTTCGTCTACGTCGTTTTTGCCCTTGGACGAACTGTAAATTGGCTGTCTCAATAACATAAATTGTATGCCCTGTACGCAAAGATATGATGAACTTACTGTGTATTATTACACACTTCTATCAAATATTGACTACTTGCATTGTTAGTACATGTAAACGTTTCCGTTTCGTTTACAGAGAGTCGTTTAAACGTTTACAATTTTGTCTAAACGTGGAAGCCTTAACATGCGCTTCCCATGTTGTCATCGAAATTAACACATACAGAACAGGAGTTAGTGCGAGTACACTGACTACATATACAATGATTATGAAAGTCAGAGGAAGATTTCCTCTTATTACAATTGAACAATATCCTTTCATTGTGAAAAGAAAACAAAGTCCTAGTACTCGCACCAACCCCTGACAATCAAAATACATAATAATATGATCCATTAATATAGAAAAAATAATTGAAATCAAAAAATTTTGAAAAAATATTTTTTCAGAACAGCCCAAGTTTCTGAAAAGTAACGTTGAGCCCCAATGGATCCCAAGCCTAAGTGTGGACAAAAATTCTAAAAATATTTTAAACAATTTATGAAACACTTACGAACAATAATAATGAATCTAGTTAGGATTAAATTAACATCCAGATATTATTTTCAAGAAATCCCCCCTCACACAGAGGGCTGTTGTAAATGTAAACAATAAGTGTAAAAACACTAGAACAAGACTCCAGGCACCCTGGCCCGAAATCAGTTACCAATAATACACTATCTGATGCAAAACAGAGACTTCCAGGGAAGAAACTGCAGAACATCAGTTGGTAGATGCAGAACACTACGTCTTACCACCCATAGGTGAAGACGTAAATATGGGGAAAAGAACAGAATTCATTCTGTTATCCAGCTAAAACTCCCAAGAAATTTTAGTAATAAAATTACAGAAAATATGCCAAAAGCATGGGAGAATAGCAAGAGGGGACTTAAAGGAAAGGGAGAGAGGAAAACACTGAACAAGCAGTGTAATTTGATAACAAGAATGACCACAACAGGCTGTTGCCTCGAAAATAGGTAACTTAACATAATTTTATTGAAAAATTTTAAGTTACAGCCCTGATAATTTTCTGTCACTCATTTTTCCTCTCCTCCTTCTATATCCTCCTTAGAATCACCATTTCTCTAATATTTATGTGTCTGGCATCATTTAAACTGAGATTTACAAGCACAAATATCAGTCAGATGTTAACTGATGAAGGGCCAAACAAAGAATGATTAATGGCGCCAATTTCGGGACGTCCTTGACACTGCGCATGCGCAGTAGACGTGAAGTGTGGAGGGCCATTCAGGACATGTTTTCTTTGGTTTTAGATGCAAATTTTGGGGATTGGGGGGCAAAATTTGTGTTTGGCCCTATATTTTTAAGAGTTAGCACCAGCTAAGTCTGGGTCATTGGTACAGTATAAAAATATAATCTGGGCATCATGCCTTTTCTTCAGTTGAACATAATGTAAAATGTAGAGCTCCCCTTTGAAGCCCTGTGATACAACCTATGTGGATTAATCTTAGTTACACACCTCTAGAGGGTACTGAATACAAAATTTTTAATTCTTCAGCAACATGGTCAATTCCGGCTCCCATAGGGAGCCGAAATATTAACCCAGGCTCTCGATTTGAACACAGTTGAATCTGACTTCCCTAGAGATGCTGTGAACAAAATATGAAAGCATTCAGACTGTTGGATCTGAAGAAGAGAAATTTTAAAGAAATTTCTTCATATAGCACCGAGTTAAAATTTGGGCTACCATAGCGAGCTCAAATATTAACACATGGACATGATTTGAACAAACTTGAATCTGACCCCCTAGAGATGTTGTATACCAAATATGAAAGCATTCTGACTAGTGGATCTGAAGAAGATTTTTTAAGAAATTCCCTCATATTGTATTTAGTTAAATTTCAAGTTCTCATATGGAGCCCAAATATTAACCCAGGCACTCGAATTGAACAACCTGGAATCTGACCCCCCTAGAGGTGTTGTATACCAAATATGAAAGCATTCTGACTGGTGGATCTGAAGAAGATTTTTATAGAAATTTCCTCATATCTCACGAAGTAAAATTTGGGCTACCATAGCGAGCCCAAATATATACCTAGGGATATGATTTGAACAAATTTGAATCTGACCCCCCTAGAGATGTTGCATACCAAATATGAAAGCATTCTGACTGGTGGATCTGAACTTCTGAAGATGATGATTTTTTAAAATTATCCTGCATATTGAACAAAGTTCAAATTTGAGCTTCTGTAGGAAGCCCAAATATTAATCTAGGGACTTGGTTTGAACAATCTTCAATCTGACCCTCATAACAATGATGTATACCAAACATTAAAAAATTCTGACTGGTGGTTCTGAAGAAGGTTTTTAAAGAATATTCCCCATATTACCCTATGTTAAAAATTTGTGCTCCTGTATTGAGCCCAAATATGAAATAATGGGCTTTATTTTAACAAACTTGTATCTGACCCCCCCCCCCCCCCCCCCCCCCCCCCCCCCCTATGAATGCTGTATACCGAATATCAAAAGATTCTGATGATTGGTACTGGAGAAATGATTTAAGATAATTTTTGCAAATATGCTGACTCAGCATTTTTTCGATGCCCATTACAGAACACCCTAACATTACCGATGGCAATTTTTTTTTACCATTCAATTCTACTGGTCCTTAGGATACTTTATATAACAGCTCTCTGTTCCGTGTGGTTTGGGAAATATGGGCGTTTGAAAATATTTCTATTTTAGCTCCCAGGGTTCCCATGGAGATGCAGGAATTTTATTTTTTGCACTTATGACCCAATAATACCACATACCAAATTTGGTTCAAACCGGACCATCGGTTCACAAAATAGAAATTTTGGGTGGGGACAAAAATCTTACCCTTCCCATTACAAAGCTAAATATTGCTTCACGAACTTCGTTTGAACAAACTTGATTCTACTTTTTATTTTTATTTATTTTTTCCCGAATGTAGTTCCATTAACTCAGTTTATAACTTTTTCAACATAAAATAGACCTCTGTGTAGAGCTATGTGGTTTTACGGTATACCGACTATAATCGGTAAAATTGTCAATACCGTCACCGATACTGGTGAATTAAATCATATTCGGTACCTGAAAAAGCTGGTTTTATCCTGGTGAGGCGGTATACAAATTTCAACTTGCTTTAAATTAATGTCACGGTTTACAAGAAGTGATTTTACTTCACTAGTGTGGATTAATATTGGTTTAAATTTGGGTCTTTTCCCTTTTTATCGCCCGTCTGACCATGAAACGTAGTACTTTTCTTCATCAACTGTTCAAGTGTTTTGTCTCAACAGTGACCATTATTACGCAAGTGAATGAATATTGTTTACATCTAATTTGAAACAAACACATGGACTGTATTCCAGTAAGCATGCATAGTTAATCACATTATACATTTCAACCAATGGCATGCCTGCTATTTAAAACCTGGAAATTTTCCTTGTGAAATACCAAGGGATTCCCTGTAAATTTACACACTTGTACTTTAAAGTGATTGGATGTTTGCACACTCTGACGTCACAATAGCATCATGCCTTCAAAATGGTGTGCTCAAAACTCAAAAGTGTTTCATACAAGATCAAAGCAGGAAACTTTATTGTCTTCAAATAAACAAAAGCAAGTCATTTGTGCCTTCTTAGCCAAGACAAATACGATGTTACTTAACCAGTCCATTACCACTATCATTTAAAAAGGCAATTTATTTCAAGTGCTGAGGTGTGCTAATTTTAACACTTCTTGACCTCGTGTCGTGATAAAGTGAGGCATGCGAGCACACAATTCAGGAAAGGTGGACAGCTGAATATTATACTATGAAGAAGTTCCGTGGCTCGATAGGCTGTTATATAAAATAGGGTTTCTTTTTCATAAAATCTTAATTTTTGGACAATCAATATGTGTGGCGCGATTTAGAAAGTGGCAAAAATGCCACCCTTTTTTCACTTTTTTTTGTAATTTCAATAAAATGCTTTGACTCGGCAATTTGAACCAGGGACGGTCGGGTTAGCGGAAACATACATATAATTTGGGGGTGGGGGGGGGGGGGGGCCTTAGCACCCATAATTCTCAAATATGGCATTACAACCTTACATACTTACTGCTTAATAGAGCTGTGCGGTTATGGAATTTTGTCTCGGTTTCGGGTTGGTTTTTACAGAAATAGTTGAGTATTTGTTTCGGTTTCGGGGCGTATTGATTTAAAGGCCGAAAATGAACAAATATAAGGGGTTCTGACCAGTGAATAAGCCACAGGTGTGCGTAAAGTAAAGGAGTAGTAAAGGTATAGGTGTTGGATTGATATTTTCGGGATGTTGAACCTGAACACAGTATCAGAATTCGGATGCAAACTTGAGTTGACAAAAGGTTAGGTGAGCTTTTCCGACCCAGTGGCCAGTGATGGTACCGGTAAGAAATTTTTTGCAAAAAAAGAAAAACCCAAAGAGTACTACATACTGGGGAGTATATTGGAAGAATTGTTCCTCAATAAGACATATTTTGATATGCTGTCATTTCATAAACAGAACGTTTCCAAAAATGGGAGGATAAGACCAGAAGGCAAACTTGGTATCAGCTGTTCAAAATATCTGCTGCACATCAAGGGAGAGTACTCAAAACACACGTGGGGGAAATGACGTGATACACTGCAAACAAAAACAAGACCTTTTACAAAGCTGTTGAACTCAACTTAATAAAAATAGCCTATCGATTTTAACTGGGGCTGTGAGCGTATCGTTTCAAGCTCTGTTGACATGATGGAGCTGATAAATATTTATTGCCTGCTGTCGAATGTGGTATTTTGTGTGAGGCAGGCGATTTGGGTCCGAGGGAATCGCTTGCCTCAAAATGACAAGCCTGTACCCCAATCAGAAATTCTCCGCCGTGTTGAACAATGTTGATGCAATGGAAATAGTTTATAAAAAGGTTCAAAAGTCTTCAGAAAGTTAGAAAAAAAAAACACCGTCCTCATACCGAATGTCAGTGCTCGGAGGAAAAGTCGGTCGGTCATTTATAAAAAAAACCGAAACCGACCGAATTTCGGTTAACCGCACAGCACTGCTGCTTAAATCTATTTATATACTCATAACACACAATCCCATACCCTTTCACCCCATTCCCACCTCTACTTTCCATCACCTCGTTGTTTAGTATGACCGTTACGACCAATCTATAGCGACTGTACTGTAGGACAAGGCCAAACAGATCAACACGGCACATCATTCATGAATGATACAATCGGACCGCCGAGAAATAACGCATTATTCAAATCGTGAGGACAAGTAAACAAAGTCGGTGGGGGTCTTCGAACCTCTAAGATACTGATGATGCGATCTTTTTCAATGAAAATCGGACTAAAATCTGTGGTGTTAAATACACAGCCTTTCTTTAAGTTTTAGTTGATAAAGTAAATACACAGAAGTCAAAACATGGCGGTCAAAACAATCGCGGTGTGATTTTGGGGGGCAAAATGTTACATTATCCGCTTCACATTTATTTCAACACGTCTTGAATCATCAGAAACTTTGAATTGTTGTTTCTTCTGTGGTTTTACCTTGTTTATTCGCTTAAGAGCCATTGTGTGTGTTTATATAGAAATGAAAATAAGAAATGGAGAAAATTCTTTCCTGTTCTTTTCACAATGTAGACTAACCAGGAAATTAATCATTGAGCATGCGCTTACATTGACAATCACTTCCCCGACAGAGGGCGTTCTATGAGTAAATGAAACATCAGTTAACCCATCAGGTTTCAACATCGATGTATCCTGATCTGAGTTGGTCTAAAGTGGCCGTGTGTACCTCCGCGTCAGTCGACGGTAGTTCTTACGCCAGTTACGAAGAAGGGATGTTTATACTGCCCAGTGCCAGTGGTATTGTTTGGTACTGTATCTGGAAGGTTCTGGTGTTATTCCTTACATGGTTTTCTAATGATGTTTTGGCTTGTGTATCTTTGTATTGTTTAGTTGTGAGTCTTCTGACAAGTCTTTTGCGTTTGTTTGGGGGTCAGATGGAAAGTGTTGGTAGCAGACCCTAGTTGGATGTTTTCTTTGAAGTTCATGGGCGGCGAAACGATTTTCAAAGTGGGGGGCTTGCCGGGCGATGGATGGTCGTCGGTATGAAAATTTTAAATTCCAGGGTCCCAAAACCCGCATGCATCTGTGATCTGTGTGGATATTTTGAGATTTTTCAGGAGATATATTTGAAAGATTTCACACTTTGAGAGCTGTTAAAAAATGTCGGCAAAGCATACAGGTGAGGTCTATTTATCAGCTTTGGTCGTAACGACCAAAGCTGATAAATAGACCTCACTTGTATGCTTTACTAGACGTTAACAGCAATTATACTGTCTGTGGATTATCTTTTCTGGGGTGGATCTGGTACTTGTATGTCTGTAAGATTACGATCTACTTCAGTTAACCGATGTATTAACAGACTGTATACATTTTACCGTTTGCTGGCACTTACTGCAAAAAATGATCCGTAATCCATCGAAACTGAACCAGTACGAGAGAAACATAGCTGGCGAAAATATGGGGGAGGCTCTGGATCCGCCCCTTGTTTCACCAGTCATTGGTTGTGTTAAAATATAAGCATACAAAAAAACATGGCCCGGCAAAAAAGTGGAGGGGCTGGAGCCCCCCCACCCCCCCCAGTTCCACCACCCCTGATTAGTTCTGCCTTCTTTAGATCCATGGAAATATTTCCAAATGTTTATTATGACACTAATGAGTCTAAGACTAAATATCAGTTCAACATTTGAACACATGACGTCATGACATATGCCGTTAAATAATCAACAAACATACTCAATTTGCTTCTATTTTGATTCTCCAATTTACCAATTTTCACTCATTTTCCTTCGTTTGGGAGGTCAAATATTATAGCTCCCCTGTCGGAGAGGTCAGCCCCCCCCCCCCCCTTATAAAAAAGTACCATGGTAAACCATGGTACTTTTTTATAAGCCCCCCCCCCCCCCTGTCGAGAAATCCCTGGCGCCACCCCTGGGTAGAGTGACAAAGTCATCACAGAAAATGATGGTTTTCTGAACAAAATTTTACCGAGACATCTCCTTCTAGCCGATCGTGGATTCGACATTAAAGCAAGTATTGGAAGTAAGATGGCAGAGGTTAAGACGCCTGCCTTCACTAAATGAAAAAAATCAATTGTCACCTTTAGACTTAGAATCCACGAGGGAAATTGCACATGTAAGGATTCAAGTTGAACGTGTGATAGGTCTCGTCAGGCAAAAGTACACAATTATGAATGGACCACATCCAGTGGATTTTTTAACTTTCAAAGAAGATGAAAGTGGGACAGTAATCGACAAAATCTGTCTTGTCTGGTGTGCTTGCGTTAATTTGTGCTATTCAGTTGTTGACTTTAACTGAATTCTGAAAAATGTATGTTTATTTTATCCATATTTCAATGTTATTTTCTTTTTCGGGGGGGGGGGGGGGGGAGTTAAATGAAATATTTATCAACATGTACATGAACATAGTGTTAACAGAAAACATCAGTAGTATGTCATGTTTCCCTACAGGGGCAGGTTGGGGGATCTCATCGGGGGATCTCATGTGACGTCATAGTCACGTGACGTAGTGGCGCCATGTTGTGTTGTCATGGTAACCCGCGTGAGCGGCCATGGTGTGACGTCATCCCCATAGTGATACGTGGTGTTAGTGCGCATGCGCAGCGCGTGTTGTTAGGGTGATACGTGTTTCCGTCGTCCATTTTGTATACTGGAGGCCGCCATCTTGGTTTCTATGGTAGCACGTGATTGCTATGTTACCTAAGGCCTACAATAGGATAGGGGTATGTTCGGTGGGTATGTTCGATTGAATCGGAGTAAATCTGATTACAACAAACAACCCGACAATCCCCCAAATCAACAAAATCAACCCAAAATCACCGAAATTGATTTATTTCCCCAATTTATCAGCTTAGCACGTAGTGCTATAGTACTAAGGGGTACAAGGGGGTGCATTCGATTGAACAGGAGAAATGTTCTGGATTAGAATTCTCCCAGAATCCCTTTTTGGATCCCTATCCCATGACGTTTTTCCCATTAAAAGACAGGTTCCTTTGGTAATTACCCAGAATTCTCCGCTTCTATCTATATATGCAATAGTTATCGTTTATCTGGCCATGTTCCTTTATTCTAGAGTATACTTCAGTAGTGTAGAAGAGCCTATTAACTGGAACAGTTTACCTTATTATTGCTATATTTAGCAATTTCTGGTCTATTCTTGTTAGTTCTGATCCTATTCCAAGTACTCTTGTTGTTTCATTTATATAACTAACCAATCAGATTGCTTGATTTCCCATAATCTGTATGCAGGGTTATCTCCCTTGTGTATAACAAAAGCCTATATCCAATGGCAATATCCCCAAGCACCCCAATTTTAGCACCCCTTTTTTGAAAACACCTGTGGCTATGGAATCCCTTTTTTGTCATATGTGCTTATGTGAAAAAGCACAATGTGACACAATGTGACCTAGCACAAAGGCACATGATTTATGTGCCGATATGTGCTTATGTGAAAAAGCACAATGTGACACAATGTGCCCTATCACATAGGCACATACGGGTATTTGAGGATACCTTTGGCCTGGTATTGTATTATTTGAGGATACCTATCGAGGATACCTACTGGAGAATCCCTTTTTTGTCATATGTGCTTATGTGAAAAAGCACAATGTGACACAATGTGCCCTAGCACAAAGGCACATGATTTATGTGCCGATATGTGCTTATGTGAAAAAGCACAATGTGACACAATGTGCCCTATCACATAGGCACATACGGGTATTTGAGGATACCTTTGGCCTGGTATTGTATTATTTGAGGATACCTATCGAGGATACCTACTGGAGAATCCCTTTTTTGTCATATGTGCTTATGTGAAAAAGCACAATGTGACACAATGTGCCCTAGCACAAAGGCACATGCTTTATGTGCCGATATGTGCTTATGTGAAAAAGCACAATGTGACACAATGTGCCCTATCACATAGGCACATACGGGTATTTGAGGATACCTTTGGCCTGGTATTGAATTATTTGAGGATACCTATCGAGGATACCTACTGGAGAATCCCTTTTTGTCATATGTGCTTATGTGAAAAGGCACAATGTGACACAATATGCCCTATCACATAGGCACATGCTTTATGTGCCGATATGTGCTTATGTGAAAAGGCACAATGTGACACAATATGCCCAATCACATAGGCACATACGGGTATTTGAGGATACCTATGGCCCGGCATTGTATTATTTGAGGATACCTATTGAGGATACATATCGAGGATACCTTTTGGAGAATCCCTTTTTTGTCGCATTAGGCTATGTAAAAGCCCTCAATGGGTCTAATGTAGTCTTACCAACCGCTTCAAGTTTGTCAATGCAGCCATCAATTCTTGGAATTGGATAATTGTCTGTTTAGGCGAGGCTGTTCACATTTCGGTAATCCGTACAAAATCGGTAACTCCCATCAGGTTTTGGGGCGACTATACAGTAGCGAACTCAAGTTGCTATGGCTAGGTTCAATGATATTGTCCAGCATATACTGTATTTCCTTTCGCATGATCTCAGCTTTGAAAGGGTTCAATCTGTATGGATGCTGTTTGATGGGATTTGCTCCGTCCACATAATGAAAAATAACAGATGTCATACTAGGCTCATCAGGAAATAAGTTTGGATATTTGAAAATTAAATCAACTAAATCTTTTCTTAGGTCAGGCAGTAAATAATCCATTTTATTTTGTAGATCTTTCAAAACACCTGAGTTCTGTAACTTCAGAAGATAATATAAAGGATTCGGTAGGTTAATAGAACTAAGAGGGTAATACACCAACAGACCATTCATCCTATACTGCAAATCTAAATCACCAAGAGCCACCTCCCACTAGGTGATCATTCTGTAACTTCAGAGGTACATTTTCGCTTTCTTCATTAATATCCTCCACAGGATTTTCCACCTCATCCATGTGGGCGACTGTTGAGACTGGTAGAGAGTTTGGTTCTCTCTCATAATAAGTTTTCAACATATTTATATGGCACAGCTGAGTATTTTTGAGTCTATCAGGAGTCTCAGCAACATAATCGGTATCACTGATCTTGCTTAACAATATAAGGGACTAAATATCTTGCTTGTAAAGCATTGCCCTTTACAGGGAATAATACTAACACACTGTCCCCAGGTTTAAAGGTGCGAAATTTCGCCTTTTTATCATACCAAGTCTTCATATGACTCTGGGCTTTCTGTAAATGTTTATTTTCCATTTCTCTGGCTCTGTGCATTTTTTCCTTAAAAGTGAACACATAGTTCAGGAGAGAAATTTCAGGTGGCTCTTCCTTGAGCCATTTCTCCTTCAAAGCAGTGAGTGGACCCCTCACTGAGTGACCAAACACTAATTCAAAAGGGCTGAATCCCAGAGATTCCTGTACAGTCTCACGGACTGCAAATAAGAGGAGATGTACTCCTTCATCCCAATCCTTCTCATTATCCTCCTCATAGGCCTTTATCATGGTCTTCAATGTTTGATGGAAGCGTTCTAGAGCTCCTTGACCTTCGGGATGGTAGGCACTTGATGTGTACTGCTTAATTTTGAGTTCATACGTCACCTGCTGAAAAAGGTTTGACATAAAATTTGAGCCCTGGTCCGATTGCACTGACCTGGGTAGACCGAAAGTCGTGAAAATTTTTATCAAGGCCTTAACTATAGTCTTAGTTTTAATATTTCTTGGAGGAATAGCCTCAGAAAATCGCGTAGAAGCACACATGATGGTAAGCAGATATTCATTTCCAGATCTTGTTCTGGGCAATGGGCCAACACAATCAATAATAATTCTACTAAATGGCTCCTCAAAAGTAAGGATTGGTTGAAGGGGAGCAGGAGGAATCTTCTGTTTGGGTTTCCCTACAATTTGACAGGTGTGGCAGATTTTACAAAATTCGACAACATCCTATCGAACTCGAGAGGTTTTCCTAACTCCCAAATGTCCAGCCATTGGGTTTTCATGAGCCAGGCTTATTATTTCCTTCCGATATTTAGTGGAGACAACTATTTGATAAATAACCTCCTAGTCACTATTGGTGGGTACTTCTGGTGGTCGCCATTTCCTCATGAGTACACCAGATTTTATTGAAATAACAGACAGGGGAGTTTTGGGCTTCAGCCTCTGTTAGAGCCTTTTCACATGGCTCAGCAAGGTCAGGATCACTTTCCTGTTCCTGAATTAAAGAAGTCCGAGAAATGACATTTAAGGGGGTCCCCCTATCACTCTCAGGTGTAGTGGCCTCTTTACAGTTTCTGGAGGGGTCATCACATTGACTCAAAAATGTCCGAGACAAATCAATGTCTTCAGAATCCATAATTCTGCGACTGTCATTATCCCCAGCTTTGCTGTTCAAATCAACACAATTGAGGTTGTTATCAACCTCAGCTTTTTTTTTGCCATGGACCGAGTCACAGCACACGCTGGAAAGGCAAGAGGAAAACATTCCTTCAATTTACTAATATTTTCATCTGTGCTCGGCTTTTCCACCACATGAGGTTCTACAGTTACTTTGTCAACAGCTAAGTCATTTCCCAATAATAAAGAAATAATTTTACAGGTAGAGTAGGTCTGATTCCTACTGTGACAGTCCCATTTACGAAACTACTTCTCAACTTTATTTTGTGAAGTGGGACATTTAAAGAGCTTGACCCAATACCCGATACTAGAACTTGTGTCCCTGTAGCACTTTCTTCAGAAAATGACAAAATGCTTTCTAACATTAAAGACTGAGTAGCCCCTGTGTCTCTCAGTATTTTTATTGGTAAAACAGTGCTTATCTCCCTCGAGGGAAACACACCCTTCAGAAATAAATGGCTTACAATTTTCTGAAGCATCTTGCTTTATTACATAATTTTCAGGGCATGGAGCACATGCTAGTGCATTCTGTGAAGTAGAGGACTCATTTTTCCCTTTTAACAGTCAGCAATCAGATAGTAAATGCCCTGGTTTCTAACAATAATTACAGGTTTCAGTTGAACTGTTGGGTCGTAATGGTGTAGGGCTGTCATTAGAGGTTTTATTCTCATTAGGCTTCCTATTAAATTTGGGTGGTGAAAAGTTTGAAGGATTGGAAGGATGACTTTTATCTGAAGTTGATCTTGGTCCTCTTTGGAAAGAATTCTTGTGGGGCCAAAAATTTGAGGAGTTACGACTCATTTTATGAGTTAAGACAAAATCATCTGCTAGTACTGCTGCTCTGTGTAAAGTGTCAACTTTTTGTTCATCCAGGTGGGCCTTTATATCTGAATGTATCTTTCCTTTAAATTCTTCAATCAACATCATTTCTTTTAATTTTGAGAAATCTTTCTCTATTTCTTTGGAATGGCACCACCTGTCAAATAAATTTTCCTTTTCTCTTACAAACTGCAGATGAGTTTGATATTCGTTTTTAGTGTAATTTCTGAATTTCTGCCCTTTGGCCCCTGGAACAAGTTCACATGCCTTAAGTATAGCCTCTTTAACAGTGTTATAATTATTACTTTGCTCAGAAGATAGAGCGGAATAGACTTCTTGGGCCTTCCCTTTCAAAACACTTTGTAATAGCAAAGTCCAGACATCCCTTGCCTTTTCTAAACTTGCTGCCACCTTTTCAAAATGTGAAAAATATTTATCAACTTCTTTTTCTTGAAAAGGGGGAACTAGCCTAACATGTTTGGTTGCATCAGATCTACTTGGTGACATTACATTTGAGCCTTGACGCTCTAATTCGAATTCTTTTATTTTTATTTCCATTTGGGCTTGAATTTCAATTTCCCTTAATTTTAATTCACTTTCCTCCTTTTGAGCATGAATCTGTATTTGTTCCCTTTCTTTTTGAGCTTCAAATTCTTTTAATTTAATTGCATTTTCTCTTTATTCTTTTTGGGCCTGAATTTCAATTTCCCTTATTTTTTGTTGCATTTCTAATCTTTTTAATTCCAATTCTAACTTTTTGAGTTCAAGGGCATCAGTAGGTTGTGGTTCAGAGACAGGTGCCTCAAACTGAGGCAAAATACCATCCTCAATATAATGATTAACAATGAGCTGTTTGAGTCTATGCTTGTTCAGGCCAGGAGTGGCAGGTGATTTTTAATACTGAGCAAGTTGGAATAAATCCTCCTTCTTAAGAGATTCTAAAAGGGCCAAACTAGGAGAGCTTTCAAACCCAGAAATAAATTCTGTCACAATAAATACCACGATGAAAAGATTTGCTGGTTCTCAGATTATGTAAATAACAATACTGAAAATTTACATGTTTTGAAAGTGAGCCAAAATAATAATTGCAATATGCAAAAAAACCTTTCTCGTTATCTAATATTCAATCCCAGACGAGCCCCCAATTTCTGTTACGGTGTGGAAATATTAAAGATATTGGTAACAGAAAGAAATCTGAGAATCAGCAACAATAACCATGAATTTATTTATTCTGAAATTTAATTAAAACAAAATATATATAAAAAATGATACAAATACCTCTTACACTAATTAGTTTACAGAAAATAAAAACAGTGGTACTTATCAATTATTGAATTAGTCCAAAAACAGTTGGACAGAATCCAGTAATCCAGTTGTGAAGAATCTTGTGAAGAAATTTTTCAGCTGGTAGTATTAAATCCAAGAATGTGTCTTCAGAAACAGTATCCTGTAGATTTGTAATAAAATGTTCACTTTGGAATTTCAGCAGTCTCCAGTAAAATATAATAAAATGCACAGCCAAATTCAAATGGAGTAAAAATCCAATAAATATTGGTGCCACAGGTAATTTCCAAAAATCCAGCAGAATCCTTCAATCCTGGCTTTTCACAAAAATATATTCTGTTTCACAGAAAGTATAAATTCTCTTCTGGAATCACTTTTCCAAATTCACAAAGAAGCACCGCTTCTATAATAAATGCACTGTTCTGGAACAGTAATAATCTCCAATGGAAACAATTGCTCTGTTATGAATTGAATATCTATTTTAACTGAAAAGTGTTTTTCTGAAATGATCGAGTCTGAAAATAAGTCCCTGAATTCTGTTGACAAACCTTTATATAGTACTCAGATAGAACGTTCTCCAACATTCCGTTTTCTCTCAAATCTAGGTGATTCCGTCTTAATTGATGTAAACAAGGTCATTGACCTACTTAAACAATTAAACAATTAAACAATCAACAGCTATATATACAATGATCTAAAAATAGTTTCTGTGCAACCTTAGATATAAACATGTTTACATGTAGATACACACAAAACTAAACTGTTGGAGCTTTCTCCACTCCTTTTTTGTAACCGCTGGTCATATTCTGGGGCCGTTGCTGTTTGGTTCTCTTTTTTCTTCTTTCCTTAAATTTGCCATCGCACAATATTATATTCTGGCTCGCCACCATGGTGGGACTCAAACCATCGCCGAGTTGGAACCGAAGAGAGCCCACTCTCTAATAGTCTCAATGGCGTTGAGTATTGACAATCTATCACTCCAACGTAAACTGCCGGGAATTCTAACCGCGTGCATACCCCATCGGACCCCATTTGAGGCAATAGGAAAGGTAGGCCTGTGTGATCCAAGTGAAATAAAATAAGGTTAACCGGGCCGCAAGGGATTTGTAAATCCCACATCGTCCCTGCGCACCTTCGGCACGCTAAAACCTTTCATTCATCAGATACACACACAAAGGTCACTTAATGCAAATGAGTCACACCAGCCAGAATCTTCTTTCAGAAAAATATCAGTTGCGTAAAATTATCAACTAAGGACATATCTATCTTGATGTAATGCGGGGGCTATAACAATGATGTAGAACAAACTTCCCGACCTTTAATGGTTTTGGTCACAGGTCTGCCACTAACTGATCACTATAGCCTGTCACATCAACAGGTACATTTGTTCGTTTGCTTGGGGTTTTATGTTGCTTTCAACGACTAAGACTATATCACGACGAAGTTGGATTTTATCGAACAGACCAACTGAATGGCGAAAGTAACGGTATGTAAACCCACCAGTCACTGGCGAGGAACTAAGAAGCTCGTCCACACAGGCATCTCAATATTCCCAATGTCAGATTGAGAAGGCTATTTAACAGTCGGGCCATCACAGCTGTGCATCAACAACCTGGTTATGGAAAGTGGGTCTATTATACCCCGGGCTTCATATTAGTAATTATTTACAATTTCTGAGGACAAAAGACAAGAAACACTTGCAAACTTCCATCACATGGACCACATGTGATGAAAGTTTGCATGTGTTTCTTGTGCTGTTATGAACAATTAGGCCATAAATATTTTTCGAGTGGAAAATATATGGCACTGCGATTAAATAGTAATTATTCACCCTCTTCATTAGAGGTTATGAGTAATGCTAATGATCTCCATTTATTACTTTCCAAAGTGTGATTTACTGGGATTTCCCGGTTTGATTATAAACGATAACTTCACAAGTGAATTATGCAATCAACAATTGGGTCATTGTGTTTCCCCACTCCGCCCCCCCCCCCCCCCCCCAGTTGGACACCCACCCAATCGGAAACCTCTAGCCACGTACTTTGTTGCTGCTTCAACAGCCTTTGCCTGTTCTAATGATACAATCAGCTCAAATTCTTGGCATTCTTGCAAAAGTTCAGTACAGTTACGGGTTTTTTTTTTAAACAATATTTTTATTTCATTCATTTGAAACAGGGTTTGGCGAATAGGCTAGGCCTATCTTAACGCCTTACCCTTACATTATAAAATTACATTGTATGGTGTTTGTGCAGTTGTGCAAAAGTGACCGCATATCAGGTATCAAGATATACTTCCAAATTAATGGAAAACCCATTTCCAGTACAACTAAGGCATAGTGCGTTGCAAAGCATTTTTCGAGGCATCCATCACCCAGTCACGACGCGCAGTCTACCGACATTATGAATACTGCAGATAATATATATTGCAATGCGAAAAAAACGTACTTGGCCACGCGACTGCATTACCTTCTTAATCATAAGTATTTAAAAGGATCTTGGGAAGCTGCATATCAGTACTCTTGTCCTGCCAAACGCTAGTAGAAAGAGCAGTAGCTGGGCTGCTCTGCAACACACACCCGGAAAGTGATCATTGAACAGTTTCTGGTTGTGAGTTCCACAACAGCGTATCGTAACAAAACCGCTCTCAGAATAAAACTTTTATTTGTCGGCCTCACAGATTGTTTAGTTCAATAAACCGGTAAATCTGTAAAGCTATCACGAGTTGGTGCATAATGGTTATCTAATCTATTTTGATGTCTGGAGTATGATCAGACAAATTAAGATGGGCGTGTACGCGTCATGATGGCGAAGACTCAGCTATAAATGTAGTATATGGAACGTGGATCCCCCCCCCACCCGAAAGCCATTGGTACTACTATTCGACTTAATGCTTTATGTCATCCCTTGTCTAATATAGGTAGTATGTAATGCGGGGCCAGCCGTTATTGTGGAGTGGGTCGGTGTAATGCATGGTCGCCTAGTGTGGTAATATAGGATGTTCGAGGGCATCACAGCTGTCGAGAAAATACCACTTTCCTACAATAAGTTTTCAAACCTTCTCGTTTAGATAATGTATTCTTGAACAGTATTGAAAACAAAACTGTTGTGCGAGTCAGATTTACATGGATTTCCATGGAGAAGTGCATCGATGGTTTTGTCACCGTTTTCCAATTTGTTAAACATCACTATTACCAGAGGGGTCAACCACCCGGCCAACCACCGCCAACCGTCCAACCAAGAGGCTTAAAAACAGGGGTTTTGATTTTCTCAGACGTTTGACGCAATAGATTCAAATAAATACTACCATAGGGGGGGGGGGGGGGGCACACCACAAACACTATTACCAGAGGGGTCAACCACCCCGGCCAACCACAGCCAACCGTCCAACCAAGAGGCTTAAAAACAGGAGTTATGATTTTCTCGGCCGGTTGACACAATAGATTCAAATAAATACCACCATAGAGTGGAACACCACAAACACTATCACTAGAGGGGTCAACCACCCCGGTCAACCACCGCCAACCGTCCAAATAAGAGGCTTAAAAACAAGGATTTTGATTTTCTCGGCCTTTTGATGTAATAGATTCAAATAAATACCACCATAGGGTAGAACACCACAAACACTATTATCAGAGGGGTCAACAATCCCAGCCAACAACCGCCAACCGTCCAACCAAGAGGCAAAAAAACAAGGGTTTTGATTTTCTCGGCCGTTTGACGCAATAGATTCAATAAATACCACCATAGGGTGGCACACCACAAACACTATTACCAGAGGGGTCAACCAACCCGGCCAACCACCGCCAGCCATCCACCCAAGAGGCTTAAAAACAAGGGTTTTGATTTTCTTGGCCGTTTGACGCAATAGATTCAAATAAATACCACCATAGGGTGGCACACCACAAACACTATGACCAGAGGGGTCAACCACCCCGGCCAAAATACCACCGCAGGGTGGCACACCACAAACACTATTACCAGAGGGGTCAACCACCCCGGCCGACCGTCCAACCAAGAGGCTTAAAAACAAGGGTTTCGATTTTCTCGGCCGTTTGATGCCATAGATTCAAATAAATGCCACCATAGAGTGACACACCACAAACACTATTACCAGAGGGGCCAACCACCCCCGGACAACCACCGCTAACCGTCCAACCAAGAGGCTTAAAAACAAGGGTTTTGATTTTGTCGGCCGTTTGGCGCAATAAATTCAAATAAATACCACCATAGGGTAGCACACCAAAAACACAATTAACACAGGGATCAACCACCCCGGCCAACCACCGCCAACCGTCCAACCAAGAGGCTTAAAAACAGGGGTTTTGATTTTCTTGGCCGTTTGACGCAATAGATTCAAATAAATACCACCATATGGTGGCACACGACAAACACTATTACCAGAGGGGTCAACCACCCTGGCCAACCGTCTAACCAAGAGGCTTAAAACAGGGGTTTCGATTTTCTCGGCCGTTTGACGCAATAAATTCAAATAAATACCACCATAGGGGGGAACACCACAGACACTATTACCAGAGGGGTAAACTACCCCGGCCAACCACCGCCAACCAAGAGGCTTAAAAACAGGAGTTTTGATTTTCTCGGCCATTTGACGCAATAGATTCAACTAAATACCACCATAGGGTGGCACACCACAAACTCTGTTACCAGAGGGGTCAACCACCCCGGCCAACCACCGCCAACCATCCAACCAAGAGGCTTAAAAACAAGGGTTTTGATTTTTGCGATTCAATTTGTTGAACATCACTATTACCAGAGGGGTCAACCACCCGGCCAACCTCCGCCAACCGTCCAACTAAGATGCTTAAAAACGGGTTTTGATTTTCTCGGCCGTTTGACGCAATAGATTCAAATAAATACCACCATTGGGTGGCACACCACAAACACTATTACCAGAGGGGTCAACCACCACGGCCAACCACTGCCAACCATCCAACCAAGAGGCTTAAAACAGGGGTTTAGATTTTCTCGACTGTTTGACGCAATAGATTCAAATAAATACCACCATAGGGTGGCACACCACAAACACTATTACCAGAGGTGTCAAACAACCCGACCAACCACCGCCAACTGTCCAACCAAGAGGCCTAAAAACAAAGGTTTTGATTTTCTCGGCCGTTTGCCGCAATAGATTCAAATAAATACCACCAAAGGGTGGCACACCACAAACACTATTACCAGAGGGGTCAACCACCACCGCCAACCGTCCAACCAAGAGGCTTAAAACAAGGGTTTTGTTTTCTCGGCCGTTTTACGCAATAGATTCAAATAAATACCACCATAGGGTGGTACATCACAAACACTATTAGCAGAGGGGTCAACCACCCCGGCCAACCGTCCAACCAATAGGCTTAAAACAGGGGTTTAGATTTTCTCGGCCGTTGGACGCAATAGATTCAAATAAATACCACCACAGGGTGGCACACCACAAACACTATTACCAGAGGCGTCAACCACCCCAGCCAACCACCGCCAACCGTCCAACCAAGAGGCTTTAAAACGGGGGTTTTGATTTTCTCGGCTGTTTGACGCAATAGATTCAAATAAATACCACCATAGGGTGGCACACCACAAACACTATTACCAGAGGGGTCTCCACCACGGCCAACCACGGCCAACCACGGCCAACCGTCCAACCAAGAGGCTTAAAAACAAGGGTTTTGATTTTCTCGGCTGTTTGACGCAATAGATTCAAATAAATACCACCATAGGGTGGAACACCACAAACACTTTTACCAGAGGGGTCAACCACCCGGCCAACCACCGCCAATCGTCCAAACAAGAGGCTTAAAAACAGGGGTTTTATTTTCTCGGCCGTTTGACGCAATAGATTCAAATAAATACCACCATAGGGCAGCACACAATAGACACTATTACCAGAGGGGTCAACTACCCCGGCCAACCACCGCAGCCATCCACCCAAGAGGCTTAAAAACAAGGGTTTTAATTTCCTCGGCCGTTTTATGCAACAGATTCAAATAAATACCACCATAGGGAAACACACCACAAACACTATTACAGGAGGGATTGTGGGGGGACATAGTAGCCACTAGGGTCTCCCTCAAGCTCCGGTTGCGGTCATCTAACAGCAGCGCGAGATGGGGAGGGCCATGGTCTCCCATCCCGATAAGCAGGACCCCCGGGGGAGGGGCGTTGTTGTTTGGTGATATGAGCTGGATTTAAAGAGAGCACCATAGGTTCGTGTCAAGACTAGGGCCATGGTAGCCCAGTCCGTGTAAGCCTGGTTCCCCGTGTGGGGATGGGCTGCATGTGGTATGGTAATTTGAACTAATTTCAGGAGTACATCATCAGTCCGTGTTCAGGTTGCCCACTCAATGCCATGTTCAGTATAATGTGGTATTACATGGCCGAAACCCACAAATATAAGAAAGGGGTTGATTGGTTCTCGGTTGTTATTTTTTTTTTCTTTTTTTTGTTATCCCGTGTTGGTAGATGGTAGAGTGGTACCGGGATTAGTTTTTTAATGTACGGTCACCATAGGAAGACCCGAGGTTAGCTTCAATAGATAGACTTGAGGTCAGCCCTCATTAGTTTGAAGGTTCAGAGCTCAGTACAGCTAGCCGTGTCAACCCGTGCGGTAGGATTGGAATGCCGTTCCATCCGACGGCGTGTATGCTGATTCTGGATGCGTTTGACATATAAAGCCACTCGAAAGCTATTTGCACGGAGGCGGCGGCTGAGGTGTATAGGTATATGACGGACTGTGAATGAATGAACATCGCTGGTAGGAGCACATTGGCCTTATCCCCGGGTGCATTCCCCTGATTGACTAGGGGTATTGTTACTCGGTGAGTGTATAGTGGACCCTGTGTGTTCAGGGGACCTATTGTAGTGTCCACTGGTAAAATCACCCAGTAAGTGGATTCAGGGAAGCACGCCCCTTGTTGGTCAGAGGTATTGTCCTGGTGAAGCGGGTTACTGAAATATTCGTACACCTCAGTTTTCAGGTTAGAAATGCACCTCCACTATTTTGCCTGTAGGAGCTATGTCAAAAGCTGGGTCGTTTGGAGAGCTAGCACGTCGAGGTCCGACGATATGTCGCTCTCAAATATTATACGCCATTAATGGCGCGGAGTGACTCTTCTTTTAGAGTATTGAGAAGATCAGTTGGTAAGACGTTTTATTAGTTGCATTGTTAGCAAATGCGATGTTCAGAATCCCGAAACATGTGTCTCCAAGTGTGATTGAGCCGTGGTCGGAGTTTACGGTGTGTTTCAGGGTGTACCGATTCCACGGTGGACATGAGGTTAGGTCAGTGAGGTGGACCTCTATTCGTATTTGTCCGGAATTAGCTTCCGCAATGTGTTATATGATAAGAATGATAAAAATGGGATATAGAGAGACCACTAGGCTCGCCCGCAAGCTTCAGGTATAGCTTCTGACTTGTAATATAAGGGGGCACCGGTGGCCCATTTCGCTGTGCAGCAAAGCTCCTCTAGGGGCGTCTTAAGTTGTGTAATGAATGAGACCCGTGGTCAGTGGGTTATGCCACGAGCGTGGCTGGGCCACATAGAGGTATGTCCGTTGTCGCGCATGATAGTACGCGCCCCAATTCTATGTAGAAATGAGATGGGGGACAGTTGTGTGTGGTCTATAGGTGAATTCCTATGCTTATAGATGGGCTTAAACACCACTAAATAAATAAATAATAATAATAGATGGGTGGGGTGACCATGGATATTACTTCATAGCAGACACCGTCGGTGAATAGAAGTATGTGGCCACCATAGGTGAATCTGAGGTCAGCCCCTGAGGGCTGATGGTCAGTGGCTCAGAATGAGGTTAACGCCGCCCTGCATTGTGCAGAGGTGTGGGCCTTCGTGCGATGGAGGCTAATGTGATATAAGTATCAGTGAGAAAAGACCTGGTGGGCCTTTGCGGCGTTGGTATATATTTAAGTCCCTTGCCAAGTACAATTTTCTATTGTGTACTGAGGGTGTAAGTTGACAGATTGGTAATATGTTTGCTAGCCGTGTCAGCCAGTGCGGCGAGGTGAGATTGTCGTTTCACTTGTCGCCGTGTGTCCAATCTCCGGATGCGTTTGACATGTAGAGTGGCCCGTGAGCTTCTTGATCGACAACGCCGGGCTTAGCAGCGGGTTTTGGAGGAATGAGCTCCACTGGTTGGAGCAAATCGGCTTGGGTCAGGGTTGTTTATTGTCGAGTGTCATGGTTAGGTTGCGTAGTATGCCCTCTCTCGTGCATTTATGGGCAAGCTCGGCAAAGGCAGTAGTAACGATTGATGTTTTGCCAAGAGAGCGGGAACTAACACATGGGTGGTCCATGATTTGTGTACCTAGGGAAGGGGGGGGGGGTGGAAAGAGCCATCCAGCCTGGAGGCACGTGTAGGTGGAGTACCTGTGTCCAAAGCGTCAGGTTCAACGGAACTGGACAAAGTTTCAGGGTCGTCAGAAGAGGCGAGAACTCTATGCCCTCCGATGACATATTGGTGAGACAACCGTTGGTTCCAATGGCGGAACCATGGTCAAGATCTGACAAGGGAGCGACGGAATCGAACCCCAGGGGACAGATATGGTCCCTACGACCGACGTGAGTGGATATGTCGGTGGGCTCAGTGGTTGGTAGTGGACCGAGCCGAGCTGATTCAGTGATGGTTAATACCAGTTGTATGTCTGTGGCACTACCGACGGTATCATTCGCATTATTGTTGGACCCGTGGTCTGTAGACGGGTGAAGGGGCCACAATCTCTCTGGCATAGTGATCTGTGACCATGGTAGTTGGGTACTACAATGGGTCATAAGTGTACTACGTACGGTAGATGTGGTAATGTCCAGAGGTGTGCGAGGTGTGGAATCTGCCTCTATTGTAGTGGCCCTGCGTTTAGTGGTACTCAGCTCCGCCCTGTGGAGGACAGATGGGACATCTCTGGGGAGGTCGCAGAGGTCAGATATTTATTGACCCGATATGTAGCAATCGGGGGAAGAATCTTGGTCATTCCCAACTTGCGTCGCGTAGGTGCGCTCGGAAGTGAATCAGCTAAGGTTTGGTTTGTGCCTATCGGTGCCGTTAGTCTGCGAGGACGCTTCGGGAGGCGTGTCCCAAGTTGGTCAGTGGAATGTCCACTCGGTGATTGGATTATGACCCCCTGTGTGTTTTTTAGCTGTTGTGCTCATGTCCTGGTTAAGGATCGGTACAACCGTGGCCATGATTTCCTTAAAACGCTGAGCATTGGATAGCCGATATTTGGTGAGGTCAGTGCTGAAAAAGCGCTTGATAGTAGTATGGAAGAGTTCAAGAAAGGCAGGTTGGTCCTGCTCAGTGATATCGGGAGGAAGCGGGTTGTTGAGGTACTCAGATATCTCGACTTCTGGGTCAGAGATACGCTTCCAGTATTGTGTTTGTATGAGTTGTGTCAAACGCTGAATGGTTTGGAGAGCAAGCTCGTCGAGGTCCGACGATATGTCATTCTCAAATTTGAGCACGCCATTGACGGTGTGGCGTAGATCTGTGTTTATGGTACTGAGAAGATCTGCGGGCACGACGTTTTGTGAGTTGGATTGTTGATAAATGCGGTGTTTATGGTGCGCATCAGCTTCCCGAAACATGAGTCTCCGAATATTATTGAGTTACAGCTGGAGCTTGCGGTGTGTTTCAAGGTTAAACGAGTTCATTGTGGAGATGAGGTAAATAATTGAGAGGTGAGGTGGACCTCTATTTGTATTTGTCATAGTGGGGGGACATGGTAGCCACTAGTTTCGCCCTCAAGCTTCGGGTGCGGTTATTTAACAGCGGTGCGAGTTGGGGAGGACCATGGTGATTGATGGGGGACATAGTAGCCACTAGGTTCGCCCTCAAGCTTCGGGTGCGGTCATCTAACAGCGTCGCGAGATGGGTAGGGCCATGGTAGCCCATCCCTATAAGCCCGGCCCCGGGGGTGGGGGTGGGGGGGGTTTGTTGTTTGGTGATATGAGCTGGATTTAAACTCGGTCCGTGTAAGCCCGGATCCCCGTGGGGGGTGGGGGGAGGGGGCTGCATGTGGTATGGTAATTTGAGCTAATTTCAGGAGTACACCATCAGTCCGTGTTCAGAGTGCCCACGGAATGCCATGTTCGGTATATTGTGGTATTACATGGCCCAGACCCACAAATGTAAGAAAGGCGTTGGTTGGTTCTCAGTTAACTTATGGTTTTTTGGTTATGCCGTGTTGGTAGATGGTAGAGCGGTACCTGATTAGTCTTTTAATATATGGTCACCATAGGAAGACCCTATGTTAGCATAGATAGACTTGATCTCAGCCCTTATTAGGTTGAAGGTTCAGAGCTCCGTATAGCTAGCCGTGTCAGCCCGGAGGGTTGAAATGTCGTTCCACCCGACGTCGTGTATGCTGATTCTGGGTGCGTTTGACATGTAAAGCCACTCGTGAGCTCTTTGCGCGGAGGCGGCAGCGGCTGAGGTATATAGGTATATGATGGCCTGTGAGTGAATGTGGCCTGTAGAAGAGTGAACATCACTGGTATGAGCGTAATGTCCTAGTCATGGCCATTGAGTCTCGAGTATTCTGGCTAAATTTCGCAGTATGCGTCTCTGGTATAGCTCAGGGCAAGCCCTGGAATGGTAGGTATAATAGGTGGTATTTGTGCCCGGTTAGTAGTGGACACAAAGGGGCCGTTCATGGTTGGAGGGTGAGTAACATCGTCAGGACCGGATGCCGATGAAGCAGGAAGGCCCGCTGTCGGTCGAATCGGATTGGACCGGATCCCCGTGTCCTTAGGGGAAGCATTAGAAAACTGTATAGTCTCCTTGGAGGAGGTGGTATGATGACCGCTGGTTCCAGTGGTAGACATGAGCCCATGTTCCGACAGTGGGAGGTCGGTTGGGGAACCTAGGGGACCGCATAGGTACCTAGGGCTGCGTAAGTAAACGTATGGATAGGCCCATCGTGTATCAATGGGTTAGGTGAAGCTGATACACTATTAGTTGGTACCGGTTGTATGTTAGTGGTAGTTGATGCGGTATTAGTGGTAGCACTGTCATGCGTGTGGTTCGAATCTGGATTGATAGGCCAATTTTCCTCAGGCAGAGTAACTTGCGACCATGGTAGTTGGCTGCTACAGGGAGTCATTAATGTGTCGAGAATGGTCGAGGTAAAGGTGCATAGAGGAAGACTAGGTACGGGTATCACCCGTGGTGGGGTGTACTGGCGTCTGGTGGTTCTGCATTCTGTCATCTGTGTGACAGGACGGGTGGGCATGACACCCGGTGATGACTCGTTGGGCGAATCCTTTGGTATGTATTCTACATTCCGAGACGCAACGTCTGGTGGGAGAATGTTGGTCTTTCCCATCTTCCGGCGTTTAGGGGCCCGCAGAAGTGAATCAGCTATGGTGCGGTTAGTGTTCAATGGTACAATTCCCGGTGAGTGGATTCCGGGAGGTATTTCCTCAGTTGGTTAGAGGTATGGCCACTCGGCGAGTGGATAGCGGATCTCTGTGTGTTGAGTGGGGATATGGTAGTATCCACTGGTAACGTAACCCGGAGAGTGGATTCCGGGAGGTATGTCCCTGGTCGGTCCAAAGTATAGTCACTCGGTGAGAGGACTACGGCACCCTTTGTGTGTCGGTTGGGTACAGTGGTAGTGGTAATTGTGGTAACGTCCCGGCTAGGAACTAGTACAGCCGTGGCTACAATATCCTTATACGGTTGGGCATTGGTAAGCCTGCTTTTGGTGAGATCGGTGGAGGAAAAACGGTCAATGGTTTTATGGAAGAGCTCAAGAAATGCAGATTGGTCCTGCTCAATGACATTCGGATGAAGCGGGTGGATGAGATATTCGAATATCTCAGCTTCTAGGTTAGAAATGCTCTTCCAATATTGTGTCTCTAAGAGCTGTGCCAAAACGTTGTGTGGTTTGGAGAGCTAAAGCGTCAAGGTCCGACGAGATGCCGCTCTCAAATTTTCAATACGCCGTTAACTGTGCGGCGTAGATCAGCGTTTATAGTATGGAGACGATCAGCTGGTACGACGTTTTGAGGTTGCATTACTGATGAATGCGATGTTTGTGGTGTGCATCAGCTTCCCGAAACATGAGTCTCCGAGTGTTATTCAGCTGCAGTCGGAGCAATCAACTAATAATGTATCGGCTTCACATAGCCCATTGATACACGATGTGCCTATTCATACGTTCACTTACGTCAGCCCTAAAGACCTAAGCGGTCCCCTAGGTTCCCCACCCGACCTCCCACTGTCGGAACATGGGCTCACGTCTACCACTGGAACCGTGGTGAACATACCACCTCCTCCACGGAGAGTATACATTTTTCTTATGCTTCCCCTTATGACCCGGGGATCCGGTCCAATCCGACTGGACCGACAGCGGGCCTTCCTGCTTCATCGGCATCCGGCCCTGACGAGGTACCCACCCACCAACCATGAACGGACCATTTGACCCTTTGTATCTACTACTAACCGGGCAAAAACACCACCTATTATACCTACCATTTCAGGGCTTGCCCTGAGCTATACCAGAGACGGCATACTGCGGAATACTCGAGACTGAACGGCCATGACTAGGCCATTACGCGCATACCAGTGATGTTCACTCTTCTACAGGCCACCGTAGACCTAAGCGCCACTGCCGCGCACGAAATTTCCACGTGGCTTTTAGTGTCAAACATAACCAGAATCAGCGTACACGACGTCGAATGGAACGACACTCCACACTAACCGCACACGCTGAGACGACCAGCAAACACATCACTAATATATCGAATTACACCCTCAGTATAGCGATGTGAAGTTAGTTACTTATTCCTTATTTGACATTTGACATTTTTATTCCATCAAAACAGGAAAAATGGCACCTGCTGCAGAGTTGGTTGACATGTTGCCCGTCCCCAATTGGCCGCGCTTTATGGGGCAACCAAGTCCCTAAAAGTGACAACCTCCCAGAAAACCTTCTATATGGGCAAATTTTATCAAATAAAAGGTGCTGTGGGGTGGCACAAATGAAGATGAGTTGATAGCCATGTTGCCCGTCCCCATAATTATGACCCCTCTTTATGGGGCAACCAAGGCCCTAAAAGTGACAACCTCCCAGAAAATCTTCTAGATGGGCAAATCTGATCAAATAAAAGGTGCTGTAGGGTGGCACAAATGAAGACGAGTTGATTTACATGTTGCCCGTCCCCATATGATCCCTCTTTATGGGGCAACCAAGGCCCTAAATATGACAACCTCCCAGAAAACCTTCTAGATAGGCAAATCTGATCAAATAAAAGGTGCTGTAGGGTGGCACAAATGAAGACGAGTTGATTGACATGTTGCCCGTCCCCATACGAGTCCTCTTTATGGGGCAACCAAGGCCCTAAAAGTGACAACCTCCCAGAAAACCACCTAGATGGGCAAATCTGATCAAATAAAAAATACTGCAGGGTGGCACAAATGAACACGAGTTGATTGACATGTTTCCCGTCCCCATATGGCCCCTCTTTATGGGGCAATCAAGGCCTTAAAAGTGACAGCCTTCCAGAAAACATTCTAGACGGGCAAATCTGATCAAATAAAAGGTGCTGTAGGGTGCCACAATAAAGATGGGTTGATCGGGGGCGGGGGGGGGGGGGGGTCAGGCCAAAAATTACGGATACAAGGTGGAAGTTTTTACATTTTCAATTTTTGGGACCCACCACCCCCGGAATACAAATTTTGCCAGTCATGTCTTGGACATCCACCCCTCCCGCACAGTTTTTCCTCAAAGACAATTGGGGACCCACCCCCAATTTATAAAATCTGTTTAACGAAGTATTCAAATTACCTAAATCAAAAAAAAAATTAAATAAATAAATACTTTTCCCAAACATGAAAGGTGCCGCAAAAACTTGTCCGATATCCCAGCCCTGTACAACATGTCTATTCTGTTCAGACACCAGTCGAATCCCACCACCAAGAAGCCCTGCCCAACATATATTGTTCCCACCTGGATGTCTTCAACTGTCCGCAAGAAATAGTTGTTTTTCATTTCATTACTTTTCGGTTAAATGTTTAGTTTGCACAGCTGGTCTGAGAGAGACCTAATACTGAAGTTCTTTGACCCATGCCAGGGTGGCTTGTCTGAGATGAAATGCCTCTTATTTATTTTTTTTTTATGTTAGTGTCTCTAGAATCATATTTACCTTGAAATTATACAAGTTTTCCACAATCAAGATTTTTATTCTATCAATTTTTCCAGTTACTCCATACATGGAAGCACACTACACCAATGACACGAGGCACCCTGAGGCTTACAGAAGAATCAAATAATAGGAGCTACAAAACACTAATAAGAGGCAGACTGCCTCAGTAGATATATAAAGGAGTGAAAATCATGACCAAATAGCTGGGAATCACTTTTTCTGTTTTGCAAATTTTTGCCAGACCCAGAACAGGACCCACCCCCTAATGAAGTGTAAAACATGGGAAAAAAAAATTCTAACATGGAGCCCCCAACACATTATCAATGCTCTATTCTGTTCTAAGGTATGAATCTAAGCACTTGAATTAACTTTGGTTGTAATTACTTGTCTGTAAAATGATATTTGGCAAAAAATTGCTCGACACCGGCAAAAACTGCACTTTGGGGCTCGGACTCACCCAACCAACCCACCCACCCATCCACCAACCCACCCACCCACCCACCCACCCACCCGGACCCTTGTATCCTGGCATTTTTTGCGACCCCCCCCCCCCGGGTTGATTGACATATTGTCCGTATTGACATCGCGAATAAACTTGCGTTAACCTAGCAAATAGACTCCGCGAGTTAATCCGCGATGTCAACGCGTGTTTATCCGCGCGGTTAACGTGAGTTTATCCTCTAGTTTTACGCGAGGGTAACGCGAGTTTATCCCTGAAGTTACTGAGTTTATCCGTGAGTTAATCAGCAAGGTTAACACAACTTTAACCCGAGTTTATCTGCGTGTTTAACGCGTGTTGTGTTTAGCGCGAGGTAATCCTCGTCGTTAACTCCAGTTTATTCGCGAGATTAACGTGAGTTTAATGGGAATCTGTTCGCGAGGTTAACGCGAAGCTATCCGCAAGGTTAACGCCAGTTTAACGTCAGTTAGCCTAGTTAAACGAGTTTATCCGCGATGTTAATGCGAGTATATGCGCGAGGTTAACGCGAGTTTAATGCGTGTTCGTCAGCAATGTTAATGCGAGTTTGACGCGAGTTTATCCGGGAGGTTAACGCGAGTTTTTCCGCGAGGTCTTTAACGCGAGTTTATCGGCGAGGATAACCCGAGTTTGTCGCGGGTTTATCCGCAAGGTTAATACGAGTTTATCTGCGAGGTTACCTCGAGTTTAACGCGAGTTTATCGGCGAAATTAGCGCGACTTTATGCGCGAGGTTATCGCGAGTTTATCTACGTTGTTAGCGCGAGTACAACGCGCGCGAGGTTAACTCAAGTTTAACGCGAATTTGTCCGCGAGGTTATCGCGAGTTTATGCGCGTTGTTCGTGAGAGTTAACCCGCGATGTTAACTCGAGTTTAACGCGAGTTTATCCGTGAGGTTAGCGCGAGTTTATCCGGGATATTAATGCGAATTTATGCGCAAGAATATTGCGAGTTTATCCGCGATATTATCGCGAGTTTGACGCGAGGATAACGCGAGTTTATCCGCGAGGTTAACGCGAGTTTGGCGCGAGTTTGGCGCGAGTTTATTCGGGAAGTTAACGCGAGGTTATCCCCGAGGTTATCCCCGAGGTTAACTCGAGTTCATTGCGAGTCTATCTGCGATGTTCACGCAGGGTTAACGTGAGTTTATCCTGGCGGTTAACGCGACTTTGGCGTGAGTTTATCGGAGACGTTTACGCGAGTATATGCACGAGGTTATCGTGAATTTACCCGCGTTGTTAGCGCGAGTGAAGCGCGAGTGGAACGCGAGTGTTTATTGGCTAGATTATCACGAGTTTGGCGCGAGTATATCCGCGACGTTAACGCCAGTTAATCCGCGCGGTTAACGCGAATTTACTCGAGAGGTTAACTCGAGTTTAACGCGAGTTTATACGCGAGTTAACGCTATTGTGACGCGTGTCCATCCGCGAGTTTAATGCGTTTTATCCGCGATGTTAATACGAGTTTTACGCGCGTTTAACGAGGTTAACTCGAGTTTTATGCGAGTTTATCCACGATTATAACGAGAGATTATTTGAGACGTTAACACGAGTTTATCCGCGAGGTTGACGCGAATTTAACGCGTGTTTGTCCGCGTGTTTAACACGAGTTTATCCAAGCGGTTAACGTGAGATAAAAGCGAGTCAATTCGCGAGGTAATCGCATGTTTATCCGCAGGATTAGCGCAAGTTTACGCGCGACGCTAACGCGAGCTTAACGCGGGTTTATCCGCGAGGTTAACTTGAGTCTAACGCGAATTTATCCGCTTGGTTAACGCGATTTTGACGCGTTTTCATTCCCGAGTGTAACGCGATTTTATCCCCGAGGTTAACGCGAGTTTAACACGAGTTTAATGCAAGTTAATCCGCGAGGTTAACGTGTGGTTATCGGTGCGGTTAGCACGAGTTTATCCGCGATTATAACACGAGTTCATGTGCGAGGTTATCGCGAGATTATTCGCCTGTTTTTCCGCGAGTTCGACGCTTTAAGTTCGACGCGATTTTAAAGCGAATTTAACGCGAGTTAATCCCTGAGAGTAACGCGAGATTATCGCGAGTCTATCTGCCAGGTATAGGCGAGTTTATCCGCGAGGTTTACTGAAACTTTACTTGAATTTAACCGTGATTATAATGCGAGTTTATCCGCGAGGGTAACGCGAGTTTGGCGCGAGTTTATCTGCGAGTTTAACGCGATTCTGTGGGCGATGTTAACGCGAGTTTATGCGCGTGTTATCGAGAGATAAAGGTGAGGTTTACGCGATTTTAACACGAATTTATCCCCGAAGTTATCGCTAGTTTATCTGCTTTGTTAGCGATTGTTAACCCTCGAGGTTAACACGAGTTTAACGCGAGTTTATCAGCAAAGTGAACGCGAGTTTATCCGCGAGGTTAGCGCGTGTTTAACGCGAATTTTAATCCACAAGGTTGACGCGAAATTAACCCTAGTTAATCCGCGACGATAAGGGGTGTTAAACCACGCAGGTTAGCGGAAGTTTATGCGCGACGTTAACGCTAGTTCAAAGAGAGTTTATTCCCGAGATAAACGAGAGTCTATCCGGTAGGTTAACGCGAGTTTATCCGCGATTATAAGGCGAGTTTATGCCCCGAGGTTATCGCGAGTTTAGCCGCGGGTTTTTCAGCGAGTTTTTCCGCGAGGTTGACGTGAATTCGTCGCGTATTTGGCCGGGAGTGTAACGCAAGTATATCCCTTAGGTTAACAAGAGATTGACGCGAATTAATCCACGAGGTTAACGCGAGATTAACGCGAGTTAATCCAGGAGATTAATGCAAGTTAATCTGCGAGGTTAACGCGAATTTAACGAGCGTTTATCCGCGAGTTGAACGCGAGTTTATCTCCGAGGTTTAAGCGAGATTAACACGAGTGTATCGGCGAGGTTAACGCGAGTTTAACGCAAGCTTAACGCGAGGTAATCCGCGCTGTTAATAGCCGCGATTTTAACGCGAGTTTATTCCCGAAGCTAAGGCGAATTTAACGCGAGTTAGTCCGCGAGGTTCACGCGCGATTATACGCGACGTTAACCCGAATTTAGCGCGTGTTTCTCCGCGAGTTTAATACGCGTATATCCCTGAGGTTAACACGAGATTATCGCGAGTTAAGCCACGATGTTCACGCGTGATTGTCCGCGTGGTTAACGCGAGTTTATCCACGAGTTTAACGCGAGGTAATCCGCGATGTTAACGTGTGTTTAGCCGCGATTTTAACGCGAGTTTATTCCCGAAGCTAAGGCGAGTTTAACGCGAGTTTAACGCGAGTTAGTCTGCGAGGTTCACGCGTGATTATACGCGACGTTAACCCGAATGTAGCGCGTGTTTGTCCGCGAGGTTAACACGAGTATCACCCCGAGGTTAACACGAGAATATCGCGCGAGTTAATCCACGATGTTCACGCCTGATTATCCCCGATATTAACGCGAGTTTATCTGCGAGTTAAGCAGCAAGGTTAATGCGACTTTAACCCGAGTTTATTCGGGAGGTTAACTCTAGTTTAGCGAGAGTTTATCCGCGAGTTTAACGCGTGTTTAACGCGACTCGTGGCGAACACGAGTTTATCCCCGGGAATAACGCGAGGCAAATGGGCGTCTGTCCGAGAAGTTAATGCGAGTCTATCCGCAAGGTTGACGCCAGTTTAACGCGAGTTTATCCGCTCGGTTTAGTCGAGTTGAACGCGCATTTATCGGCGATGCTAACGCGAGATTATGCGCGACGTTAACGCGAGTTTAACGCGTGTTTGTCCGTGAGGTTTACTTGAGTTTTTCGCGAGTTTATCGGCAATGTTAACGCAAGTTTATGTGCGAGGTTCTCGCGAGTTTATCCGCGTTGTTAGAGGGAGTACAATGCGAGTTAAACTCGAGTTTAACGCGAATTTGTCCGCGAGGTCATCTCGAGTTTAACTACATTGTTAGCGACAGTTAACCCCGAGGTTAACGCGACTTTAACGCAAGTTTATCCACGAGGTCAGTGCGAGTTTAACGCGTGCTTATCCAGGATATTAATGCTAATTTATGCGCAAGGTTTTCGCGAGTTTATACGCGATATTATCGCGAGTTTGACGCGAGGTTAACGTAAGTTTACCCGCTAGATTAAGGCGCGGTGCGCGAGTTTTTCCGGAGGCTAACGCGAGGTTATCCCCTAGGTTAATTCGAGTTGAACGCGAGTTTATCGGCGATGGTAACGCAAGGGTAACGTGAATTTATCCAGACGACGTTAACGCGAGTGTAATGGCGAGGTTATCGCGAATTAATCCGCGTTGTTAGCGCGAGTTAAACTCGATGTTAACGCGAGTTTATCTGATAAGTTATCGCGAGTTTGACGCGAGTACATCCGCGACGCTAACGCGAGTTTAACGTGAGCTTAACGCGAATTTATCCGTGAGGTTAACTTGAGTTTATCGCGAGTTTATCCGCAAGGTTAACGCGATTTTGACGCATGATCATCCACAAGTTTAACGCGAGTTTATCCACGAGGTTAATGCGAGTTTTTTCGCGAGTGTAACGCGAGTTAATCCGCTAGGTTAACGTGTGTTTATCGGCGCGGTCAGTGCGAGTTTATGCGTGACGTTAACGTGAGTTTCTCCGCCAGATTAACGCCAGTGTATCCGCGATATTAGCGCGAGTTTAACGTGAGTTTATCCACGAGGTTAACGTGAGTTTCGCGCGAGTTTACCCGAGAGGTTTAAACGAGTTTATCAGCGAGGGTAACTCGAGTTTTACACGAGTTTACCTACGATTATAACAAGAGATTGTGTGCGACTTTAACGCTTGTTTGTCCGCGAGTTAAACAGGAGTTTATCCCCGAGGTTAATGGGAGTTAATTCGCGAGGTTAACGCGTGTTTATCCGCGGGACTATTGTGAGTTTATGCGCGACGCCAACGCGAGTTTATCCGCGAGATTAACGCGAGTCTAACCGCTAGGTTAACGTGAGTTTAACGCGAGGTTAACTCGAGTTTAACGCGAGTTTATCCGGGAGATTAACTCGAGTTGAAAGCGAATTCATCCTCGAGGTTACCCGAGTTCAACGCGGGGGATTATCCGCAAGGTTAACTGGAGTTTATCTGCGTTGTTAGCACGAGAGTGACGCGACGCTAACGCGAGTTTATCCGTGCGGTTAACGCGTGTTTAATGCGAGTTTATCCACAAGGTTAACGCGAGTTTAACACGAGTTTATCCGCGAGGTTAACGCAAGTTTAACGCGATGTTAACGCGAGTTTTGCGCGACTTTATTCGCGAGATTAACACGAGTTTATCCGCGAGTTAATCCGCGAGGTTAACGCGTGTTTGTACGCGAGCTTAACGCTAGTTTATCTCCGAGGTTAAAGCCAGATTAACGCGCGTTAGTCCGTGAAGTTAACGCATGTTTGTCCGCATGATTAGTGCGCGTTTGGCGCGAGAATATCCGCTAGTTTAACGCGAGTTAATCCGGGAGGTTAACGTATGTTTATCTGTGAGGGTAACGCGGGTTTGTCCGCGAGGTTAATGCGAGTTTAACGCAAGTTTAACGCGCGTTAATCCGCGATGTTAACGTGTGTTTACCCGCGAATTTATCCCCGAGGTTATGGCGAGTTTAACGATAGTTAGTCCACCAGGTTAACGCGCGTTTATCCCCGAGGTTAATGCGAGATTAACGCGAGTTAAAAAGCGAGGTTAACGCGTGTTTATATGGGAGATGAGCGCGAGTTTATAGGTGACGCTCATGCGAGATTATCCGCGAGATTAACGCTAGTCTATCCGCTAGGTTAAGGCGAGTTTAAAAGGAGGTTAACTCGAGTTTAACGCAAGTTTACCGGCAATGTTAATGGAATTTATGCGCGAGGTGCTCGCGAGTTTGTCCGCGTTGTTAGCGTGAGTACAACGCGAGGTTACATCGAGTTTAACGCGAATTTGTCCGCGAGGTGATCGCGAGCTTAGCCGCGCTATTAGATAGAGTTAGCTCGCAAGTTGAATGCGCGTTTATCCGTGGTGTTAGCGGGAGTTTAACGTGTGTTTATCCTCGATATTAATGCGAATTGGCAAGGTTACCGCGAGTTTATCCGCGATATTATCGCGACTTTGACGCGAGGTTAACGTGAGTTTATTCGCGAGGTTAACGCGAGTTTGGCGCGAGTTTATCCGGGAGGTTAACGCAAGGTTATCCCCGAGGTTAACTCGAGTTCAACGCGAGTTTATCGTCGATGTTAACGTCAGGTTAACGCGAGTTTATCCCGGTGACACTAACGCGAGTTTAACCGCGAGATTAACGGGAGTCTAACCTCTAGGTTAAAATGAGTTTAACTCGAACTTAACGGGAAGTAATCCTGGAGGTTAACGCATGTTTATCCGCGAGGTTAACGCTATGTTAAGGCGAGTTTAACGCGAGTTTAACGCTAGTTAATCCGCGAGGTTAACGCGCGTTTATCCCCGAGGTTAATGCGAGATTAACGCGAGTTAAATCTCGAGGTTAGCGCGTGTTTATCCGCGGGATTAGCGCGAGTTTATGTGCGACGCTAACGCGTGTTTATCCGCGAGATTAACGCGAGACTATCCGCTAGGTTTACGCGAGTTTAAAGCGAGGTTAACTCGAGTTTAACGCGAGTTCATCCGGGAGGTTAATTCGAGTTTAACGGGAGTTTATCCGCGTCGTTAGCGCGAGTTTGACGCGAAGTTAATGCTAGAGTATCCATGAGGTTAGCGCGTGTTAAACGCGAGTTTATCCGCAACGTTAACGCGAGATTAAAACTCGTGGGTAAACTCGTGTTAAACTCCCGCTAACCGCGTGGATTAACACCCGTTATCCTCGCGGGTTAACTAGCGTTAATCTCGCGTCATCCTCGTAGATTAACAAGCGTAAAATTCGCGTAAAACTCGCGTTAGCCTCGCCGATAAACTCCCGTTAACCTCGCGGGTAAACTCGCGTTAACCTCGCGGATATTCACGCGCCAAACTCGCGATACCCTAATGGATAAACTCCTATCAAACTCGCGTTAACCTTGTGTTAACCTCGCGTTAAACTCGCGTAAACCTCGTGGATAAACTTGTGTTATACTCGCGTTAACCTTGCGAATAAACTCGCGTAAAACTCGCGTAAAACTCGCGCTAACCTCATGGATAAACTCGCACCAAACTCACGTTAACCTGGCAAATTAACACTCGCCAACAATGCGGATAACATCGCCGATAAACTCGCGTTAAACTCGAGTTAACCTACAGCACCTTTTATTTGATCAGATTTGCCCATCTAGAAGGTTTTCTGGGAGGTTGTCACTTTTAGGGCCTTTGTTGCCCCATAAAGAGGGGTCATATGGGGACGGGCAACATGTCAATCAACTCGTCTTCATTTGTGCCACCCTACAGCAGCTTTTATTTGATCAGATTGGCCCATCTAGAAAGTTTCATGGGAGGTTGTCACTTTTAGGGCCTTAATTGCCCCATAAAGAGCGGTCATATGGGGACGGGCAACATGTCAGTCAACTCATCTTCATTTCTGCCACCCTACAGCAGGTACCATTTTTCCTGTTTTGATGGAATAAAAAATTTCAAATGTCAAATAAGGAATAAGTAACTAACTTCACGTCGCTCCTCAGAAAACCTGAGAAGATTGTACTCGGTAAGGGCCTTAAATTTATACCAACGCCTCCAAAACCTATCAAATCCTTCTTCAGTGAGGATATCGAATTCCTTCACAATAGAATGAGATTGAGAGCTACACATGCTGACCAACAGCAGCGGTTCATTAACTCATTCCACAAGAAGACCAATAACGCTCCAACCACTTTTCACAATGTTACAGTGGAAACATACCTATCTAAGACGAAAATAGAACTCCTACGGTGTCTTAACCCCTCGCGCCTTCGCATCTGCCGCAATAATATGACCAAGGCGGAGCGAATTGCACTAAATAGCCTTCGGCGAACCCGCGACATTGTTATCAAATAGTCATGAGATACAGCCAAATCAACTGTTCTACTCAGCTGCACCATCTATGTAGCTGAGGGCCTTCGACAACTTACCTCGGCCCTCCACTATAACCCCCCCCCCCCCCCCCCCCCCCCCCCCATGATATAACGGCACGTACCACAATCGACGTCCGGAAGCACTTGGAACGTACGTACAGTAACCACGAGATTGATCACACCTCTGACTTCACAGTGCGAGCTACCAATTAGACATGGATTTCCTGCCAGAAAAAATCAAGAACACCTTGCTGCTGCTGGATGCCAGCTCACTTCTCAACTGGAATGTCCAGGTGGAGAGTGACTGCGTCCAGCTTTCCATTAAGTACGAGACAAAGCCCACGTCTGGGAGTGGTAGCATCTTTCGCGGGCCAACACGCACTGGTCCACCCCAGAGGAAGGGAAAGGTGACTACCACCGAGACACCCATGGAAGCAAAGAAGAAGACGGAGGTGACTCCAGCTCCTTATTCCTTATTCCTTATTCGATACTCAGTAAACTGCCGAGAGGCATTAAACAAATACCACTGTAGGGTGGCACACCACAAACACTATTACCAGCGGGGTCAACCACCCCGGCCAACCACCGTCAACCGTTCAACCAAAAGGCTTAAAAACAGGGGTTTTGATTTTCTCGGCAGTTTGACGCAATAGATTCAAATAAATACCACCATAGGGTGGCACGCCACAAACACTATTACCAGAGGGGTCAACCACCCCGGCCAACCACCGCCAACCATCCAACCAAGAGGCTTAAAAACAGGAGTTTTGATTTCCTCGGCCGCTTGACGCAATAGATTCAAATAAATACCACCACAGGGTGGCACACCACAAACACTATTACCAGGGGGGTCACCCCCCCCCCGGGCAACCACCGCCAACTGTCCAACCAAGAGGCTTAAAAACAGGGGGTTTGATTATCTCGGCCGTTTGACGCAATAGATTCAACCACCCCGGCCAACCACCGTCAACCGTCAACCGTCCAACCAAAAGGCTTAAAACAGGGGTTTTGATTTTCTCGGCAGTTTGACGCAATAGATTCAAATAAATACCACCATAGGGTGGCACGCCACAAACACTATTACCAGAGGGGTCAACCACCCCGGCCAACCACCGCCAACCGTCCAACCAAGAGGCTTAAAAACAGGGGTTTTGATTTTCTCGGCAGTTTGACGCAATAGATTCAAATAAATACCACCACAGGGTGGCACACCACAAACACTATTACCAGAGGGGTCAACCACCCCGGCCAACCACCGCCAACCGTCCAACCAAGAGGCTTAAAACAGGGGTTTTGATTTTCTCGGCTGTTTGACGCAATAGATTCAAATAAATACCACCATAGGGTGGCACACCACAAACACTATTACCATAGCGGTCAACCACCCGGCCAACCACCACCAACTGTCCAACCAAGAGGCTTAAAAACAGTGGTTTTGATTTTCTCCGCCGTTTGACGCAATAGATTCAAATAAATACCACCACAGGGTGGCGCACCACAAACACTATTACCAGAGAGATTGTGGGGGACATAGTAGCCACTAGGTTCGCCCTCAAGCTTCGGTTGCGGTCATCTAACAGCGTCGCGAGGTGAGGAGGGCCACCATGGTAGCCCATCACTATAAGCCCGGCCACGGGGGGGGGGGGGGGGGCGTTGTTGTTTGGTGATATGAGCTAGATTTAAAGAGAGCACCATAGGTTCGTGTCAAGACTAGGGCCATGGTAGCCCAGTCCGTGTAAGCCCAGCTCCCCGTGGGGGGGGGGGGGGGGGAGGGCTGCATGCAGTATAGTAATTTGAGCTAATTTCTGGAGTACACCATCAGTCCGTGTTCAGGTTGCCCACGGAATGCTATGTTCAGAATATTGTGGTATTACATGGCCCGGACCTACAAATGTAAGAAAGGGGTTGGTTGGTTCTCGGTTAACTTTTCGTTTTTGGTTATCCAGTGTTGGTAGATGGTAGAGTGGTACCGGGGTTAGTCTTTTAATGTATGGTCACCATAGGGAGACCCTAGGTTAGCTTCAATAGATAGACTAGAGGTCAGCCCTCATTAGGTTGAAGGTTCAGAGCTCAGTATAGCTAGGCCGTGTCAGCCCGTGCGGTAGGGTTGGAATGCCGTTCCATCCGACTGATCCGATGCTGATTCTGGGTGCGTTTGACATGTAAAGCCACTCGCGAGCTATTTGCGCGGAGGCGGCGGCTGATGTTTATAGGTATATGACGGCCTGTGAATGAATGAGCATCGCTGGAAGGAGCACATTGGCCTTATCCCCGGATGCATGCCCCTGATTGACTAGGGGTATTGTCACTCGGTGAGTGGATAGTGGACCCTGTGTGTTCATGGGACATATTGTAGTGTCCACCGGTGGGTGGATTCTGGGAAGCACACCCCTTGTTGGTCAGAGGTATTGTCCTGGTGAAGCGGGTTACTGAGATATTCGTACACCTCAGTTTGCAGGTTAGAAATGCACCTCCACTATTTTGCCTGTAGGAGCTATGTCAAAGGCTGGGTCGTTTGGAGAGCTAGCACGTCGAGGTCCGACGGTATGTCGCTCTCAAATATCATACGCCATTAATGGTGCGGCGTGACTCTACTTTTAGAGTATTGAGAAGATCAGCTGGTGAGACGTTTTGTTTGTTGCGTTGTTTGTAAATGCGGTGTTTAGGGTGTGCATCAGAATCCCGAAACATGTGTCTCAGAGTGTGATTGAGCTGTAGTCGGAGTTTACGGTGTGTTTCAGGGTGTACCGATTCCATGGTGGAAATAAGGTGGACCTCTATTCGTATTTGTCCGGAATTAGCTTCCGCAATGTGTTATATGATAAGAATGATAAGAAGGGGATAGAGAGACCACTAGGCTCGCCCGCAAGCTTCAGGTATAGCATCTGACTGTTGTAATGTAAGGGGGCACCGGTGGCCCATTTCGCTGTGCAGCAAAGCGCCCCTGGGGGGCGCCTTAAGTAGTGTGATGAATGAGACCCGCGGTCAGTGGGTTATATAAGTTCACGGGCCACGTAAGGTATGTCCGTTGTCGCGAATGGTAGGACGCGCCCCAATTCTATGTAGAAATGAGATGGGAACGCGAGTGTGCTCTATAAGGAAATTCCTATGCTTTTAGATGGGCGGGGTGCCCATTGATACTACTTCATAACAGACACCGGCGGTGAATATAAGTATATGGTCACCATAGGTGAATCTGAGGTCAGCCCCTGAGGGCCGATCGCCCGGGGCTCAGAATGAGGTTAACGCCGCCCTGCATTGTGCAGAGGTGTGGGCCTTCATGCGATGGAGGCTAATGAGATACAAGTATTAGTGAGAAAAGACCTGGTGGACCTTTGCGGCGTTGGTATATATTTAAGTCCCTTTCCAAGTACAATTTTCTAATGTGTACTGAGGGTGTAAGCTGACAGATTGGTAATATGTTTGCTAGCCGTGTCAGCCAGTGCGGCGAGGTGAGATTGTCGTTTCACTTGTCGCCGTGTGTCCAATCTCCGGATGCGTTTGACACGTAGAGTGGCTCGTGGGCTTCTTGATCGACGACGCTGGGCTTAGCAGCGGGTTTTGGAGGAATGAGCTCACTGGTCAGAGCAAATCGGCTTAGTCAGGATTGTTTATTGTCGAGTATCATAGTTAGGTTGTGTAGTATGTCCTCTCTCGTGCATTTATGGGCAAGCTCGGCAAAGGCAGTAGTAGCGATTGGTGTTTTTCCAAGAGAGTGGGTACTAACACATGGGTGGTCCATGATTTGTATACCTAGGGAAGAGGGATGGAGAGAGCCATCCAGCCTGGAGGCACGTGCAGGTGGAGTGCCTGTGTCCAAAGCGTCAGGTTCAATGGAACTGGACAAAGTTTCAGAGTCGTCAGAAGAGATAGAAGAATTCTATGCCCTCCGAAGACGTATTGGTGAGACAACCGTTGGTTCCACTGGTGGAACCGTGGTCAGGATCTGACAAGGGAGCGACGGAATTGAATCCCAGGGGACAGATATGATCCCTACGACCGACGTGAGTGGATATGTCGGTGGGCTCAGTGGTTGGTAGTGGACCGAGCCGAGCTGATTCAGTGATGGTTGATACCAGTTGTATGTCTGTGGCACTACCGACGGTATCATTCGCATTATTGTTGGACCCGTGGTCTGTAGACGGGTGGAGGGGCCACAATCTCTTTGGCATAGTGATCTGTGACCATGGTAGTTGGGTACTACAAGGGGTCATAAGTGTACTATGTACGGTAGGTGTGGCAATGTCCAGAGGTACGCGAGGTGTGGAATCTGCCTCTATAGTAGTGGCCCTGCGTTTAGTGGTACTAAGCTCCGCCCTGTGGATGGCAGAGGGGACATCTTTGGGAGAGGTCGCAGAGGTCTGATATTTATTGACACGAGATGTAGCAATCGGGGAAAGAATCATGGTCATTCCCAACTTGCGACGCGTAGGTGAGCTCGGAAGTGAATCAGCTAAGGTTTGCTTGGTGTCTATCGGTGCCGTTAGTCTGTGAGAACGCTTCGGGATGCGTGTCCCAACTTGGTCGGGGGATGTCTACTCGGTTAGTGGATTATGACCCCTTGTGTGGTTTTGGGGTGTACAGTAGCAGCAGCTGTTGTGCTAGTGCCCTGATCAAGGGCCGGTACTGCTGTGGCCATGATTTCCTTAAAACGCTGAGCATTAGATAGTCGATATTTGGTGAGATCAGCGCTGGAGAAGCGCTTGATAGTAGTATGGAAGAGCTCAAGAAAGGCAGGTTGGTCCTGCTCAGTGATATTAGGAGGAAGCCGGTTGTTGAGGTACTCCGATGTCTCGACTTCTAGGTCAGAGATACGCTTCCAGTATTGTGTCTGTATGAGTTGTGTCAAACGCTGAGTGGTTTGGAGAGCAAGCTCGTCGAGGTCCGACGATATGTCATTCTCAAATTTGAGCACGCCATTGACAGTGCGGCGTAGATCTGTATTTATGGTACTGAGAAGATCTGCGGGCACGACGTTTTGTGAGTTGCATTGTTGATAAATGCGGTGTTTATGGTGCGCATCAGCTTCCCGAAACATGAGTCTCCGAATATTATTGAGTTGCAGTCGGAGCTTGCGGTGTGTCTCAGGGTGAAACGACTCCATTGTGGAGAGGAGGTAAATAATTGAGAGGTGAGGTGGCCCTCTATTTGTATTTGTCACAGTGTGTGTGTGTGGGGGGGGGGGGGGGGGGGGGGCATAGTAGCCACTAGGTTCGCCCCCAAGCTTCGGTTGTGGTCATCTAACAGCGGTGCGAGTTGGGGAGGGCCATAGTGATTGGGCGGGGGGGGGGGGCGCATAGTAGCCACTAGGTTCGCCCTCAAGCTTCGGGTGCGGTCATCTAACAGCGTCGCGAGATGGGGAGGGGCACGGTAGCCCATCCCTATAGCATTGCCCCCGAGGGGGGGGGGTGGTTTGGTGATATGAGCTGGATTTAAAGAGAGCACCATAGGTTCGTGTCAAGACTAGGGCCATGGTAGCCCAGTCCGTGTAAGTCCGGGGGGGGGGGGGGGGGACTGCATGTGGTATGGTAATTCGAGCTAATTTCAGGAGTGCGCCATCAGTCCGTGTTCAGGTTGCCCACCGCAATGCCATGTTCAGTATATTGTGGTATTACATGGCCCATACCCACAAAATGTAAGAAAGGGGTTGGTTGGTTCTCGGTTAACTTTTCGTTTTTGGCTATCCCGTGTTGGTAGATGGTAGAGTGGTACCGGGATTAGTTTTTTAATGTATGGTCACCATAGGAAGACCCTAGGTTAGCTTCAATAGATAGACCTGAGGTCAGCTCCCATTAGGTTGAAGGTTCAGAGCTCAGTATAGCTAACCGTGTCAGCCCGTGCGGTAGGGTTGGAATGTCGTTCCATCCGACGTCGTGTATGCTGTTTCTGAGTGCGTTTGACATGTAAAGCCACTCGCGAGCTCTTTACGCGGCGGCAGCGGCGGCGGCGGTGGCGGCTGAGGTGTATAGGTATATGACGGCCTGTGAATGAATGTGGCCTGTAGAAGAGTGAACATCACTGGTATGAGCGAAATGGCCTAGTCATGGCCGTTCAGTCTCGAGTATTCTGGCTAAATTCCGCAGTTTGCCATCTCTGGTATAGCTCAGGGCAAGCCCTGGAATGGTAGGTATAATAGGTGGTGTTTTTGCCCTGTTAGTAGTGGACACAAAGGGTCCGTTCATGGTTGGAGGGTGAGTAACATCGTCAGGACCGGATGCCGATGAAGCAGGAAGGCCTGCTGTCGGTCTAATCGGATTGGATCGGATCCCTGGGCCATCAGGGAAGCATAAGAAAACTGTATACTCTTCGTGGAAGATGTGGTATGATGACCGCTGGTTCCAGTGGTAGACGTGAGCCCATGTTCCGACTGTGGGAGTTCTCACCCGAACCGCTTAACCTGGCGAACAGCCAAATGAGAACACCAATACTCATTCCTCTATATGCGTTCCACTATGTGAAGATCGCACCCCTGCGCAACGCAGGAGGCTATTTTTCCAACCCTGAGCCGTAACCTCGGGCCAACCTAGGGTCCTTCTACGGCGACCACATATCGAGAGCCTAATCCCGTTTCTACACCACCTTTCACAAACACGGGATATATGAGACTATACCCATCCGAGTACCAACACCCTCTCCAAGAGGGGGTTCCAGTCGTGTGATATGACGGTATGATGAACATGGCACTCCGTGATCAATCTTGGCACGAAACTGATGGCGCTATCTTCAAATCCAGCTCATATCACCAAACAACAACGCCCCCCCACCCCCCGGGCCGGGCTCAGAGGGATGGGCTACCATGGCCCTCACCATCTCGCACTGCTGTTAGATGACCGCACCCGAAGCTTGAGGGCGAACCTAGTGGTCACTATGTCCCCCCACTATCACGGTTGGCGGTGGTTGGCCGGGGTGGTTGACTCCTCTGGTAATAGTGTTTGTGGTGTGCCACCTTATGGTGGAATTTAATTGAATTTATTGCATCAAATGGCGGAGAAAATCAAAACCTCTGTTTTAAGCCTCTTGGTTGGACGGTTGACGGTGGTTGCCCAGAGTGGTTGACCCCTCTGGTAATAGTGTTTGTGGTGTGCCACCTATGGTGATATTTATTTGAATCTATTGCATCAAACGGCCGAGAAAATCAAAACCATGTTTTAAGCCTCTTGGTTAGATGGCTGGCGTTGGTTGGACGGTTGGCGTTGGTTGGCCCCTCTGGTAATAGTGTCTGTGGTGTGCCACCCTATTGTGGTATTTATTTGAATCTATTGCGTCAAACGGCTGAGAAAATCAAAACCCTTGTGTTTAAGCCTCTTGGTGGGCGGTTGGTGGTGGTTGGCCGGGGTGGTTGACCCCTCTGGTAATAGTGTTTGTGGTGTGCCACCCTATGGTTGTATTTATTTGAATCTATTGCATCAAACGGCCTAGAAAATCAAAACCCCTGTTTATTGGCCTCTTGGTTGGACAGTTGGCGGTGGTTGACCGAGGTGGTTGACCCCTTTGGTATTAGTGTTTGTGGTGGGCCACCCTACGTTGGTATTTATTTGAATCTATTGCGTCAAACGGCTGAGAAAATCGAAACCCCTGTTTTTAAGCCTCTTGGTTGGACGGTTGGGGTGGTTGTCCGGGGTGGTTGACCTCTCTGGTAATTATGTTTCTGGTGTGCCACCCTATGGTGGTATTTATTTGAATCTATTGTGTCAAACAGTTCAGAAAATCAAAACCCCTGTTTTTAAGCCCCTTGGTTGGACGGTTGGGGGTGGTTGGCTGGGGTGGTTGACCCCTCTGGTAATAGTGTTTTTGGTGTGCCACCCTATGGTGGTATTTATTTGAATGTATTGCGTCAAACGGCCGAAAAAATCAAAACCCCTATTTTTAAACTTCTTGGTTGGACGGTTGGCGGTGGCTGGCCAGGGTGGTTGACCCCCTCAGGTAATAGTGTTCGTGGTGTGCCACCTTATGGTTGTATTTATTTGAATCTATTGCGTCAAACGGCCGAAAAAATCAAAACCCCTGTTTTTAAGCCTCTTGGTTGGACTGTTGGCGGTGGTTGGCTGGGGTGGTTGACCCCTCTGGTAATAGTGTTTGTGGTGTGCCACCCTGTGGTGGTATTTATTTGAATCTATTGCGTCAAACTGCCGAGAAAATCAAAACCCCTGTTTTTAAGCCTCTTGGTTGGACGGTTGGGGTGGTTGGCTGGGGTGGTTGACCCCTCTGGTAATAGTGTTTCTGCGTCAAACGGCCGAGAAAATCAAAACCCCTGTTTCTACACCTCTTGGTTGGACGGTTGGCGGTGGTTGGCTGGGGTGGTTGACCCCTCTGGTAATAGTGTTTCTGCGTCAAACGGCCGAGAAAATCAAAACCATGTTTTTACGCCTCTTGGTTGGACGGTTGGCGTTGGTTGGGCGGTTGGCGTTGGTTGGCCCCTCTGGTAATAGTGTCTGTGGTGTGCCACCCTTTGGTGGTATTTATTTGAATCTATTGCGTCAAACGGCCGAGAAAATCAAAACCCTTGTGTTTAAGCCTCTTGGTTGGGCGGTTGGGGGTGGTTGGCTGGGGTGGTTGACCCCTCTGGTAATAGTGTTTGTGGTGTGCCACCCTATGGTGGTATTTATTTGAATGTATTGCGTCAAACGGCCGAAAAAATCAAAACCCCTATTTTTAAACTTCTTGGTTGGACGGTTGGCGGTGGTTGGCCAGGGTGGTTGACCCCCTCAGGTAATAGTGTTCGGGGTGTGCCACCATATGGTTGTATTTATTTGAATCTATTGCGTCAAGCTGCCGAGAAAATCTAAACCCCTGTTTTTAAGCCTCTTGGTTGGATGGTTGGCGGTGGTTGGCCAGGGTGGTTGACCCCTCTGGTAATAGTGTTTGTGGTGTGCCACCCTATGGTGGTGTTTATTTGAATCTATTGTGTCAAACGGCCCAGAACATCAAAACCCCTGTTTTTAAACCTTTTGGTTGGACGGTTGGCGGGGATTGGCCGGGGGGTTGACCCCCTCTGATAATAGTGTTTCTGGTGTGCCACCCTATGGTGGTATTTATTTGAATGTATTGCGTCAAACGGCCGAAAAAATCAAAACCCCTGTTTTTAAACTTCTTGGTTGGACGGTTGGCGGTGGTTGGCCGGGGTGGTTGACCCCCTCAGGTAATAGTGTTCGTGGTGTGCCACCCTATGGTTGTATTTATTTGAATCTATTGCGTCAAACTGCCGAGAAAATCTAAACCCCTGTTTTTAAGCCTCTTGGTTGGACGGTTGGCGGTGGTTGGCCAGGGTGGTTGACTCCTCTGGTAATAGTGTTTGTGGTGTGCCAATCTCTTGTTTTTAAGCCTCTTGGTTGGACGGTTGGTGGTGGTTGGCCGGGATGGTTGACTCCTTTGGTAATAGTGTTTGTGGTGTGCCACCCTATGGTGGTATTTATTTGAATCTATTGCGTCAAACGGCCGAGAAAATCAAAACCCTTGTGTTTAAGCCTCTTGGTTGGGCGGTGGTTGGCCGGGGTGGTTGACCCTCTGGTAATAGTGTTTGTGGTGTGCCACCCTATGGTGGTATTCATTTGAACCTATTGCGTCAAACTGCCGAGAAAATCAAACCCCCTGTTTTTAAGCCTCTTGGTTGGTCGTTTGGCGGTGGTTGGCCGGGGTAGTTGATATTTATTTATTTATTGTTGTTTATGGTCACATACTTCTGCACAATGGCTAATCATGACCACAACATGGAGATAAAGTCAAGGTCAGTCAATCGTTTATACCCCATGTTGCCTATTTTAGAGGACTCGCACCCCAACCATTAGTTAGTGACTGGGTCCTATTTTACCAGTGAAACAAAGCTTGTTTACCACAGTAAACAAGCACTTCTTCACTTCCCGGGGTTCCCACGGGGGCGGGGTAGTTGATCCCTCTGGTAATAGTGTTTGTGGTGTGCTACCCTTTGGTGGTATTTATCTGAATCTATTGCGTCAAATGGCTGAGAAAATCAAACCCCTGTTTTTAAGCCTCTTGGTTGGGCGGTTGGTGGTGGTTGGCCGGGGCGGTTGACCCCTCTGGTAATAGTGTTTGTGGTGTGCCACCCTATGGTGGTATTTATTTGAATCTATTGCGTCAAACGGCCGAGAAAATCATAACCCCTGTTTTTAAGCCTCTTGGTTGGACGGTTGGCGGTGGTTGGCCGCGGTGGTTGACCCTCTGGTAATAGTGTTGGTGGTGTGCCACCCTATGGTGGTATTTATTTGAATCTATTGCGTCAAACGGCCGAGAAAATCAAAACCCCTGTTTTTAAGACTCTTGGTTTGACGTTTGGCGGTGCTTGGCCGGGTAGTTGACCCCTCTGGTAATAGTGTTTGTGGTGTGTTACCCTTTGGTGGTATTTATCGGAATCTATTGCATCACATGGCCAAGAAAATCCAATCTCTTGTTTTTAAGCCTCTTGGTTGGACGGTTGGCGGTGGTTGGCCGGGGTGGTTGCCCCCTCTGGTAATAGTGTTTGTGGTGTGCCACCTTATGGTGGTATTTATTTGAATCTACTGCGTCAAACGGCCGAGAAAATCAAAAGCCCTGTTTTTAAGCCTCTTGGTTGGACGGTTGGCGGTGGTTGGCCGGGGTGGTTGACCCCTCTGGTAATAGTGTTTGTGGTGTGCCATCCTGCGGTGGTATTTGTTTAATGCCTCTCGGCAGTTTCCTGAATATCGGATAAGGAATAAGGAGCTGGAGTCACCTCCGCATGAAAGTATATAGTGACTGGAGTTTTCATAACGATAGCCGCAGCGCATTCAGGATTATCCCCGATAAATCTGTCAAACTCATGGCCATTTAGTTCGCTACAATCTAAACGAAGTTTATAATGGATAATCTGCGCATTTCTGCTCCCGGCATAGTAATATTTAGGGACAATAATATAATCAATTACTAAAACTTTTTTCAGGACATTTATTGTTTCGCAGTTTCTGACGTTCTCGTGAAGGCTGTTCCAGAGTCTCATAGCAGATGGCAGAAATGAGTTTGAGAACCATTGCGTGTTGCATTTAATTTCACGAAGTAAATTGAATGTTCTTAGTGGATAAGGAGTTAATTCTAAAACTGTACGGGGGATTAACAGTCGCGTGTAATTAGGTACATCCGTGTTAATAATTTTAAACAAAGTTATAATTTTGTGCCGTTTTCTACGTTCATTTAATGTTATAAAACGTGTATCTTTATATATAAGATTATGGCTTGTCCCTCTTGGCACTCCAATAACTGTCGGTAACGCGTCGAGCTGTAAATGTTCGAGGTGTATATTTTTCGTGTTGTTACAGTTGTCCCATACAACATCCGCGTTAGTCAAACATGGGAATAATAAAATATCTATAGAGTGTTTCTAATGCGGATCTAGAAAGTCTGTATTTTAACCCTTTACCCAACGTAACGGCCAAAACCGGCCAGCGCTATTCTCAAAAATCGCCAATTAATTTTCAAAATATTTTCATTTTTTGTCTCAAAATCATAGGTTATGACCCCTCGTTGGAACGAGCTCGTCGAGCTCGTTCCAACGAGGGGTCATAACCTATGTTTTTGAGACAAAAATGAAAAAATTTAGTTATTCAAGAATTTTTTTTGCAAGTGTCGTCTGCTTTTCATGTTAGGTAAAGGGTTAAACTTCTGAGGCAGTTTATCATCGGACTAACCTTTTACACAACCATGTCGACATGAGCATCCCAGTTAAGGTGCATTGCTGTTTCCTCCCTCAATTCACTCAGCACAGTTGGAAAGTTTTCCTTTACAGGTTAAGGATTGTATTTCTCTGAATATTCAGGGATAATTGATAATATTGCTGGCTTTGATCCAGCAATATTAATTCTGAAAGTTCATTCTCTGTTGGTTCAGGCGTACATTTTCTTGTAACAATCTTAGCTAGTGTGGCCTCCGTTTGAGGATTACAACATGCTCTTATAATATTGTCCAATTTTCTCTTCATAGTTTTAGCCGAACTAAAATCAATGTCACTGCATGTTTTATAAGTCACACCTTTAACAGAACTTAGTTGACGCCAGTAGGATTTTTCTTCTGTAACAGGTTTTTTGCATCTCTTAATTTAACAGTAGATTCTATTGCAAAAAGTAAGGCAGTAATGTGGGAGCATACTTCACCTAATCCTGCCACACAAGTGCAGTGGGCTGCCAACACACATCCATTTTGTCCAGCAATAAACCATGACTGGAGAGGTTTTTCGCTCATTTTCTGTGAATGCACAACCTTTGCTTTTGTCAAACATTTGTCGTTAATCATTCTTTCCATCTTCTCACGGACCAACCACAAACAAACTGGTTGTATGCGTCTAGTTATTTGTAATTTTTCAAATCTTCTGAGGTATAAGGAGTAGGTGAGAACACTAAGTAGTTCACTATATCAGGGTACGTCACACTGGGCAGTAAGGTTTCATCGTCTGACCAAGCTGATGTGGGCATTTCATATGGATCTTCATTTCCAATTAACTTTAACTTCCGTTCATATCGTGATCTTTCACCAGGAACAAGTTCATCCCTATATGTAACAGCGGTCTGTCAAAGTTTTTTCGTTTCTCTCCAAAGCTTTTGCCATTTGAATGAATAAAATATAATTTAAGTAATTCAACAATCAGATCGTATTTCAAATAGTGAGGTTTGTGTACTTTCCGATATCGCCAATATGGCCGCTCATCGAGTCACTGACATAAATGCGACGTTAGTTAAAACACACAATCATTCACGATGAATCGGGCTGCAGGTCTTTGAATTTTCTCCACTTTGTTGATGTCGTTCTTGGTGTAGGGGTCCCTTATATATGATAGCTCTATATTGTAGCATAGAACGTACGAGGGCTATGTATGAGAGTTTCTTGTATTCTTTGGGACAATGCATGCACTTTAGGTTTCCTTTGAGGACGCCAAGAGTGGAACTGACTTTTTCTTACTGCATTTCCGATGTGATTTCACCATTTTTGGTCGTTGGCGATTTGTAAACCTGGACATCAATTTGAATGCACATCCCGTAGTATATGGACTGGTTGTTTAAAACCTTTACCTAACACGAAAAGCAGACGACACTTGCAAACACAATTCTTGAATAATTAATGTTTTTCATTTTTTGTCTCAAAGACATAGGTTATGACTCCTCTTTGGAACGAGCTCGACGAGCTCGTTCCAATGAGGGGTCATAACCTATGTTTTTGAGACAAAAAATGAAAAATGAAAAAATAATGAAAATTAAGTAGCGATGTTTGTGAATAGCGCTGGCCGGTTTTGACGTTACGGTGGGTAAATAGAGGGTTAAGGTATAAAAAGGATTGACTTTTCTTTTTGATTGATAGGATAGGTATAAATAGTATGTAATGTGGTTTTGAGCCATCATTTGGGGGATCTCGGTGGGGGACCTCGGAAGTGACGTCATGTCACCTGACCCAGTTGCGCCATGTTGTTGTCATGGTAACCCGCGTGAGCTGCAATGTTGTGACGTCATCCCCATAGTGATACGTGGTATTAGTGCGCATGCACAGCGCGTGTTGTTATGGTGATACGTGTTTCTGTCGTCCATTTTGTACACTGGAGGCCGCCATCTTAGCTTTTATGGTAGCACGTGGCTGCTATGTGACCCAAAGGCTTCGCATAGGACAGGGGTATGTTCCGAGTGTGTGTTCGATTGAATAGGAGTAAATCTAATTACCACAAACAACCCAACAATCCCTCCAAATCACCAAAATACACTTTTATTTACTACAGAATCCTATTTAGGACCGCCATACCGTAGATTTTAATAGTAGCACGTAGTGCTATAGTTCCGAGGGGAACTGGGGGTAACTACGATTAAATAGGAGTAAATTGTTTGTTTGTTTGTTGGTGGTTAACGTCACACATTTATGCACCATGGCTAATCGTCACACAACATGGAGATGAAGTCAAGTTTAGTCAATCGTTGATCAACATGTTGCCCATTTTAGAGGACTTTCACCCCAAGCATTGGTGACTGGGTCCTATTTTACTAGTAAAGCGGAACTGGTTTACCACAGTAAACAAGTGCTGCTTACTTCCCGGGGTTCCCACGGGGATTTATGAGTAAATCTAATTACCCAAATAAACCCGATAATCCCTCCAAATCACCGAAATTGACTTTATTTCCCCCCAGAATCCTATTTAGGACCGCCATATCATATGGTACCGAGAGGCCGCCAGGTACCGTGGGGGAGGGGGGGGGGGGCACCAGGGTAAATTCGACTGAACTAGAGTAGTTTTTCTTGGTAGGATTCCCTCAGAATCCCTTTTTAGGACCGCCATACCATAGCTTATAATAGTAGCACGTAGTGCTATAGTACTGAGGGACCCCTTTGGATTATAGCCAACTGAAAGCCTATATCATTCCAAATGCCAAGAATCTATCGAGTAATTACTGATAAGTCATTGCTCGAACGACTCGAATCCCATCGAGCAAATAAGCCTAGCTATACCTATCTCAGTCTCGACTATAACATCGATCAAGGTTGGGGAATGTAAAGACAGGTATATTTTCTAATGATTTCGTTCTAGTTCTACATCGATGCAGGAGTCTGATTGCCGACAGTAGAGAAAAAATTCGCAAAAGATGCTGGAAGGGTACAGTTATTCCAGTCGAGCATGAACAAATAAACATGCAGACCATACAAATCTTTTATCTTCAGAATGCCATTTCTGAGGAACAGTGGGTGGGTGTGGGCATTATATTTCTTATTGTTAATGATTCGTATTGCCCGGTTTTTGTAGTTTAAACAGCCGAGAACATGCTTTCGATGCCCCCCACATTGGGGTGAAGTGAGTCTGTACTGATGTGAAATACAGCGTCTTCATTGCTGTAAAAGGGAGAACTTTCTTCACCTTGTTGAGGCTGAGAGTGACAAGGGCAGCTTTCGAGCAGAGTTTGGATATGTGGGCATTGTAAGATGGATTTTCATCAATATTTATGCCAAGAAATGTTATAGATTTTTCGTGTTGTCTGTTACCGACTTTTTCGATATTATTATTTATCGAAATCTTCTCATGGGCGGAATCATTTCCTACAGCTGGATTGATACGTATATATTTTCTTTTCTTGGGGTTCAAAACCAAGTGGTTGGCAATACACAAATCGGATAGTTTTTTCACTTCCTCATTAAATTCCGAGACAAGTGAGTTTATCTTCACCCCAGACTTGTATCCAGTGGTGTCATCTGCAAATGATAGGAGGTATAGCTTTGTTGAGTTGTTTTTGCCGTATATGTAAAGTAGAAACAATATAGGTCCCAAGATCGAACCTTGTAGAACACCACATGTAATTCTGCAAGGTCAGATTGGCGGTCACCGAAAGAAACATAATTGGCCCTAGTCTGAAGATAGCTTTTGAACCAGTTATTGGCGTTACATCTTATACCATAATATTCCAGTTTGTGGAGTAAAATCTCATGGCTGATGGTATCAAAGGCTTTAGATAGATCTGGGAATAGGGCTAGAGTACTGTCCTTACTAGGTTTGTTGTTTTCGGTGGCTGTGTCTTTTAGCAACTGCATGGCTGGATGTAGTGTACTGTGATGCTTCCTAAAGCCGTATTGCTGGGGGAAGAGGCTATCAAATTTATTTTGAAACCCAAGGAGTCTCACTAGCATGAGCTTTTCTGGGATTTTTAGAAAAAAACGGGCAAAATACTGATTGGTCTGCAGTTTGTAAAGTTGTTTTCGTCACCTGATTTGAATATTGGAGTTACTTTGGCAATTTTCATCCTGTTTGGAACTTCTCCGTGGCTTAATGACTCATTCATGATATGCGCAAGTGGAGTCGCAATGAAATTTATTGACTGTTTCAGAATGCCAGTTGAAATGTTATCACAGTCTTGACTTAATTTAGATTTCATTGACTTTGCGATATTTATTATCTCAATAGGTGAAGTGGGTGTGATAAATAGGTTTTCCGTAAGACTGGTATTGAGGTACTCAGCAAATGACTTCTGAGGCTTGGATATGAGTTTAGAAGTTTTACTTCCTATGTTTGTAAAGAAAGTATTGAACTCCTGTGCGATGTCATTTTCTGCATGGATCTTTCTATCGTCAAGATTGAAGAATGAAGGCAAAGTTACCGTTTTTATCCCTATTCAGAGCATTATTTAGAAGTTGCCATGTGTTCCGCATATTATTTTTATTTTCCAGAAGGGCTTTTTCATAATGCATAGCTTTACTTTGTTTTTTCATTCTATTAAATAGCCTACAGTCATTTTTGTAGTTCCTGATATGACCTTCTATAGAGGATCTTAAATTCTTATAGAAAAGTTTATTCTTTTTGTTTGCTGATATTAAAAGTCCTTTTGTCATCCATGGCTGTCGTTTTATGATACGACTTGAGGGTCACATGATTTACATTTGAAACGGGATTTGCTAACATCGGATTATATTGTTAACATCGACCTTCGAATGATTGAATTTTGAAAATATTACAAAAAATAAACGAAACATAGGGTGGGCCTTAAAAAATGGGTGGGCAAGAGGTGGTATAATCTGGTATTTAATTTAATCTTGTCAATGTGAATGTGTTTTTCTATTTTTCAACTATTTTAGTGCCATATATTTATTTTTGGTGTTTAAGGTTACACATTTTTGCACAATGGCTAATCGTGACGGCAACATGGAGTAAGTAAAGTTGTGTTTATTGTTGGGCTGCACGATCTTCAAAACTGAATACCGGTATCGGTATTCCAAAAAATACCGCGGTAAACCGGTTATTCGAAAACTGTTCAGATATCTGAACATTAGTACCACTACCACATCGAGACTTGAGGCATTATAGTCGGAACGAATCAGCATGCCTTGATAATGCGGTTCGAAACACCTTTACCCCAAGCAAACGATATCAAAACTTCTTATTTTAAATAAAAGTTTATCAGATTTTTCAAAAAATTTGTACAAAACAATATCGTGTGACCCCTCATTGGAACGAGCTCAGCGAGGGGTAACGTAATCTAGTTTTGTTGAAAAAAATTTATTAAACTTCTGAATTTGTATATTGCGCGGAAACATGCGGACGATTCCTTGGGCAAAGGGATAATATTATTCATTCGAGTCTACAGTTAAAACTTTACATATTGAAAATTAAATTGTGGATAAATAAATAATGACGATATTTTTTTAATTACACCGGTATTCAATCGATGAATACCGGTATATATCGATTTATCGACATACCGTGTAGCCCTAGTTTATTGTTCATACCCATATCGCCCATTTTAGAGGACTTCCACTCCCAAGCAACTTTACTTCCCACAGGGGGTGTTGGTGCCACATGTTACTTGAACAGTAGTCGATAGCCATTTCCAAACGTCCATGGCATAAATGTATTTTTGTTGGTAAAAGCAAAGCTATGTTGAGAGGCATTCCCCAAAAGTGATGAAATGAAGAAAGTGTGTGTTAACCCATTACCTAACAAGACTAACCGAAAATCTTCTTGATTTATTACATGCCTGTTCTATGTAATCCCCATCTACAGCAACAATAAACTATGCGGAAATGAAAATCTGTTCCGCACATATGTCAGACTATTTTTACATAGAAGCGAAAATTCACTGGAATTTTGTACAAATCGTGCAACGCAATTACAATTTGAATCGCTAGCGATAGCTGAAAATCGTCCACGGAGTTCCAATGTGGAACATAGGAACTTAGGGGACGAAATAGTAACACGAGTTCCCCTCGCAAATTTGGTTGGCGATAAATGTGTTGTTTTGTTGATAGTTGTCAAATGAATTGCTGAGTACACTTCTAATAATTTGTTTGTATAGACGTGAAGGCGTGTAATAAACACAAATCGACACACGCGTGTGAATGGGTTAATCGATATGGCACTTGTGCCATCGCGAAAGAATAAAACTGGAGGCCTGCAGCCTCTCGTTTAGTCGTTTTATCCTTCCGCGCTGGCGCTCGTACCATATCGATTAACCCATTCAAACGCGTATCGTTCTGTGTATTTACTGAAGATGCTCATTTTTTTTTGCCGACAAAACGAAGCTTATGGGTCATTTGATGTTCTTGACGAGCTTGTTCTAATGACGGGTCATAACCTACGTTTTTGAGACAAAAAATGAAAAAATAATGAAAATTACTGGCGATTTTTGAGAATAGCGCTGGTCGTTTTTTTTCGTTACGTTGGGTAAAAGGTTAATCAGTACTCGATTCAATAATGGGAATGCATGTTGATATGAATCCTGTTTCTTCGAATAGTTGTAGACACCAGACGGGGAAGAACTCGATGAGGTTGTGGGCTTCGGAGCAAGCATTAACAGTTAACATGCACTGAAAATCGAAAAGTAGTCAGTGGTAAATGATTAACCACGAACTACTTTCCGATTTCCAGTACCTGTTTTTTTTATACTGAAGACATTCGAGGCGATTGTGGAATCAAATTTGAATCGAATATTGTGACCGAATCGAATATCATTTCACTTACCAGATATTTGCAGGGTCCTAACTGCAATGCTATTCATTTAAGGTCACTTTCAGCATATATGGCTATCTCATGAACACAACATAGGTTTGAAGTAAGTTTAGCCAACCTTTTATACATATGTTACCCGGTTCCTACTTTACCAGTGAAGGAGTATTTTTTCCATAGTATACAACAAGCACTGCTCAGCTTCCAAAGATTCTTTTTCTCACCATAGCAGGTTAGGTAAAGGATTTAGTTAGTTAGTTAGTTATTGGTGTTTAAGGTCACATACTTATGCATAATGGCTAATCATGACCGCGACAATTTTACAGGTGGAGGAAGCCGGAGTACCCGGAGAGAACCACCGAGCAGCTGCCAGCTCCCCAACATAGTAACTCCGTACTGCAGCACAGGCAGGGTTAGATTGGTTGAAGACATGCGCACCATCGACGTGCGGTACGCGTTAGTACACGGCGTCATCGTGCCCCATGTGGACAATCGGGGTCAAGTACCTTGCCCAAGGACACAACGCGGGAGTCCGAATCGATCGCTCAGACGGTCACCCATCCAAGGATTAACCGGGATCGACGTTGCTTAACGTTGGTGATCTGACGAGAACCGGTTACTGCAACGCCACCGCGAGTCCCCCACACAAATATAGACACAAATATAAATGAATCATTTCTTGTTAAAATTTCTGTTGGTCCCTAACATATTATTGTTTCATATCTTTTCCCAAAATACAAAACACTAACAAGAGGCCCCAGGGGCCTGGGGGCACTCACCTGACATAGGAGACTAAATATCTGCCCAGGGAATTGACTTGAACATCTGCTCCTCCTAAGAAAAGCTTATACCAAATATCCAAAGATTCTGACCAGTGGATCTAAAAAAAAGGTTTTTAAAGAATATTCCTCATATTGAACTAAGTAATAATTCGGCCAAATATGAACCCAGGGACTTGGCTTTTACAAACTTATATCTCATATCCCCAAGGATACTGTATACCAAATATCAAAAGATTCTAACTGGTGGATGCGAAGATGATTTTTGAAGAATATTCTTCATATTGAACTAAGTTATAATTCGGGTTCCCACAGGGAGCCCAAATATCAACCCAGGGACTTGGCTTGAGCAAACTTGAATCTCACCCCCCAAAGAATGCTGCAAACCAAATATCAAAACATTCCGACTGCTGGATCTGAAAAAGAAGATTTTTAAAGAAAATTCCTCATTTTGAACTACGGTAAGTTATAATTTGGGCTCCCACAGTGAGCCCAAATATGAACCCAGGGATTGGCTTGAACGAAGTTGAATCTCACCCCCCTAAGGATGCTGCATACCAAATATCAAAACATTCTGACGGCTGGATCTGAAGAAGATTTTTAAAGAAAATTCCTCACTTTGAACTAAGTTATAATTCAGGATCCCACAGTGAGCACAAATATCAACCCAGAGACTTGGTTTGAACAAACTTGAATCTCACCCCCTTAAGGATGCTGCATAATAAATATGAAAATATTCTGATTGGTGGATCTGAAGAAGATTTTTAAAGAATGTTCCTCATACTGCACTATTTTAGACATTTGGGCTCCCATAGAGAGCCCAAACATGGACCCAGGGATTTGATTTCAATAAACATGTGAAACAATCTTCCAAAGATGTTATATGTGAAATTTGAAAGCTTTTGGAGCAATTAGTTTTGGAGAAGAGTAGTCTTAAATGTTTTTCCCACAACCCACAGTGTTAAAAAAATGCTGACTCATCACTTTTTCAAAGTCCCGAAAAAGTACCCCATGATAAAAACCGATAGCAATTTTTTTGGACCATTCCAATCTGTTGGTCCTAAGGAAGCTTCACACCATATAAGAATTCTCACTGCTGTATAGTTTTGGAGAAATGGGCGTTTTAAATTGTTTCTATTTTTAGCTCCTGCGGTCCGCATGGGGTGACGGGAAACTTTTTGGGGGCATAAATTGAGCCCTCATATCAAATTTGGTTCAAATCAGCCTCTCGGCTTGGAAAATAAAACATTTGGGCAGGGCGAAAATTCTTGCCCCTTCCATAACGACGGCAAATATAGCTCCTTGAACTTCTCTTGAACAAATCTGAGTCTACACCTCAAAAGGAAGCTGCACACCAAATATCAAGTCTCTGCTACTGATGGTTCATGAGATTTTTCAAGATTTAAGCACACTTTTAGGGCGTGGCCCTACCGAGGGGCAAGGCAACTTTTATTTGAACAAAATCAAAATGCGATGTCATAACAAACAATTATCTCAAATTTCACTTGAATCGGTTCAGCAGTTTTGGAGAAGACGCAAACACCATGTTCACGGACGACGGATGATGAGTAATCACTGTTTATCTGACTTTCAGTCAATTGAGCTAAAAATTCAGAAGAAAATTTGACAAACAATTGTGAATCAAAACAAGAGACTTGAGCCACTAACCTGGCCAAAGTTGTTAAGAAGGATTTCATTAGCATCTATGGCTAGTTAACACAACAGAGGAAAATAAGTTATTTAATTATTTATAACTCTGTTGTTCATGCCAGATGATTTTTTTTCTGGTATTGGGATGCTACCAAAGAAATAATACCCAGATTTTCAATAAAGCAAAACTAGGGAGTACAAATATCAACCTAGGGACTTAACTTGAACAAATTTGAAGGATGTTGTATACCAAATATCAAAAGATTCTGACTGGTGGTTCTAGAGAAGATGACTTGAGAATATTACCAATTTTGCAGTATGTGAAGTTTGCCCCCCCCCCCCCCCCCCTCCAACAGGAACACAAATATCAACCCAGGGACATTATTTGAATAAATTGAATCTCAACCCTCTAAGGATGCTGTATACCAAATATCAAAAGATTCTGATTGAATCTCAAGAAGCACATTTTTAAAGATTATTCGTCATATTGGACTAAGTTAAAATTCGGGCACCCTGAGAGAGCCCACTTATTAACCGATGGACTTGAGCTGAACAAATTGAATCCAACCCCTGTAAGGATTCTGTATGCCATATATTAAATGACTCCGATTGGTGTTTCTGGAGAAGAGTTTTAAAGATTATTCTTCATACTGGACTAAGTTAAAATTCAGGCTCCAATAGGGAGTCCAAAATTAACCCAGGTGATTTGGTTTGAACAAAATGAGATCTAACATTCCCAAGGATGCTGTATACCAAATATCAAAAGATTCAGCCTGGTGGATCTGAAGAAGATTTTTAAAGATTATCCCCCATATTGCTTTAAATTCAGCCCCCATTGGAAACACAAATATTAACTGAGGAACTTGTCTTGAACAATATTGAATCTGACCCTCATAGTAATGGCATACACCTCCCTATGGGGCTGGGCAAGTTGATTTGAACTAGAGGCTCTACAGAGCCTGCAATCGCTCACCTGAAACTACATATAAAATGTGATTTCCATAGGCTTTCCATGGTAACTATGAGCTGCAATGGTGACCATGTTTGCAACATTACATCAACATTACATGAGGATCATTGGTAGAATGTGACCCAGTCCTCAATCACGTGAAGTTTCAAAACATTTAAATATCAAACAGAATCATAGAATGTCTCTGGTGGTCATATTTTCCAACCAACGGGAACAAAACGAGGATCGTTTATGGAGGGCCTCCTGCAGACCATTCCTGCCAAGTTTTGGTTCACGTCGGCTCAGTAATGTCAGAGAGAAGATGAAAATGGTTTCCCATGGAGTTTTTCTATAGTAACAATAAACCGCAATTGTGGCCATGTTTGCAACACGATAACGTTAAATGAGGAACGTTGGTAAAGGGTGTCCCAGTCATCAGCCATGCAAAGTTTGAAAACATTTGGCCCTGTGCTTTCAGAGCAGAAGAGTTTTCAAAATTGACCAATCAGAATCAAAGAATGCTTCTGGCGGCCACGTTTTTCATCCAACAGGAATAAAATGAGTAACAGTTGTAGAGAACCTCTCATAGACCATGCCTACCAAGTCTGGTTCACATTGGCTCAGTACTTTCAGAGAAGATGATGAAAATGTGATTTCCTGTAGGGTTTCTATAGTAACTGTAAGCCTCAATTGCAGCCATAATTGCAACCCGATGAAGATTAAATGAGGATCATTGGTAGAGGGGGTTACAGTCATCAGTCACATTAAGTTTCAAAACATTTGGCCTTGTAGTTTCAAAGAAGATTTTTTGAAAATGTACACATTTATGAATTCTGTTTCAACACAAAAATCAGTGAAAGAAGGTTAAATATTTTGAAAATTACAATTTTTTTCAGACAGTATTCTCTTTCAAATAGCTTTGGCTAGGTAAAGGGTTGCAGGAAACACATTTTACTCCAATTTTGTCATATCTTAAATGATTTATTAAATTAACAAAACTCCCATGCTTTTCCAAACACCTGTCATCAATCATTATTTCAGATAAGTAACTTGAGAATTATAATGTATTAACTTCACTTGTTTACAGTAGTAGTCAATATAAGTTGTAGGATAATCCTATAAACTATGTATCTTTTCTCTTCCTACACTGATAAGACCAGAAGCTGACATCATTTTCTGGAAAGGTCTCACTGAAAGCTTTCCAGAAAATGTCAGATTCTGATATTGTCAGGGCAGGAGCAGTAGTTTACTTAGTTTATTGCAGTTATGCTACAACTTATTTTGACTTGTACTGTGTACACAATATTTTGGGGTTTTTTCCCCAGTTCTCAGTGGAGAAAACTGGAACCAACCCTTACCAGATTTTCAAAAACAAGTATTTTGCTGACAGTACCGATCTTCGTGCAGACAGGAGAGGCACTGGGTTAAGCATAAGAATATAGCCTCTGGTGGCCACATATTTCCATCCTCTCATTGACCATTTCTGCGAAATTTGGTTCACGTCGGCTCAGTAGTTCCAGAGAAGAAGATGAAAATGTGATTTCCTATAGGGTTTCTATAGTAAGTATAAGCCGCAATTGTGGCCATGTTTACTACCCGATCAACATTAAATGAGGATCGATGGTAGAGGGGGTCCCAGTCATCACTTATGTGAAGTATCAAAACATTTGGCTTGGCAGTTTCATTCAGAGAAGCTTTTTGAAAATCCACCAATCAGAATCAAAGAATGTCTCTTGTGGCCATGTTTTTCAACCAACGGGAACAAAATGAGGATCGTTTGAAGAGGACCTCCCATAGAGCATCCCTGCCAAGTTTGGTTCACGTCGCCACCGTTTTTCCAGAGAAGAAGAGGAAAATGTGACTTCCCATAGGGTTTCTATAGTAACTATGAGCCGCAGTTGTGGCCATGTTTACAACCCGCTCAACATTAAATGAGGATCGTTGGTAGGGGGTCCCAGTCATTATTTATATGAAGTTTCAAAATATTTGGCCCGGCAGTTTCAGAGGAGAAGATTTTTGAAAATCCACCAACCAGAATCAAAGAATGCCTCTGGAAGCCATGTTTTTCATCCGACGGGAACAAAATGAGGATCGTTTGTAGAGGACCCCCCCCCCCCCCCCCCCCACCACCACTACCATAGACCATTCCTGCCAAGTTTGGTTCACACCGGATCAGCGGTTACAGAGAAGAAGATGAAAATGTGAAAAGTTGACGGACGCCGGACGCCAAGTGATGAGAAGAGCTCACATGGAATTTAGGCCAGGTGAGCTAATAAAAACGAAATTTGATGTCAGAACATTCAATCACATCAAATTTAACTGAAGTCGTCAGTTCAGCAGTTTTGGAGGAGAAGGTGCAAACACCATGATCACGGACGACAGACAACGAATGGTGAGTGATCACAACAGCTCATCCTGACTTTCAGTTTGGTGAGCTGACAAAGTGTATACAATAAAAATAACAGTAGAAAGAGACTGATTGCACACAACTCACATTCTAAACTGTTACTATTTACAGGGTCATGTGATGGTTCTTACACCTTTTCTCAAGGTGAAGTGCTGAGCCCTTTCCAAAAGAAAACTACAACACAGCAAACAATAAATGTAAATACATCTAAAGTTCTTTCGGACCAATCTTAATGAAACATTATATAGAGGATCTCAAACGAGTGATGTTTGGATGTAAGATTTTTTTAAACGAGTTTGATGATTTTGATTCACAACGAGCCTTTAGACAAGTTGTGAATCGAATTCATCAAACGAGTTTCAAAAATCTCATATCCAAACATCACGAGTTAAAGATGCTGAAAATCACATGAATTTTCGAATGTTTTTACACTTTTTATTTAATTCATTGTCGCAAAATTCTCCCAAAACAACCGACAATCAGTTCGTTGGCTCAAACGCTTCACACCATGACGTCATGAACGCGCTTTACTTGCACCTGTTGGCGTAATTTACGTCATGTGAACTACGCACAAGAATACAATGCTGCTGCTATGGAACCACGCGCCGATTAGACACCACTTGATAATCAGGAAATAAGACATGGGTTGTTACGTCGAAATTAACGACGTTTTGTGTGATATATATACGATAATACCATAGTGTGTTTTGATATGTTTGATATCTCAACGAGTTGAAAGAAAAAAAAACTCACTTTCAACGAGTTGAGATATCAAACATATCAAAACACACTATGGTATTGTTGTATTTATCTTATACCGACCATTTTTGTTCTTTTCTGCATTTTTAAAAGGGTTTTGGGGATGATTTCGTGTCAAAATGTCGACTCATCTGGAGTGGAGTCGACTGCTTTCTCTTGTTGGGCATGAATACATGTGATGTGCCCGGAAAAGCTGTTGGTGCGTAACAAGGCTACAAATTCAAGTGAATGATAGAGTATAGTTCCCCTTAGAAAGTGGCCCTGTAACTGGGAAAACAATTACAGAAAATATACTTACGCCTCAATTCTTATGATTTATGACAAAAATATGTTTGATAATCAATTTCACCAGATTTGACACGATTTATAAACAATTTTGCGAATGTCATCATTATATTATAATATAGAAAAAGACTATAGTCCGTTCTCCAATCTATATGACATAGGGGTATGTGTTATAGATAATCTATAACACATGGGCTATATCTTCAACAGGTATAAGATAAATGTGGGTTAGGTATTCGGTTTGAAGTCCAATGCTCTAACCACTGAGCCATAGCACTAAAATTTTTGCTTCCAAAACGCTACCTTCACATAGCATATACACACTGAAATGTCACCATCTATTATATATGCTCTGGATTCCAGTGGCGGAGCTTCGGGGGGGGGGGGGGGGGGCAAATGCCCCCCAAACGAAGGCTTTGCCCCCCCCCCCAACCATCTCGCATGCATTTCCATCCACCCTCACACACAAACACATTCAGTCACTCTCTCTCACACACACACCCCTCTCTTTTTTTATTCCCAATAATTTCCCATACACACTTAGCCCAAAGCCTCGGGCTAGCTGATGTACACATCCAGGCAGTAGAGATTTAAAGACTCGGATGCAGATACTTATAAGTTATAATTAAGTTATGAGCCAACAAAGGCATGTCTATCCATATCCCTTGTCTAAAAAAATTCATGGATTTCGCATTATGACAGACGGGCATTATCTCCCTTGCACTGTTCAATTATTTGAAGTCTCTCTCTCTCTCTCACGCACAGACCCACCAGACGCGGATCCAGGATTTTTTTAAAGGAGGACCGCTAATTACCATTACATTTAGTCGAAACTTGGACCCAAAGTCCGTAATATAATTTTTTGTTTTGGTACGTCCACAGGACGTACCAAACCAAAAAAGTATATTACGGACTTTGGGTCCAAGTTTGGACTACCTCATAACAAAGTAATGATATGATCCTTTACGTATTTGCCCCCCTTCATGGGAGTCTGCCCCCCTAGTTGCCCCCCCCCCCCCCCCACAAAAAAAATTCTGGCGCCGCCACTGCTGGATTCGCTCTTTGAGCCATGAATTTCGCAAAATTCTCTTGGGGGTGGGAAGCCGAGTACTATCTAGGATTCTCCAGCAGTCACCCCCTCCTCCCACTTCTATTCAAGGGAAGTGGGAGGAGGGGTTATCAACCAGAGGGTCCCAGTTAAGAATTAGGGGGGGGGGGGGGGCTTCACCTCCACAACAGCCTTCCAAATGTTTGCCCCATCCCCACCCAAACTTCCAAGGGTACCCCCTATTATAGAATCCTGGCTACGCACATAAACCCCAAATTTTACCAGTAAAACAGAACATGTTTAACTCCTTGCATGCTTCTGGCGGATATTCCTGCCGAGGACAAGGAATAGTTGCCAGCGAAATGAGTATAATTGGGGCACTTTTATCCAAATTCTCCCTTGTATATTGGATTATATGTTTGATCAATGATTTCTTGAGTTAAATTTATAGGAATTTTCCATCAAATCTAGTCATGGCTGTTTCACAGCAGCCATGACAAGATGTGATGAAAAATATTTGACAAATACTCAGCAGGTTAAGGATTAATACCACATCTCTTCCTAGGGTTCCCAGAGTGCAGCCAAGATATTCTTTTGTGTACTCCAGTTTTATGATGCAATTGTGTTCTTTGACTTTCGTGATGAAATATTGTGATGTGATATGCTGCTTGTATATCGACAGCTTAATAAAAGATGCTGGTGAAAACTACTGCACTATATCATTCCTCGGCTACTGCATTAACCCAGCAGTAATCAACTTCGTGCTTAACCCTCTCCACTCTAATGCAGAGATATCTGAATTTCAATTGGAAAACGTTTTCCATAATGCAACTGAGAATCCAAAACAATTCGATCTTGTTTGACAGAGCTAAATTGAATTGGTTAAATTCCTAGTTGCATGATGAGAAAATGTGCAACTTTTTTGATTGTCGGTGTGCAGGTGTTAATGAAGTCTGAAAAGGGTTGGCTGAAGAGGGGTACCCAAAAAGTTTAAATAGCTTTTCACGTCCCCTTAATTTCTTCTTTTATGGAGACAAGAATTGCAGTATTTTCCCAATACTGAAGTGATAAAATTTAAGACCATTCAAAGCCGATTCTCGACATCTTCCAGCATATTTCATGACTCTTCAATAGCTAAATTCAATGATTTACAAGGTCCTAGTAGGGATTACCTTCACAAAATATGACATATAAAACCAGATAGTTGAGATAACACAGATCGTTTTTATTTCATGATTATTCAAGAATTTTCACAGCTTCCTGCCTATTTTCCAGGATGTCAAGGCCTTGATTTGTATGGTCCATAGTCAAATTCAAGGCCTTTCCTTGAACTCATTGCATCACATGAAGCCTGCTATAAAAGAGATTGCACCGGAGGTGCCGACATACCCCCAGCGGTGTCAAGTTGGGGGATAAGACCATGTCAGATGGACGATATCTCTCACCCAATGGACCAATCCAGCAACCAATCTTAAGGGAAAAAGGATTTTTTGCATAAAATCATTGAAATCTTTACAAACCCATTTAACCCTTTACCCAACGTAACGGCCAAAACCGGCCAGCGCTATACTCAAAAATCGCCAATTAATTTTCATTTTCTGTCTCAAAAACATAGGTAATGACGCCTCTTTGGAACAAGCTTGTTCAAATGAGGGGGTCATAACCTATGTTTTTGAGACAAAAAATGAAAAAAATTAGTTATTCAAGAATTTTGTTTGCAAGTGTCATCTGCTTTTCATATCAGGTAAAGGGTTAAAACACCAAAACCCCAAAGTAATGCTACAGTCATGTAATTCCAAGAACAACATGCCAAGTATGGCATATGCACCCCCTCTTCTCTCAAAATGCTAAGATGGACATATTTTCAACACTAAGCACACACATGAGGAGTTTATTGTCTTTGTTTTACAGCAGGTAAAATCCAACCCAATAGAAATTGTGAGATCCATGTACACCTGTTACCAACTGTTTGTGTCAATTAGATAATCGACATGGGAGATATTAAACTATTGTCTTTGTTTTACAGTAAGGTATTAATTCACTCTCAACCCCCCCCCACCCCCCCCCCCCCCCAAGGGTTCTTTCTCTCCTCATGCCTAACCAACATGCCAAGTTGGGTTCCAGTTCGCCAAGCGAAACTTTAATTGCAGAGCGGAAACCAACATTGATAAAAATTGAAGTTCAAGGTCGCTGTGACCTTGACCTCAGGCACAATGATCCCAAAATAAATAGGGTTCTTCCTCTCACCATGCCTAACCCACATGATAAGTTTGGGTTCCATCGGCCAAGCAAAACTTTAATTGCAGAGCGGAAACCAACATGGATAAAAATTTCAAGGTTGCTGTGACCTTGACCTTTGGCACAATGATCCCAAAATAAATAGGGTTCTTCCTCTAATCATGCCTAACCCAAAGACGGACAGTGCCACTGCTATATCAAAATTTCGGGGGGGGAGGGGGGGGGTACAAAAAATGCATGGACAGCAAAGTGGTATATGTTTCTGAAAGAGCTCAATATACTGAACACCTGTATGAAATTTCATCAATATCCAAGCATTAATGTTCAAGATATGACCTGAACAGACATCGGAAGGGCAAATTCAAAAATTTTTCCAAGTCAAAAAAGGGAATAACTTTAGAAAGTGAAATGTAAGAAACATCATTAGAGAGCTGTTTGGACACCTTTTCCATAAGCAATCTTCATGCTACATTTCATTAAGATGCAACAAACCAAACCTGAGATAAAAGGCAAACGGACAAAAAATTGTTTATTAAGGACAATAACTCAGGAAAAAATATGCGGATAGCAACAGCAAAACAGCTGATGTTTCTGAAAGAACTCATGATACTGAACACCTATATAAAATGTCATCAAAATCTACGCACTAATCTTCAGGCAATGACCTGACCAGACATTGGTTGGAGATACGGATGCAGGCACAGGCACGCACAGACAGATGCAATCCAGTGTACCCAACTTTTTTTTTAAAAAGTGGGGGCATAATTACAAGTGAATAAGCCAACACTTCAACAAATATGAGGAAACTAATTTTTGGGGTAATTAATGTTGCCACAGAATTGAGTTATGGCATGGATCAACAAACCTAAGTTCTTAAGGGTATTATGAAAGCAGAAAAATGGAATAGAGTGTTTCTTACCATTTTATTCATGTGCTGCCTGTTGAAAGCTCAAGAAAAACTCACTTGTGCTCCCTGAGCTTCTGAAGGTCAATATTGACTTTCTGGGGTTTAATATATCAACTTATTAGTATGTCAGCTCAAAAAACATCTATAACATTTGAAAGTTTATTGTACATATATTTCAAATATACAATGGATATATTACTATCAGATTAACTGTGATTTAATAAGGTATTTTGTTATGTGGAACGGTTATGATTACTGTCTGCTTTGGTTCATTAAATTTGATAACTGCACTGAAACCCATATTCACAAATCAATGGTGATAAAGAAAACTAGTAAACCCTTTACCTAACACAGTATTTTTAAAAAATAAATTAAATTTCACATTTCTTCGAAAACAAATTAAATATTTTTCAGTAAAACCATACAAATATGAATATCATTAGAACCAGCTCGACGAGCTGGTTCTAATGATATCCATATTTGTGTGGTTTTATTGAGAAACTTTAGGATGTGATAGGCTTAACCAGGGCAGTGGTTTTATTGAGAAACTATAGGCTGTAATAGGCTTATCCAGGTCAATTTTCTGGCTATTTTTGGCGCTATGTTAGATAAAGGGTTAAAAAACTGAATTTGTTTAACTGGTAAGCCACTAAATTATTTTTGGTCATCAAAATTTGCTCACATCTTTCCCTTGTTACAATTTATGGGACAGTGCCTGCAAGCACTCTCCCATAAAAGTAACAGGGTAAGTTATTTATTGGGGTTTATCGACTCTTTAACAGCCAAAGTCATATCGTGTCGGTGACAGTTTTACGGGTGGAGGAAGCCGGAGTACCCGGAGAGTACCACGAGGCAACGACAAGAAGCTGCCAGCTCCCCAACATCGTAACTCCGCAGTGCAGCACAGGTAGGGTTAGATTGAAGACATGCGTACCATCGACGTTCAGTACTCCTAAGTACATGGCATCATCGTGCCCCCATGTGGACAATCAGGGTTAAGTGCCTTGCCCAAGGGCACAACATGGGAGTCCGAATTGATCACTCAGACGGTCACCCATCCAAGGACTAACCAGGCTCGACATTGCTCAACTTCGGTGATCTGACGAGAACCAGTCATTGCAACGCCACCGCGCCCCCAACATGGTAAGTCCATTCAGATTAAACATTTTCACTTCAAAGATAGTTTGGAAGCACATCCACAGAATTCAAAGCCTTTGTATTGTGGAACCTGTACTTCAGAATATGGGCTTCCAGCATTCTACCAGTTAATTAAGTGAAGAGCGGACTGAACTAATACACCCAGAGAGTGAATTTACCACCTTCAAAAAAAAAGTTTCAAATTGTGTGAAGAAGCAGAAGTAAAATTTCAGATAATGGACTTCAGGAGTTCAACCCATAAATTCGACAGCTGAACCCGTCGATTTGCACTCGGCTGAACCATCGATATTAAAAAATCAAATTTACGCACTATTAAAGCACTTCAAGGAATTTGAAGATGATTTTCAAGGACTATCAGGGCTTTAAAAAGTGGGTGAATGATCGTCACACTCGCCTGAAAAGAAAAATAAAGTAACAAATTTTTCCTTTCGCCAACATCATTAAATCTTCAAGTCAAATATCTTCACTCGAATTGCCATTTTATCTGTCTGGGAACTCTTCAGAACCATATTCTACTTTGTAATCATACTAAAACATACTGTTATGATGACATTATGAAGAAAGACTTTAATGAAGCACACTGTTGGAAAGATCTCTTGGAGCCCTTTCTAAAAATGTATTGCATCACTGCATATTATTGGATTACAAACAGAAACTCATGAAATATACTGCAAACAAGCTACAGTGGAACCCTGTTAATTAAATAGCCACTTTGCCAAGGAAAATGACTGAATTAACTGGAGTATTCAATTAACAGGGATTGTGTCACTTTTCTGTATTCTCGAGTTGAACTTAGTATTTATTCTATTATATCTTGTTTGACAGAGCTCTGTGAGCTCTGTCAAACAAGATATAATAGATTAAATGCCTGTATTGGATGTACTGAGGCCAAATTGGTTAATAAACAAAGAAAAACTGGGGAGAGTAAGAGTAATTTCTTGACAGGTTAGAAGATTTTTTATTAAATTAACAGGAGTTTACTCTATAACCTATATCCAAATAACAGGTCAAATTTGTACTGGAGGGATGGTAAATGGTTTTGTGTTCGTAAACTATATTCAATTAAATGGGTTATTCAGTTAAGAGATATCCAGTTAAGTGGCCTCCACTGTATTAATTGAAAATAGAATATGTCTCCATTTTAAGAGTTCACTAAAAATACCATTCCACAATCCATTCCAATTAGAGCCCATAAGCAAATTTATATGCTTCTTCAGAATTATTGGCTGGATTTTAGCCATTACATTGGGTAAAGAGTTGCTGCTATAGATGAGATTTACACTAAGGCTCTACAGTGCAAAGGGTTAGTTACTCAGTTATTTATTTATTAAGGTTTAACAACACTTTAACAGCCAAATTCATATCATGTCAGTAACAGTTTTACGGGTGGAGGAAGACAGTGCACCCGGAGAGAACCACCGAGCAACGACTAGCAGCTGCCAGCTCCCCAACATCGTAACTCTGCACTGCAGCACAGGCAGGGTTAGATTGGTTGAAGACATGCACACCATCAACATGCAGTATGCCTTAGTACATGGCATCATCGGGGTTAAGTGCCTTGTCCAAGGACACAACGCAAGAGTCCGAACCGATCACTCAGACAGTCACCCATCCAAGAACTAACCGGGCTCGACATTGCTTAACTTTAGTGATCTTTCGAGAACCAGTTACCACAATGCCACTGTGCATCCAGCTACTCGGTTAACCCTTTACCTGACATGAAAACCAGACGACACTTGCAAATAAAATACTTGAATAACTAGTTTTTTTCATTTTTTATCACAAAAACATAGCTTATAACCAACCCCCTCATTGGAATGTGCTCTGCAAGCTCGTTCCAATGAGGGGTCTAAAGCTGTTTTTGTGATAAAAAGGAAATGGAAGTGTCAACGACACTGTAGCTCAACTTGTGTAAGACATGTACATGTAGAGTATGTGGCACATCAATAACACACAGCTAGGTAATGACCTGATAACAAAGGTAATGTAAAGTATTGTAAAGGTCTGTACATAAATACTGACCGTAGCCTGTAACAAATGTACAGGTAAAGTATTGTAAAGGTGGGTGAGTTAGATGTCTCTCGCCAGAGCCATATTGAAAGGCGCACTTACTGTGTATAAGTAGCACTGAATAAATCAAAGTTTGTCTAATTGGTCACCGCCGGCCATCTTGAAATTTTCGGACCACACCCAAAAACACTCATTCTTATCCCAAGATGACAACAAAGGTCCCCAAGAAGTTTCGTGAAGATCAGTTCATAAATACAGCCTCTAGACTGAGTCGTATTGACATGTGTACTGTGTTTTAGTAGCACTGAATAAATCAAAGTTCATCTAATTTGCAGAATTTCTGCACTAGAAAAAAAAAAGTATTATATGTGATGTATTCCATGTTACTGAATATTCATCAAACATTTCTTCAAATCAGTACCTTCATATAGAAGTTCTGTACAAAAAACTGATTGTTCCTAATTTTGGTACAAAATGGCCTCCGACATCCATTTTGAATTTGCAGACCACACCTAAAAACACTCATTCTTGTCCCAAGGTGATAACGAAGGTACACAAGAAGTTTCGTGAAGATAGGTTCATAAACACAGCCCCCAGCCTGAGCTGTATTGACATATGTACTTACTGTGTATAAGTAGCACTGAATAAATCAAAGTTCATCTAATTTGCATAATTTCTGCATGAGAAAAAAACCTGTATTATATGTGATGTATTCCATGTTACTAAACATTCATACAAACATTTATTCAAATCAGAACTTTCATACAGAAGTTCTGTACAAAAAACTGATTGCACTAATTTCGGTATAAAATGGCTGCTGGTGGCCATCTTGAATTTTGAACTGCACCCCAAAACACTCGTTCTCGCCCCAGGGTGATAACAAAGGTACCCAAGAAGTTTCGTAAAGATTGGTTCATAAATACGTCCTCTAGCCAGAGCTGTATTGAATTGTTGATGGACAGGCGGACCATGGCATAAGCTCAAATTTGACTATGTCAAAGTTGAGCTAAAAATAATGAAAATTGAATAGTATTTTTTGTGTGAATAGCTGTGGCCGGTTTTGGCTGTTAGGTGAGGTAAAGGGTTGGTTAATAATGAAAAAAAAATTATAACCAGAAAATGTGACACTTTCTTTCTGGTTACAAAAAAAAATTGTAACTGCCATCACACGCACTACATGAATCTATACACTCACTAAGGCTGTGCCATGTACAGGATTACTCAGATAAAATAGAAGATCTTGTTTATAACCAGAGAGAAAAGAGTGACTAACCCTGTGTATTGCACGAGTTAGTTGTAAACTAACATACACTGACCAAAAATTTAATTAATGAAGCACTGGGTACAACACAATGCTTCATTAATTAAAATTTTGATGATGATTTTTATCACCTGCTAAACGCATGCATGAACATCACTGCCCACACATGGATTTCGACCAGTACACATTGACTGTACTTTATAAAGTATGTCATGTACCCTTGTAATTATTGTTCAACTGGCACCGATACCAACTGCATTAAATTTTTACTCAGAAATTTAAAATGGTATGTTGTTCCTGTATACTGGAACCACCAAGTTAATAAAATACTGAAAAATACTCAACTCACGAGAACAATCATTCCACTAGAATTTGGATCATTTTCCTCTGTAGTGGTTATAAATTTAGTGCTGATCTTGTTTCAGAGAGATCTAACAAGCTATAACTGATTAACTCTGGGGACACTGATGACAAAATATGAATATGTCAAGCTACAAATTTCTCCCATAATGCAAATACAAATTAGATCAATTCACTCTTGTTTGACAGACTTTATTGAGCTCTATCAAATAAGATTGAATCATTCAAATTCATAGTTATATTATGTGAGAAATTTGATGCTAGAAATTTCATTATTATTTATTTATTGGGATTTAACAACACTTTCGACAGCCAGAGTCAGCTCGTGTCGGATAGTTTTGCGGGTGGAGGAAGCCCGAGTAACCGAAGAGAACCATCAAAAAATAGCGAGCAACTGCCAGACTCCCAAACGTACTTGGTGATGATCGGACCATCCAATCAATTTTTTTTTTATTTCTGCCATTTTTCTTCCAAAACATAGCTAATGACCCTTAACTGGAATGAGCTTGGCAATGCTCTGTAAACAATGTTACTGAAGCAAAAATCTAGGGAAAAATATTACGAGTTTGTCTGAGTCAAATCTGGTGAAGGCTTAAAATGAAAACTAAAACATCATTAGGAAGTTTCTTCGAAAAGGAGAGTGTTCTTTGAGTCAGGCCTGTCATTTTGAGGCGAGTGATTGTCGTCACCCTCTATTGCCTCACATTTGAAAACAAGGAGAGCAGAAAATGCCCACATAAAAAGATCTTGATGAACTAAAGGATCTTAAAAGAAGTGTTCACATCTAAATTAAATACAAGAAAAACGAGCATTGCATATGCCCTCCCCCACCCCACAATACCATGGATAGCATATCCTGCTCATCGGAGAAAAAAAAATTTCACAAGACAGCATCATAAATGTCTGCCATTTTGAACAAACAAAACACACATGTAGACTAATGACTAACTCAGTTGAACTCCCCCTGCATACCCATTGAACATGGGCAATATAAAATTATTCAATTTTCTGCTGCCATTCAATAAAAATTATTCCTATGGGCAAAAAACAATGCAAAAAGTTCATGGGGATAGTTTTTCAAAGTCTAACAAGGTGCATAACTGTGGTAAGTATGCATGGATGCAACCTGCAATAAAATATGCCGATATCCTTTCCCCCACAATGGTCTATCACCATACCAAAGGACATCAAAATCAGACCACCAATGATGGGAGTTTAATGCAAAATGTTTGAATGGATAGTTTTCCCAAGTGTAACAAGGGCCATAATGGTTGTACTTATACATGGATTAATCTCCAGCGTGTATATGTCCTTTCACTCATACTGGTCTTCCACCATACCACACAGGAGATCAAAGTCCAACAACAGATGTTTGAATTATAATGCAAAATGTTTGTACGGAAAGTTAACTAAGTTTAACAAGGACCATAACTATGGTACATATGCATGGGCAAACCCCCCAAAATGTGGATATTCCTTTCTTCCCCCCACCCCCCCCCCCCCCCCCCCCACCCACCACCCACTGCATGTGTAACATACGTGTGTCCCGGGTGAGATGGCAGAAAGAGACAGATGTATCCCACCCCACCCACATGACGTTATACATTTATAATGTTATTATGACGTTATGCGTATCGTATCAGTTTCTTGCTACCAACTAATTCATATTAACGTCATCAGAATGCGGTGTGATCAAAGTTTGATGCTCTAAAACGCTTTAAACCTCAAGATGCCACCGTTCCTAATTGATTTCGTGGTATTACCTTTGGTATATACATAACTTTTGCATCCTCTTTCCGATGGTGTCATTAGTTTTTCAAAACAACGAATACCAAATGATTGATTATATCAGCATGAGACCACAGATTACCTCTGGCTAAAGTAACCGCTGTATGGTGGGGGGAGAAAAATAATACCTGATGGGTACGGGTGTGGGATGGGAAAATCTCATCCTCGGGACAAGATATTTGGTCCAGACACTCAGCAAGCCTTGTGTCTGGCCCAAATATCTTGTCCTCGGGTGAGATTTTCCCATCCCACACCCGTAACCATCAGGGATTATAATATTCCCTCATGGTTTCTCGTCATATCCAAGAACATCAAAATCTTACAAGAAATGCATGCGTTATGTTTAGGGCTGGCATGATTATGTTTCATGATCAACTTTTGAATGAGAATAATCGATTAAAGTCAACTTTAATCAAATTCAGAAACCTCTAGAAACAACTATATAGAAAACAATATTTTTGGTCATTAGTTCTTCAGGCCGGACATTCTTCAGTCATGCTGCACGCCTACTGCTCTCCAAGGAAAATTCAGACTCCTGACCACCTCAGGCCAAAACCTGAGTCCAGGTCAAGAGTCTAATAATAGCTGCATTGAGATTTAAAAATGCAATTCCACTCCTTTGCAAACTGAGAAGGGCAGTTATTTGTACTCCCATACTTTCTAAAATGATAGACCTGGTGTCATGTGTTGCATCTTTATACTTCTTTCCCATATCAATTATAACGCATTTTGAAATCCTACAGCCTCTGACACTTCTCATGAGCATGATGGGGAGGATAATAATAACCTATCAATTTATCAGTAAATGAATAATGAAAACATATAATCGTCGACTTTGAAATTGTATTTGATTATGGGTGTTAGTCAACTTCTCGATTAATTATGGCAGACCTAATAATGCTAAATGTCTGCACAGATGGATGGATGGATGGACCACTCAACTGTATGCCAAACGAAACTTACCAAGTTCAGGGGCATACTAATGGACACACAGTAAATCTTGTTTAACCCTTAGACGCACTGGGTAATTTTCAAGAATTGTTACTACACACATGTTGTATGTCCAGCAAAGAGGCAGCAATGACTGGACTAGAAACCACTGCCAACATAATTTGACTATTGCTCATGGGACCTCATCTTGATTGTAAGATTGTCCAAATCAGATTATTTATTGGTGTTTAAAGTCACTTTCAGCATCTTTGGCGATCTCATGCCTGCAATATTGTGTGAAGTCAAGTTTGTCGAAGTCGGATAAAGAACTTCGATGGTTAACTGCTCCCAATTGATGGCATGAAGAACAAGAGGCTCTAAAGAACCTGTAATTGCTCACCTGGCAGAACAGAAGATGAAAATGTGATTTCCCATAGGATTTCTATGGTAACTATAAGCCGCAATTGTGGCCATGTTTGCAACCCGATAAACATTGTATGAGGATCGTTGGTAGAGGGTGTCCCTGTCATCAATCATGTGAAGTTTCCAAACATTTGGCCTTGTGGTTTCAGAGGAGATTTTTCAAAATCAAGCAATCAGAATCAAAGAATGCCTCTGACAGCCATGTTTTTTTATCCAACAGGAGCAAAATGAGAAACAGTTGTAGAGAACCTCCCATAGACCATTCCTGCCAAGGTTGGTTCACATCAGCTCAGTAGTTCCAGAGGAGATGAAAATGTGATTAGGGTTTCTAGAGTAACTATAAGCCCCAATTGCAGACATGTTTGCAACCCGATCAACATTAAATCAGGACCGTTGGTAGAGGGTGTCCCAGTCATCAATCATGTGAAGTGTTAAAACATTTTGGACCTGTGGTTTTAGAGGAGATTTTTCAAAATCCACCAATCAGAATCAAAGAATGCCTCTGACGACCATGTTTTCAATTCGATGGGAACAAAATGAGGATAGTTTGTAGAGAACCTCCCATAGACCATTCCTACCAAATTTGGTTCACCTTGGCTCAGTAGTTCCAGAGAAGATGAAAATGTGATTTCAGATAGGGTTTCTATAGCAACTATAAGCCGCAATTGCAGCCATGTTTGTAACCTGATCAACATTAATTGAGGATCGTTTGTAGAGGGTGTCCCAGTCATCAATAATGTGAAGTTTCAAAACATTTTGACTTGTAGTTTCAGGAGAAGATTTTTCAAAATCCACCAATCAGAATCAAAGAATGCCTCTGGTGGCCAGGTTTTTCAACTAACGGAAACAAAATGAGGATCATTTGTAGAGGACCTCCCAAAGACCATTCCTGCCAAGTTTGGTTCACCTTGGCTCAGTAGTTCCAGGGAAGAAGATGGAAATGTGATTTCCCATAGGGTTTCTATGGTAACTATAAGCCGCAATTGCAGCCATGTTTGCAACCTGATCAACATTAAATGAGGATCGTTGGTAGAGGGGGTCCAAGTGATTGAACATGCAAAGTTTCAAAATATTTGGCCTTGTAGTTTCAGAGATTTTTGAAAATGCACCAACCAAAATCAAAGAATCATTCTGGCGGCCATGTTTTTATACGATGGGAACAAAATGAGGATTGTTTGCAGAGGACCTCCCATAGACCATTCCTGCCAGGTTTGGTTCACAATGGCTCAGCAGTTCCAGAGAAGATGAAAATGTGAAAAATTTACAGGCAACGGATGCCAAGTGATGGCAAAAGCTCACCTGGCCTAAAAGGCCATGTGATCTAAAATGCCTACAGTGCAGGGTTTCACTATCATAGTGAAATGACTGTTATACTGTGGGGCAGTGGCCCTCCTGAACCCTTTCTCAGGATGGTGTTTGTGGCCAGAGGTTCAGCTGGGACTTAAAACGTAACACACACAAAATGTTCAGACATAGATGTGTACATGTTCAACTCATGGTCTTCAAAAGCACCATTTACACTTTTGTAGCTAAGCATTAGAGGTTTCTCCATTGTCTACTTACGTAAAAATATGAAAGAGAATCGTGTTGTTTAGTTATTTTTGTTGTTGTTTTCACATATTTACATGAGCAATGGCAAGGTTCAAGTTCCAAACACACTTGCCTTTATTGCACATCAATTCACTTAATCTTCAAACAATGCGCATGTAATTCTATCTAGTGATTTTGCCACAATGTAATCCAGTTATTTCTTGCAACCTCTCACACCTATGTCTGTTAAGTCAAAACATGGACTGCAAAAAACTTTACACAATTAAAAAGGGCAATCACTTGGTGTGTCACACACCATAGCCAGATCTGAAGCTTCAATGTTAAGATCGTGTTTCAAGGTCCCACTTAAAATCTGTCAATATTCCTGTCTCTGCCGTAACTCAGAAATGAATCAAACTTTATACAAATATTAGGGCCAGGCTGGCCAGGCAGGTGTTTATTTTTTAATTTATTTACTGTTGTTTAAGGTCACATATTTCTGCACAATGGCTAACCATGACCGTGACAGTTTTACGGGTGGAGGAAGCCGGAGTACCCTGAGAGAACCACCGAGCAACTGTCAATTCCCCAACATACCAACTCCACACAAGCAGGGTTAGCATTGGCTGAAGACAGGTGCACCATCGACGTGCAGTACGCCTTAGTACACAATGTCACCGTGCCCCCACAGGCAAGTGTTTCGACTGTAAAAAATAAATTATGGCTTTACAACATCTGCCCATTTGGGGCAAAGGAGAAAATCTTCCCACCCAAAAGACGGGTCGACAGATCGTTTTAGCTACACCACTGTTTGTAGCTCATATATGATTTTTAAAATGACAGGCCTGTTAGGTATTGATATTCAATTTCACTAGATTTATTTATTTATTGGGTAACAACACTTTTGACAGCCAGAGACACTTCATGTCGGACAATTTTACAGGCGGAAAAAGTGGGAGGATCTGGAGAGAACAGAGCAGCAACCGAAGACTCACTAATGTACTACGGTAAATTCTCACAAGCAGGATCAGCCTTGGTTGAAGGCCAGTGCACCATCGATTTGCAATATCCATTAGTATGCAGTGCCACTGTGCCCCCATCTGGGCAATCATTACAACATCTGCCCATTCGGAGTAAAGGAGAAAATCTTCCCACCCAAAAGATGGGTCGACAAATCTTTTTAGCTACACCACTGTTTGTAGCTTGTATATGATTTTTAAAACAAAAGGCCTGTTATGTATTGATATTTAGTTTCATTAGATTTATTTATTTATTGGGCAACAACATTTTTGACAGCCTGGGACACCTCGAGTCCGACAGTTTTACAGGCGGAGAATGCGGAAGTATCTGGATAGAACTGAGCAGCAACTGAAGACTCACTAATGCACTAAATTCTCACAAGCAGGATCCACCTTGACTGAAGGCAAGTACGCATTTGTACACAGTGCCAGCATGCCCCCACCTGGGCAATCAGGATTAAGTGCCTTGCACAAGGACACAACACAGTTACCACTGGTCAGGATCGAACCATGAACCTTTTAGTTTCAAGTTCAACACTCTAACCACTGAGACACCACTATCCCAGTTTCGTAAGGTACTGTGAAAACTGTGACATTCTCAAATAAAGAGGGATTTATATGAACCAGCTAAGTCTGGAATGAAGAGAAATACAACACATATCAAGGAGTTAAATTAAAGCCATGGGTAAAAGTCTTGAATGGAGAGAAATACAACACATATCAAGGAGTTAAATTAAAGTCATGGGTATGAGTCATAAGGCCTCAGAAAATCGTTGGCAAGTCCTTCTTTAATAGTATAAGAAAGTTTAATAGAGATTACAGAGACTGTGTGAACATGATTCCATGTGACTGTTTGTTATAAAACTTACTTGTAGCATACATTCAGCTGCTTAGGTATTGATCTCAAAGTTCTCTACAGAATTTGAAAGCAAAATTTTTTAGCTTTTGTATGGTTGTTCTCCTCCAAAACAAATTCCCAACTGGCGCACCCATGACGCAAATTTTCCCAATGGCATGGGCCCCGGACCCTTTCCCATAGAGGACAAAAGAATCCCGGAGTGTATTGTGAATATAACCAAGTGATGGGGCACCTGTTTTGCTATACACAAATCTAATATATAAATGTGAATGTCTGTATCTATATCTCTGTCTTTGTTCTGGGTGAACTCCTCCATTTCTCGACCGATCGATTTCAAATTTTGTACACGGGGGTAATTCGTCCCTACGAGTAACAGAGGATGGGTGCCGTGCCCGTGCAGGGTGACCTTGAAATTGTTTCGAAAATGGCTGGGCTGATCGGGCTAAAATTTCATATGTGCAGATATATTGACCCATCGACCATTTTGACTTTATCGGGGTGCCCGTGTGGGGTGACCTTGACCTTGAAATTGGTGACCTTGAACTTCTATTTAAAAAACGGCTGATATAACCATCTTCTCCCGTGCAACGCCAGGTATCACCCGCTAGTAGTTTTATAAATCAGAATTGGACCATCAAGGGTTAAAGATGAACAATTTCAATCAAGATTCCAAGAATTCTTCTGCCCTCTTTAGGAAAAGGTCTGGACACATGCAATTTGGGAAATCTGCATCATGAAGGCTCCACTTGGGAATTTACTTGGGAGAAGAAACACAAAGAATAAGAAATGTTATCTTCATGTTGAACTGAGAACATTAATACAGATGCTACTACAGGTATAGTACATGTAGTAAATTTTATAACAAACAGTTGCATGAAATAATGATCAGTCTTTATAATCTCTATCTCTAATCTATCTTTAATTGTTCTTACACTATTAATTAATTTATGCATTTGGCTACCCTTTAACAGTCGACATTCTGTGGCTTTGCAGTTGTGTCTTGGCAAGTCTTGGCTGCCTACATAGGCAGTCAAAACTTGCCTAGAAACAATTGACAAGGTTCTTGGAATTTTAACTTGCAAATGTATCTAAAAATGGCCTGTTGAGGTACCTGTTTTGTTGCAAAAAAAAGTAATGAAAGTCAAAATTAAGCCTTCAAAAGCCCTTTACCCAATGCATAGGATATCAAAATTTATTATTTTAATTATTTTAGAAAATTTTTCTAAACATTTCAACAAAACCATATCATGTGACCCCTCACTGAAACGTGCTTGACAAGCTCATTCCAATGAGGGGTCACATGATACGGTTTTGTTGAAAAGTTTTGAAAAATACATTTTTTTCAACTGCTTAATTTGTAATTTATGTGGGTGGATGCTGCCGATTCATTAAAAAAAGTATTTATGAAGGCTTAAATTTTTATTTCAATGGGACTGAGATTAGGAAACTTTGGGTTTGACTTGGGAAAATCATGTCAAAATGCCATTGGGAATGGGTCCAATATCCTGTCAAAAGAATCCCGGAGATCCAGTGCCTCTGCGAGATAACAGTCTGTAAAGTACTGACATTTTTGTACTCTTACTGCAGAAAAATTAAATTTTATTTTAACCAGCAGAAAAATTGTTTTCAAAAAATGAAAAAATTTATAGTAATTTATACATTTTTTTATACTTACCAATGACCCAGACTTAGCTGGTGCTAACTCTAAAATATTCAAAGCCAAACACAAATTTTGCCCCCCCAATCCCCAAAATTTGCATCCAAATCAAAAAATCTAATGTCCTGTATGGTCCTCCATACTTTTACCTTCTGCACATGCGCAGTGGCAAGGAAGTACCGAAATTGGTGCCAAAGCCTCATTCTTACAACCAGTGCCTGCTAAATGTTATATAATCAGCGAGGAGGTATGAGTTCCCAACTCATGGGAGGGCCATCCCCGTCTGGGTCATTGGTAAGAATAAAAAATATATAAATTACTAAAAAACATTTCATATTTTTATACTGTAACCAATGACCCAGACTTAGCTGAATATAAAAAAAGGCTGGAGGGCCTAGGACATAAAGGAAAATCCAATAGGCTCAATTACATATAAAGAATTATCCCCTCAAGGAGAAAAGGAGAAACAGGATTTATATATATCTTTCTTGTTTATTAAAAATACGAAAGACACATTACCAGTCCGTAATTGAGCACAATAACATCAATGATCTCTATTAACATCCAGTATAACCCATTATACTAATTTTTTAAGGGAAAGCCAATAAAATAAAAAATAGTCCAGAGAATGAGACTCTTTATACTCATTAAAAGTGTCCGAGGATTGTATAGTAACGCTCGTATGACATGTGACATATACAAATGCTTCACACCGAGCTACACTTTAAAAATATCACACAAATGAAATAGACATTAGCTTTACACGTTAAAACCATCCCAGCACCGACTCGGAATTACTGACTCAGGAAGAGGTATTCCCTTGCTTTTCACTACAAAGCCGGTGCTATAAGGTAACACCATCACCCCCCCCCCCCTTCCTCTGGGTCAATTACCACAGAACGAAGAGGGCAGCAGGACAGAGTCACTGCTGGAACAGAAAGCCTACATAACTATAGTTGCAACCGTTTAGTGGACGACATTCTGAGTTAACAGATAACGGACCTAAACATCTAAGGTCGCCAGAAATAGACTCAATATTTCTAAGGTAAAAATTAGTGAACGTAGAAGGCTGAGACCAGTATGCAGCCTTCATCAGATCCGTAATAGCGATACTATTAGAATAAGCCCAAGATGTAGACAGCGCTCTAACTTCGTGCACTGAAATCTTAAACACAGACTGTTGAGTTGAAGATAAACTTTCATAAGCAGTACGAATTGCCAACTGAATCCACCTAGAAATAGAATGGACCATAATGTCCTTTCTATTAGGAAGCAGAGACAGAAAGAAACGTTTTCGCCCCTTTCTGATAGACTCAGATCTGCATTTGTAAATACGCATTGCTCTAACTGGACACAGCAAAGGCCTATGGCCATCTGAGGACGGAAGAGCCCTAATAACAAAAGGCTCAGGGTACTTATTAGGAGCCCGATTCTTAGCCAAAAATCCCACATTGGTAGTTAAAGTAATAGTATTACCAACACTACGATAGTGAGAATCATCAACAGACAGAGCATGACGCTCGCTAACTCTTCTAGCGGAAGTGAAGGCTAAGAGAAAAGCTGTCTTATAAGATAAGTATTTGAAGTCTACAGTGTTAAGGGGTTCAAGAGGAGCTTCTTTGAGCTTCAGAAGAACCCAAGCTAGATTCCACTTAGGAATTAAACTAAGTTTTTAACTAATTTAGATAAAGAGATATTAGGTCCAATTTGCAAGCTAGCATAGACCTATAACCCTTAATAGTTATTGGCTGCAGTTTGATCTCGTCAAACAAGTAGACCAAAAAAATAGCAATGTCTGGAATGGAGGGATCATAAACATCAATCGAATGATCCCTACACCAACGAGAGAAAACCTTCCACTTTGCTGCATAATTTAGCGAAGAGGAGGTCCTCCTACAGTTAGAAATTGCATCCACTGCTCGTCCTGTAAATTGCTTGCCGTGCAAGAAGGATCGCATAACAGAAATACATGAAGGTTAAGACCTTGCGGGTTGTGATGCAGTGTGCCTGTTTTCCCCTGCGAGAGAAGGTCCTCCCATGGAGGAAGCTTCCGAGGAATGTCCTATAACAGACACCTGAGTAGATTTATCCATGGTCTCTGGTTCGACAGAGATGCTACCAACAGGATCTTGCAGTGAGATTGCTTGATTTTTAGCAATATCTGTTGAATCAACGGAGCGTGAGGATATGCGTATACTATTATTCCATCCCAAGAGATCGAGAGAGCATCTACTGCGAACACTCGAGGATCTGGGCAAGGCGACACATACGTCTGCAACTGATTGTTGAGATACGTCACAAACAAGTATATCATTGGGCGATCCCATTGGTAGCAAATCTGATTGAATACTCGCTTGTTGAGAGTCAATTCTGATGGCAACATGCAACCTTTCCGAGAGAGCGAGTCCACTAGAACGTTCAGATGACCCAGAATATGACGGACCGACAGAAGAACAAGAAGCTCTAGAACAAACAGAAGGATTCTTTCCGTTAAGTTGAATAATGGAATGGTAAGAGTGCATCCCTGGTTCCGAATGTACGCTACTACCGTCGAATTGTCGGACAGTATTTGAACATGTGAATTCTGAAACTCTGGATCCCAAAGACCCTGCCACCTCGAATCTGTTGGGCTCAATGTTGCACACCAACCTGTTTGACTCGCATCCGTCATAATCATAAAAACCGGATCCGGCAGTTGCAGTGGAACTCTCCCGAGTCAACCACTGAATATCTGTCTGAATCTCTTGTTTTACTTGGTTCGATAAGACGATGTTCGTTTCTAGCGAATGAATCTTCACACTCCAAGTCTGAGTGAAAAATATCTGGATTGGACGTGTGCGTAAGTGCCCCATCGGAATAGGGTCTGCCGCAGCTCTGCACAAACCCATCAGTTGCATGAATTCTCTCGCTGTTACTATGTCTGAGTGCAGACAAAAGCGAGCATAACAACTGACTAATTTCGTTCTGGTTAACGGAAGACAAATCAGATTGTTGTGCATCTCGAAGCTCATCCCCAAGTAAATGAACGACTTCTGTACCAAGACATGAAAGTACGCCTCCTTGAGATCTATGCTTGCAGCATAATTGTTCACTCGAATGCTCGCTCTCACCGATCGAATGGTCTCCATATAAAACTTTGGAGCCACGATCAGTTTGTTTATCTATAACTGGACGGAACGAGCCGTCCTGGTTTCGGTACCAGGAACAGGTGACTGTAAAAAACGGGAGATTCCTGGTTTTCTATGACCTCTATTGCATTCTTCTCCAGAAGAGATTGCACCTCTGATAGAAGCGAATCTCTCTTCTGAAGGTTGGACGGAAGCCGAGTCCATCGTGGTCTTCGTGTTAACAACGGTTTTTCTCTGAAGGACAATTTTAGGCCTTCGGAGATAACTTCCTGTACCCATCGGTCATCCGTAATTGACAACCAATTGGTCAAAAATCTTGACAGCCTTCTGCCCACTGGAGCGCAATTGAGGTCCTGACCTTCACCTCCTGGACCTGCGAGGCTTGCGGGAAGAGAAACTATGTCCTCCCCATCCAGCGCCTCGACCGGTCGACCTGGGGGCATCTGACCGGTTGTCTCGGCCACAATTACGTCCCCTACCTGAGTCGCAACTCTGATGGTCTCTGAAGTAAGAGCTGGACGATTTTTTATGTCCTTTATAGGAGCCTCCCTTGGACGTATTCGCTCCAGAAACTCCTGACTTACTCCTCTCTGCTGAGTTCGGTTTCTTAGAAACCGACTTAAAGAGCAGAGAATCTGAAGCTTTCTTGGTAATCTGACCATAGATTGATGAAAGCTTACCATCAAAGAGAAATTCTCCGGAACCGGAGTGACTCAAAGAGAATTTTTCACCTTAGAATCCACCCTCGTGGATGAAGCCAGGGCAGCATCACGTCGGACTAACTCCAAATTTGCCGATAGGGCGGAGTTATACGTGGAATATGCGATTGCCCTAGAAAGAACTCTCAAGGAAGTTTGAACATCCTGGAATCCTTTACCATCGAGATGTTGAGCTAACGCTCTGGTAAGGTGAACTGCGTATGATAATGCGTCTAAACTCGCTCTATTAGACGAGATCGTCGTCTCCAACATACTAGGGAGAATTGGCATAGACACCAGCAATGACAATTCCAAGTCTTCGACCTGGTCGTCCACATGCAGAGCAACTCTTGGCATTCACTTTCCTGCCGTAGCAAATCTATTCTTATTGTTGATGAACGGCACATGTAGAGCTTGTTGCGATAAGAAACTGGATTTGCCTGTCTTAAAGGCTAATTGAAAATAGCGTCATTCAGCAATTCAAACGTCTATTAGACAGTGCTGGACTGGACTGGATATTCAGGAACATCATCCTTAATCCGGCCGAAAAAGTCTGTATCCAGTGACGCTATCAGTCTCTTATCCGGGATCGCAGCACTCTGGTCTGATGGAACAACGTCTGGAAGGTGTCGACGGATAAAGTCCATCGCCACCTTATGTTGTTCCAGAAGGGAACTAGAGGTACTGTGAGCAAACTCACAAAGTGATACCCTCCCCCCCCCCCCCACGCCTGAAATGTATAAGTTAGATTATCTCCCCTTGGAAATGTCAGAACAGAATTATATTGCTTCAAGCACATCTTCATATGGAGTTCTTCCATTGTGTAAAGTTTCATAAAAATTCTTCAAATGGTTTAGGAGGAGTTGCGCTTACAAGGATGGACAGACGGTATAAGTTAGATTGTCTCCCCTTGGAAATGTCAGAACGGAATTATATTGCTTCATGCACATCTTCATATGGAGTTCTTCCATTCTGTAAAGTTTCATGAAAATTCTTCAAACGGTTTAGGAGGAGTTGCGCTTACAAGTATGGACAGATGGTATAAGTTAGATTATCTCCCCTTGGAAATGTCAGAACGGAATTATATTGCTTCATGCACATCTTCATATGGAGTTCTTCCATTGTGTAAAGTTTCATGAAAATTCTTCAAACGGTTTAGGAGGAGTTGCGCTTACAAGTATGGACAGACGGTATAAGTTCGATTATCTCCCCTTGGAAATGTCAGAACGGAATTATATTGCTTCATGCACATCTCCATATGGAGTTCTTCCATTGTGTAAAGTTTCATGAAAATTGTTCAAACAGTTTAGGAGGAGTTGCGCTTACAAGGATGGTCAGACGGACAGATTATCTCCCCTTGGAAATGTCAGAACGGAATTATATTGCTTCATGCACATTGCCATATGGAGTTCTTCCATTGTGTAAAGTTTCATGAAAATTCTTCAAATGGTTTAGGAGGAGTTGTGCTTACGGACAGATGGAGACGGACGGACAGACAGACGGACAGGGTGATTCCTATATACCCCCCCAAACTTTGTTTGCGGGGGGTATAAAAATCCAGCTCCGTAGTTTCCCTTTCACTATCCGACTGGACAAGATGCAAATCTTGGCCGTCCCTGTCTGACACTGCATAGGAACGGACCGACCCAGCTTCCTCCGACAGTTCCTGATCTGAAACCGTTCTCGAAGGTTTCTAGGATGCTGCGATGAGTTGCGCTATCTGTGATAGCAAGTCCGTCACGGAGGCCTGTGGAGCTGCGGTCTTACGTTGCTCAGCCGCTGGAAGCTCCTGGGATGGTATATCCTGCATAATCCTTTTATGCAAACATTCCGACTGGTGAGGCCTCATGTCCATGGCTACTGGATGGAGTGACCTAGATGACATGGAATCCTTTGTCGGCGAAGCAGGCTGGATATCTACTGAGGCTATGATTCTACTGCTCAGGTCTCTAGCGTTGCTAGGAATATAGGAGTGCTCTTCGACACCAATCTTACCCTTGAGCCTCATATTAAAAAAGTTAGTAAAACATGCTATTGGCAACTCAGAAAGCTGAGCAAGCTGCGCCCATTTATCAGCGGTAAAGCTTTAGAACAACTGGTTCACTCTTTTGTCACATCTCACTTGGACTACTGCAATTCATTTTTTCTGGGCCTGCCACTTTCACTACTACAGCGGTTACAGAATATCCAGAACGTAGCTGCTCGAATCCTAAGCGGGGCTAAGCGCTTTGATCATATCACCCCTATCTTGAAGGATTTTCACTGGCTTCCAATCCAAAGCAGAGTGCATTTTAAGATTCTTATGCTAGTATTTAAATGCATTCATGGTCTCGCGCCTGCTTACCTGAGGGACCTTCTCTCTCATCGCCTCACGAAGCGTAGGCTTCGTTCTTCAGATCAATTGTTACTGACCACACCCTTCACTAAATCAGCTTTAGCGACCGAGCGGGCTTTCTCGATTGCTGGACCACGACTTTGGAATGCATTGCCCGTGCACCTTCGCTCACAAAATAATTTATCGACTTTCAAAAAGCATCTTAAGACTCATTTATTCAAATCATATTTCCCATAGTACCTTTCATGTGTTTGTGAAGCGTTTTAGAGCACCTTCGGTGGTTTCACGCTATACAAAATCTATTATTATTATTATTATTATTATTATTATATCTGAGGTCACAAAGCCAAGGTGTGGTTGTGGGTGCTGACGTGTAGAAGAGGAAGCCAATAGACTAGCTGACGCCAGCTGTCTATGCGACAGAGCGGCCCGAGCGGGAGGAGTGGACGTATGCTCCGACTGACAAACATTATGAACAACATCTGGCCCCAGATGTTGCTGTAAGAGAGAGGGGCCTCTCTCGCTCGAGGTCCGGATAGACCTGAACGAGCTTGCTACCGGACTGACTGGCTTCCTCTGATCTATCGTCCGTTCCGTCGTCGCAGGGTGTACGCGATCCTAGATTATAGTGCTCGCAACACCCTTTTTCCTCTCCTGGACCGCAACGGACACACCCAGCATCACACCACTCACCTAGACACTTGTCTGATTTCATTGAGCACTTTTACCGCTGGCTCTTCATTGATTTGCGACGACGGCTGCACACTTCCGGAAGACATCATGGAAACATCACCCTGTTCTTGTTCCTCTGAAAAAGAGACTGAAAAACTAGAGTGACCCTGTGGTGAGAGGACCGGCATCGACCTCTCACCACTAACAATATACCGTGACACACGTCTCCAACATTTGTCATCCCAATTGGCACAAATTGTACAAGAGGTAGTGTGAGTACAGTGACTACAGCAAATACAATGAGCATGAGAATCCGAGGAAGACTTCCTCGATTTACAATTTGAACAATATTCTTTTATAATTAAAAAATATTATACAGCCGTAGTACTCGCACTAACCCTCAACAATACAAAGATACATAATAATAATACAATCCGTAACAAAATTTCGAAAAATAATTCAAAAAGAAAATTTTCGAAAAAATTTTGACATGAGCCCAAGTTCCCAAAGGGAACGATGAGCCCAAATGGATCCCAAAAAAGCCTATGTGTGGACAAAAATTTAAAAACAATTCTAAAAATTAATGTTACACTTACGGATAATATTAATGTATCTGACTACATAATAAACCAAACAGAAGACAAGGAAACACTAACAGAAAATAACCGTTGTCAATGTAAACAAAAGTCAATAAAAACCGGAAACAAGACTCCAGACACTGAAAAACACGGCCCAAAGTCAGTAACCAATTTTTAAAAACTATCCGATGAAAAATCGCGACATCGACGCTGTAGCTGCGACGGGTGGTGCAATCTCACAAAATTCTAAGTTCATCAAGGGCCATAACTCCAAGAAAAATATTTGGAACAACATATGCATTGAACAGTGGCTAGACATCAATAAGATACACTTACATGCCAAATATAAAGTCATTCCATAAAGTATTTCAAAAGTTATTGAGTTTTGAAACTTGTTGGTCACAGACAGACCGACAGACCTACAGACCGACTGACAGACAGACCGACATTGCCACTTATTGAGCTGCTAGTCACAGCTAAAAACAGAATCTTCCACAGAAGAAACTGCAACATCAGATGGTAGATGCATGACCAAAACGCCTAAACACCCCAAGGGTGAGGACGTAACCATGGGGATAACAGAATAAACATTCTGTAACTAAGATAAACTCCCAAGCAATTTCAATAAAAAAATTTCAAAAATTATTCCAAAAGCATGGGAGTTTAACTAGGGGGGTTTCAAGGAAAGGGAGAGAGGAAACACTGAACAAACAGCGGAGATTTCATAGCAGAGAATGAAAACATCAGGCCCATGCCCCGAAATTAGGGAACATGAAATAATTTTATATAAAAATTATAAGTTACAGCCCTGAACACATCCAACCACTGTTTCTTCCCTTCATCCTCTTATTTCATCCTTGGATCCACCATTTCCATCATGATTTTGTGTCTGGCATCATTTTCACTGAGATTATAAGCACAGAAGGCAGTGAAATGTTACTGACAGAAGGGCCAAACAAAGAATGAGGCTTTTGCGCCAATTTAAGTACTTCCTTGCCACTGCGCATGCACAGAAGGTAAAAGTATGGAGGACCATACAGGACATTAGATTTTTTTGATTTAGATGCAAATTTGGGTGATTGGGGGAGCAAAATTTGTGTTTGGCCCTGAATATTTTAGAGTTAGCATACGCTAAGTCTGAGTCATTGGTTACAGTATAAAAATATTGAATTGAGGGACAAGTGTTAAATGTGGACTCTTCCAATCTAAGTACATCTATTGATATGGCAGATACTCTTCTGTCAAATACGGATATTTTTGTACTCTCAATAAAGGAAAAAATAATTTTTATTTCACACACCTGAAATGTTTAAATAGTCGGCACTGGACCTTTAACTCTAACCTGCATGCAAGGAGTTATGGGTAAAATATGGACACTTACATTCTTGGTACAGCAACGAGATCCTGATCAATAAAATACTGACATCTTGTGCTCTTATTAAATTACTTTTTATTTTAACCATCTGAACATTTCATATTTGCTCTTTCCAAAGAATGGTTAGCCAATACAGTATGGCCGCCGTGGATTGGTCAGTTTCCACGGTTGGGCAATATTTTCAGGGATGCAATAATATTGGATTCCAAACACTAAATATAGGAATAATCATAAAAAATTTAATCAATGAAGCACCGGAGCTGCTTCATTAATTAAAATTTTGCTGATGATGATTTTCTTGACTTGGTAAACGCATGCATGGACATCACTGCCGATGCGTGGATTACAACCAGTCCACGGTGACTATACTGTAGTTCGGAGAAGAAAAATGAAACTCTGGATATTTTTAAAAATATTGATTATTACTATAAGAAAACAGTGCTAGATAAATAAGTACTGAGCAATATTGTCATTCCTGTATTCTGATTCAGATATATTTCACTAGAAGTATGTGGAATTTCTTCTTGTATCCGAAAACATTATGATGAAATGACCACAATTCCACAATTGTCATTATTGTGAAAAAAAAAATTACTTATTTTGAATCAACATTTAACCTTCTATCTAATGAAAAAAAGAGGATACCTGTAATATTCTTTCCTAAATAATCTAACCTTTCAATTTTTCCTTTATTAAAAATAGTACAATAGAATCCTGTTTATTGAATAGCCACTTTGAATAGAAAATTATTCAATTAACAGGTGTATTCAATTAACGTGGATTTGGTCAATTTCTTGTAGTCTTGAGATAAACTTAGCAATTACTCTATTGCATCTTGTTTGACAGAGCTCATGGAGCTCTGTCAAACAAGATGTAATAGATTAAATGTCTACTGGATATATAGAGGCCAAATATTTTTATAAACAACTTGAAACAAAGGGGATTCTCAGACTGTCGCCATAATTTCTTGACATATTACAAGACTTTTTATTCAATTAACATCAGTTTGCTCTTTTGACCTATTATGCAATTAACAGGTCATAGAAGGTGAGATATGGTAAATGGTCTGGAGTTATTATTACAGTCAATTAACAGGGTTTTTTAATTAAGAGATATACAATGGAATGGGCTCTACTGTTTATACAAAATTTTGTGAGAATGCTCGTTCCGTTCTCATGAAGGTTACACAAAACAAAATTCAGAACACTGGTTCAAGAAAATCTATTGACATTTGAATTTCCAGACTGCAAATCAGTCAAAATGTATTTATGCTAAATAGCCTTGTACCTAATGTCAACCCCTATCTGTGCAGAATTTGCATAAGACTGACCCAGTATGAGCTAGTCTTAATTTTCACTCATTACCCCTTTACCTAATGAAAAGCCACATCCGTCCATAAATTCAACAGTTGAAAAAAAAAAGGATTTTTCAAAAAGTTTCAACAAAACCATTATCATGTGACTCCCCGATTGGAACAAACTCATTCCAGTGAAGGAAGGGGGGGGGGGGGGGGGGGGGGGGGTTAGGGTCTCAAGATTTGGTTATTTAAGGTCACATATTTCTGCACAATGGATAATCATGGCCGCAATATTGAGATAAATTAAAGTTTACTCAATAATTTATACCCATGTTGCCCATTTAAGAGGATTTCCATCCCGGGGCATTGGCGACCGGGTCCTATTTGATGGCGATTCGGTTGTTTTTTGTTGAAGATTCGCTGTTAATGCATGCATGGAAATATTGCCCATGCATGGATTTTGATCCTTCCACATCATCCGTACTATATGTCACATAACAGCATTCCCAAGCCAAAATAACCAAAACGATGTTGGTCTCTTAGCAGAATAAATCATGTCAAACTTGAAACACTATGATCCATTAAAGGGTCATAAGCTATGCACTGGAAGCAAAAAATGAATCGATACATTTTTTTGCTCAGGTTGAATTTTTCAAATTTGTTAGCTAAAGAGTTAATCTTTTATCTAACATGAAGAGAAGATGACACTTGCAGTGACTTGCAAAAAAATTTCCTGAATTGGACAAAAATCTTCATTATTTGACTAAAAAACATGGCTAACAGTACAGCCGCCGTGGACTGATCACTTTCCACATATGGGCAATATTTTTACAGATGCAACAATTTTAGATTTCAGACACTATAGGAATAATCATCAAAAATTTAATTAATGAAGCATGGGGTACAACTCAGTACTTCATTAATTAAAATTTTGCCAATGGTTTTTATTACCTGGTAAAAGCATGCATCCACATCACTGTCCATGCTTGGATTACAAACAGTGCACAGCAACTGTACTATATGACCGTTTCTTTGTTACAAGCTCACCGAGATAATTCCACTGAGGGGTCATAAGCTATGCTTTTCTGAAAAAAAATAATTAAGCCAGATGTTTATTATGGTTACATTAGGGAGAGTTAATGGCAACCATAAGTTATTGAAGATGGGTCAAATACAGGGAAGGGGTGTCAGTCACTCTTTTGTACAATGCTTTACCAAATATCCACAAATGTTCAGTCAGAAAATATCAACAGACATGATCAATGTCCCAATTTAGACAGAAACTTCTGAACAAAACAATGAGTTCACAACTGTTTATCACATCGCATACTTTCTAGTCCATTCTTCTGCTAATGATGTGTACTTTTTACGATCTGTTTTATATAATCTGGCGATTTCTGGCACAAGAGGATCATCTGGATTTGGATCTGTGAGTAATGAACAAATTGACAGCAACACTGAAAAGATAAAGAGTTATTACATTCATGAATGCAACAATCCTGAGCTCTTTGGTGAGAACGCTTTGGTGAGAATCCCTTTACCCAATGCACACAATATCAAAATTTATCATTACAAATATAAGGGGGGAGGGGGGGGGAGGCATGCCCCGGGGCATACCCCCCACGGTGCATACCGGCAAACAATGGCAAGGGGAGGAATGAACCAAGATTCCCATAAACAATCTTCATTGCAAATTCCATTGGGGAGAGCCGCTTAACCCAAACCAGAGATATGATGCAAAGAGACAAAAAAATTGGCTATATTACCAGGCAAACAGCAAAAGTATTGTCTTTGTTTTACAGCAAGCTAATTGTGAAGGCCAGAAACACCTGTTACTGAAGTCTAGTAATGATCGGACCATCCACATAAGAAATGTAGAACAAAGGCGTAATGCCACATGTGGGGAGGTGATTTGCATGTATTTTCTTTGTTTTACTGCAGGGGACATGACTCACTTGAAAGCTTTTCCCATAAACAATCTTCATTCCAAATTTCATTGAAATCAGATAAACGAAACCTTATAGAAAGACATAATGCCACTTGTGGGGAGGTGATTTGCATGTATTTTCTTTGTTTTACTGTAGGGACATGACTCATTTGAAAGCCTTTCCCATAAACAATCTCGATTCCAAATTTCATTGAAATCTGATAACCCAAACCTGAAACATGAGGCGAGCAGACAAAAAATTGGCTATTTTACGAGGTAAACAGAGAATTTTCAAAGTTCAAAGTTAAAAAAGGGGAAGAAGTCTAAAAATTGAAAAGTAACAAAATATTATTGGAGACTCATTTGAAAGCCTATCCCATAAACAATTTTCATTCCAAATTTTCATTGAAATCCAATAACCCAAACCTGAGATATGAGGCGAACAGACTAAAAATAACCTACTTTTGTATATTCAAAGGACCATAACTTACAGAAACAAGAGGCCCCAAGGAACCTTAATCGCTCACCTGACAAAGTGGTTCAAAGAACTATTTTGG